>CM064568.1:16288063-16684778 GCA_032716605.1 Paralithodes platypus | reverse complement strand
GACTAAAATGCTAATCTACGGGCAAGATGAGATGTGTGGTCGTATGTGGAGACTAGGGTACCTCCTTAGTAAGGCTCCTACATGCACTGGATACCTTTTAGAAGGGGGTAAGGCTACAGTTATGTGAGTTGTAGAGTGTCTGAGGTACTTTGCTCATTTTAATTCCCATTCATGACACACATAATTTTCGACTCTGAAAAATTATAAACAAAACGACACTCAACACCTTTAAATCTGATGAGTAAATACCTTAAAGATTAATTAGCGAGTCCTAAGCAATATATAGAAAGATATTGCACATTATATGGCAATTGAAAATTGTATTACTGGTTGCCAATAATGTGATTTTGTAATTATTACTGGAGACACATCACATAATCCCAATTTGGAGATTTCTGAGAGAAAATCTGATTATCTGCATATACATCATGAATCACGAATGCCTTGAGCATTATTGAGGAAAATTGCAATGATGCTTTAAGTGTTAACATGTGGGATGCATTCAACGACCCATAGATTCTTATAATGGATCGCGGTGGGTGGAAGACAGCAACTATGAATGACGTTACTGTAGGCACCTCGAGTGTAAATCGTCCGGAAGAGCACGATCCCAGCACCTCCACTAGTTTCTCTTATAATGACCGCTATATATGGCATTATCACCCACTGGTAAATAAATAGACTATACAGCATCTGTCACGCACTAAATTATATCTCGCTGGCTTGAGGACTTCACATGCTTCCTCATAGAACCAGGTCTCTTCTATGTACAAAACCACGAGGAATATAACAGAGGGCCTACAAATATATCTTAAGGGGAGGTAACGACTATCAGGCTTCTTTACTTCTAAACGAGTGTGGACGAACTTCGATCAATACTAAATACACCTCTTAATTGTCTACATGTTCTATTTTGTCTTATTTTTACGTTTTCATAACAAACACCATTCAGAAAGCTCGTGGTCCTTGTAGTTATTGAGGCTTTCATGTACTCAAGAGTATTTACCAAGGTTTTCATCCTTGCATTTTCTAAAGGCGGAATCTCGCAAGTACTTTTACCGACGACTTTCGATCAACATTTGTATACTTGTAAGCATTTTGGGGGCTCTTATTCATGGATATACTTTTGTTTATATATATATATATATATATATATATAGTTTAACCAGACCACTAAGTTCCCCAAAAGAACTACCACAGGGCAAGAATGTGTAACAACTACTTTACTGGCTTATGATCGTTATACATTGGCTGAAATTTTTTAAAGATATTTGAATTCCGGAGCCGCCAGACCAGAGATGCTAAAGAAAGTAGACTGAAAAAACTCTTGTGTGATTCGTCCTTTAGCACACCACAAGTCCAAGTTCATATTGCACTTCAGAGTTCCATTTGGACCCTTGCATTGGCTTCAGTTCACAAATATTTATGCACTTTCCACTAACACAGGTCTAGTTATACACATTGTGCACAGGTTTGCTCTTCACTCAAACAATTACCTGCAATGCAACATAGTTCAGTATCGGAGTAAGTACAGGTATTTCATACTGTTATACACTGTCTCGAGGTTAAATTAAAGTGTATATAGATTTTCGCTCACAAAGGAATAGTTAAGAATTTGGAATTGTTAAACAATTTGTTATATGTAAAGTTCACATAATATTTTCAGGCCTGGTGAAGATTGTACAATATTATATCTTAGGGCTGGGTGCACCTCAGACGCATAAATGATTTGACTTCACTTAAAGGCGGTGCAAAGAGAGGGTGTCAAGGCACCAGGTAGTGTCAAGGCACCAAATTCAGTCACAGCACCAGACAAGGGGTGCCGCCAGGATACCAGAGGGAATGTGATACTGCCACGCTCAAAATGTCGTGTCCCACCTTCGCAACATCCATTATTGTTTACCTCTTGATGTTAAGTTGAAAGGGATCCTTTTTAAAACTGACCTAATCTAAAAAATGCAGCCTTTCCTTATGTGTTAACAACTTGTACCTCTTATTGCAGTTGTTGTTCCCCAAGCTGCCTGGCCGAACAGCCCCAAGGCCCCGAGCAAGGCCAAGGCCATAACTGAGCGCCCCCACAGAACCCCCCTCTGCCGACCACAATAAAGCCTGGGTGACCGAAGCCACTCCATGGCGGGGGGCTGAGGAGTGTGCGGAAACGCCCGGGAAACCAAAGCCCCACCCAGGGCCCTGTGCCCCTCAGCAATTATGAAGAGAAAGTTGAGGGGCAAAGGAAAAATGTGACGCTTTGACTTCCAATCTTGGTAAATTGGGAGGTCAATCCACGGAAGAGACGCCGTCACTTGAGATCTAGAAAATATATAAGTAAAAGGAACAGTCAGAGTAAGCTATGGGTATGGCAGAGATTGCTCAGTTCTCACTCTGATAGACCAGCCCATCACCACATGACTAGAACCCAATCCTCTCAACATCAGCTAGGAAAGGCCCTAGAAAGCCGCCTTTGGCGGGGGGATAGCTACCCTATTTCAACCCCTTTTGGGGTTGGGCACCCGCCACTTCTTTTGTAGACTCATTAGGCTTCCTGCGGCTAGCCTGTAATTTGTAGGGAGTCATTAGTATCGTTCCAAGGCACCCTAACTTCATATTGTTGTTCTTGATCTGAATGTGATACTTTCTTTATGCATCACTAATGCAGCCTTTTTGTCCTTGATGTTCTCTCAGACAGATGCTATCACATAGTCAGTTTCGACAATTCATCCTTACATAGCTTGTACTTGCCCGTGACATATAATGTTCCATCTGGGTGACTGCAACTTTTAGTACAGTTTGTATTTCAATTTGATTATCAGAACGTTAACGTTAAAAGAGCCACTCAGCGCGTGTCCGAATTTAGTAGGTAGAAGGATTATGTTGCCTTCACTTTTGTGACCCGGTCACACCAAGTCACAACCAAAAATTAGAACTTAGTCGGCTGTGTCATTAGTGGGTCTGCTAATCTTAATAGCTCAACATCAAGGCACTCTTATACTCAAGGAGTGCTTCCACCACTAATGCTTGGTAGTTTTTGCTTGGTAGTTTTTGCCCCAATACTTATATTTGAATGACATTACTATGTACTCACGACTTTGTTGCGTTCGTTACGGTAAACCTGTGCTGTACCAGCTCTTCTTTACCCCTCACTTCATACTGGATTGATGGAAGAGCAGATTTAAGCACAAAGATACACTGTGAGCATTGATCAAGTAGTGCCCATAATTTTGTCATTTTTGTGCACTGACACATTGTAGGCAGTTGTACTGTAGGGAGGATTATTCTGTTTTTTGTTGTAGAAGACACAGACAGCGTAGTAGTTTTTGTCATGGCCTTGACATGCTTAGTCGCTTGTTTGACAGCCTCCTTTATGAATATGTCCCCCTGTGGCCTAGACATACGAGTATGTGGTAGTGCTTTCACTTACAGAATTTGTAATCCCTGAAATGTGGATTATTACACCCAGGGCCCCTGTCCAGACTCTGACTAATATGAACAGTAACAATGCTAAGTAACCTAGTTGAAGGTAGCGTTATGTAACCTATCCGTAGCCTTAAGTTGAACGTTTTTGTAGCCTTAGTTGAACACTCTAGCTTTGCCCAAGAATAATAATAAAGGATTTATTATTTAGTTAAACATAGGTAAGTAATGTATTATCAGTCAGTTACACAACTGTGTTGCTTATTAGTCCAAAGAGTATACAATTGCATAATGGGTATACATTTTCCAAAGGCATTGCGCAGGTAAACAAACACACAAGGGATATGAATTTGACTGCAGGCGTTCTCTCTTGCCAACCTCCTTCCTGTCAATATCTTCCACCTTTACTCTCACCCTTTCATACAGTTAGGTGTATTAGCTTCACTATCCATCCCATTCATGATTACATCAACCACATCCCATAATCATGAACTATTAGGGAAGTAAATATATCTAAAGTCAGTATAATCTAGCCTTATTCAATCCTACCTCTTTCCTACCCACTAACTCCTGTGAGTCCGGCTTCCTTACGCCATCTTGCCTTTCACCAATTATATAATTTCAAATTCAAATTCATGAAAACATAATAATCTATGACTCTCGCCCCGACTTTCATTCTTAGTAAAATCCGTCTTTCATGAAACATTTTAACTTCTATAACACAATCTGCACACCTCTCTGCCACCAGGAAACCCACCCCTCCTGTACCATGTTCATTTCCCTTCCATATTTTCTTTGTTATTTGTGATTGAGGGAGACAAAAGGCATGACTGCCTGTAGCGAGTGCCTCCCCCAGAGTTGAAAGAGTGACAGGGCCAAAATCAAGGGACATTCGAGCTAAAATGCCTGGACACACGGAGTTTGAAGTAATTTAAGTCATAGGAAGAGGGAAATACTGATTCTGGGAGAGAGTTCCAGAGCTTAGCAGTTGAATAGAAGAAAGTCTGAGAATAGCGTTTTACTATTGGGTTGGAGAGTTGCACAGAATAAGGGTGGGATTGTGTTGCAAGACGGGTACTACGTACCCTACATAGAGGAGGGGGTATACACTGGGAAAGCTCTGAGGAACATTGATTATTGTAGTAGTGATAGAATAGTGAGAGAGATGCAATATTGCGGCGAAGAGAGAGAGATTGCAGAGAGTTGGTGAGTGGGCGGGAGTTAATGATAGGAAATGCTTTCCCTTCTACTTTGTCTAGGAGTGCAGTGTGAGAGGATCCTCACCACACATGTGAACAATACTTAATACAAGGACGCACTGTGCCCCTGTAGAGAGCCAGAAACTGTGCAGGGGAAAAGAACCCCTTGAGGCGGTTGAGCACATCCAACTTCTGGGAAGATGCTTTAAGCGGCTATCCCACTGCGCAAATTTTTGATAGCGAACGCCCTGTGACTTTGTTTTTTTGTCTATGTTCCAAAATTCCGCATATTCGCTCGAGTATTCTCCAAATGTTGCGGAAAGCGCACAGCATTCGTCGTAGCTTCGCCCCTGTTCGCCCATATTCACCCAGAATCGCAGTTATTTTTTAGCATGTTCAAAAAAAGGCAGCGAACTGAAAAATTTGGTGAATTTTGCGAATTTGTCGCACGGCATTCGCCTTGGCTCGCACGAGAGTCGCACAATTCGTAACATTGTCGTTTGATTAGCCAATTTGCAAATTCCAATTATTGGCAACGCTGCTTTTTGAGCGAATAGGGCGATAACCCTACGACAGTATTGCGAATGCAGCGAATGTGTCGACGAATTATTGCCAATGCCATACGAATGACATGCGATATGTGGCGAACTGAGGCGATAGGAGGGTTTTTATGTGACTGTTGATGTGTCTCTCACTATACTCTGTTTCTTTTCAACTGACGGTAAAAAAATGCAAAGTTCCCATCAGGATTTCTCAGTTATTTTGAAGATTTTGTAGTGAAATGTGGTGCTAATTATATAAACTTAGATGATAATTTAATCATAAGTACTATATACATACCAGTAGGTTATGTATACTTACCTAATTAATTCTTCAAAATATTTCATAATAAACTTATATATTACGAGTTATAAGTTAAAATTAAAAGTCAGTGTACCGGAACCATTACCGAAACACGTGCTGTGTGTGTTATTGGTGTGTGGCTATGTCGAGTGTGTATGTGAGGCATAGTTATTTGAAAAGGCCCTGTCTAAGCTGTATTTAAGGGAACGTTCGAATGGGGCGAACGTCTTAAAATTTTAAAAATATTGGTGCTAAACATGATGGAGAAAGGGGTTTAGAATCAAATCCTTCAGGTGGAAATTTCCCCTTAAATCGACAAATGATAACTCGAATTAGAGGAAACAAACTATCATAATAGTGAAAGTGTTAATTTAATAGTTACTTCTACTTAACCCTTTGAAGATTAGGACGCATTATGACTATATTCTGACTACCTTTAGACGATTTTATCCAGCTTAGGAATGACCTGTGGTGACTAGAAGGGTAAAGAGTATCTCAATTAACCCTCTGACCTCCATAATAGTATACACTTCCTAATCTGAATACAATAGTCTTATAATTGCAAGGAAAAATAAATCCATAATTGTATCTTGAGTGGGAATACACCTATTCCATAGATGCACAGACACTCAGACATACCCACACAATTATATTTACATTTGTATTCGAGGGCATATGTTTTTGTAATAGACCTTATGTAAACGAGATTGTGAACTTCGAATGATAATATAAAAAAAAGTTAATGTTCTTTATGGGACTGCTAATTGTTCAGAATAATTCGTCAGTGTATCATTGTTGTTCTCCCAAGTATTGTTCAGATATTCCGGGATAAGGCTAGTACACATTGATCCATACATACACACACAGAATGTCCAGCTTTTCCACATTTCGCCTCTTCACACACACACACACACACACACACAGAATGTCCAGCTTTTCCACATTTCACCTTTTCACACACACACACACACACTCACTACAGCACACACACTCTACAACACACACACACACACAGAATGTCCAGCTTTTCCACATTTCGCCTTTTCACACACACAAACACACACACACACACACAGCCCGTAGCCTAGTGGTAGAGCTCTCGTCTCACACACGAGGGGCTGGGGGTTCAATCCCCGGCCGGGTGGAGACAAATTGGGCTGGTCTCCTTTTATGTGTTAGCCTCAGTTCACCTAGCTGTAAATAGGTACCTGGAATAAGTGGACGACGTTGTGACGTCCCATCTGGGGTTGGCAAAAATGGTACAAGGCGAGATGGGTATCATATGTTTCACCTAAGCTGATGGCTACCTAAGCCTTCGGGCGAGACGGTACCGTCTATAGTGAGAATGGTACCATACAGATCCACCCTAAGCCTTCGTTTCCGATGTCGCCAATTGGCTAAAAATACAGACTACACGCACATCCACAGCCATTCCAACAATACATATAACACCTACACATATAGGAGGCGGGAAATAACGAGCATGCTCACTCCCGCAATACAACTAGAGTAGAGTAAGTACACACTACAACATACATACATGCACACACACACACACACATGGCATTCGCCACGTTCACACAACCTTCGCAGTGTTTTGCATCACATCGTCCAACATTCGTAGGACAATCGCCCTGCAATCGCTACTGTCGCCATCATCGATCGCCAAATTTGCCATGATTCGCCATCAAATGTCGCACATCATTCGTCATTATCGCCTAAATAGTCGCCACAATCGCACAGTGATCGTACTTCTGTCGCACTGCAATCGACATCATTCGCCTTGTTCGACTTCATACGCCCTATTCGCCGCGAATTAACACACATAGAAAAAAAAACACAGTCGCAGGGCGTTCGCCATCGAAAATTCTCGCTGAGGGATTGCCGCTTAGTAAGACTGGTAATATGTTCCTTCCAAGTGGGAGCAGAAGAAAAGGAGACACTGAGTATATTGAGAGAAGATAAAGGATTGATTTTTGTATTGTTGAAGTGTAAGGGATAGTCCACTGGAAGTTCCGAACGGGTAGTAAGATGAAGAAATTGGGTTTTGGAAGGATTAAAAGTAACAAGGTTTTCTCTGCTCCAATTGGAAATAGTAGCTAGATCAGAAAATAAGTGTTGCATTGCTTCAATACGTTTGTCTTTGAGGGATTGCTGGCTGGGGCGTTCAGGAAAACTATTTGAGTAGTGTAAGGTAGAGTCGTCTGAGTATGAATGGATGGGACTGGAGGTACAGTTGAGAAGATCATTTATGAAAATTAGAAAGAGAATGGGAGATAGGACAGAGCCCTGAGGAACACCAGAGTTGATAGGATGAGGAAGTGAGCGATGGCTGTCTACAACCGCAGCTATGGAATGGCCGGAAAGGAAATTAGAGACAAAGGCACAGATGGAGGGATAGAAACTGAAGGAGGGTAGTTTAGAAATTAAAGATTTGTGCCAGACTCTATCGAAGGCCTTCGATATGTCTAGTGCAATAGAAAATGTCTCCCCGAAGTTCCGAAAGGAGGATGACCAAGAGTTAGTAAGATATGAAAGAAGATCACCAGTAGAGCGACCCTTAAGGAAGCCATACTGGCGATCTGAGAGTAGATTATGAGAAGAGAAATGCTTAAGAAATTTGGATGCAAGAATAGTTTCAAAAACTTTTGAGACACAAGAGATGAGAGCAATTAGACGATAGTTGGAGGGTTGAGAGCAGTCACCCTTCTTTGGGACAGGTTGAATGAGAGCAAACTTCCAGCAAGAAGAGAAAACGTTAGAGGAGAGACAGAGACGAAAGGGTTTGTCTAGGCAAGGAGTCAGCACGGAAGCACAGTTTTTTTAGTACAACAGGAGGAACACCGTCCGGGCCGTACGCCTTCTTAGTATTAAGCCCAGAGATGGTAAAAAGTACTTCTTTAGAAGAGATTAGGATATTAGGCATAAGTAGGAGAGAGGGGGGTGGATAGGGAGGAATAGCACCGGAATCGTCCAAAGTGGAGTTTCTAGCAAAAGTTTGAGCAAAATGTTTAGCTTTGTCAGAGGAAGAAGTAATGGTTGTGTCATCAGAGTGGAAGAGGGGAGGGAAAGATGGAAAACAAAATTGTTAAGAGGTTTTTGGCTAGATGCCAGAAAGCTTGGGAAGAGCTAGAGTTGGATAGTTCAGTGCATTAATTATTGTTGAAAGAGTGCTTGGCAAGTCGAAGAACAGATTTGGCTTGATTTCGGGCAGAAACATAGGAAGAATGAGATTCTTGAGTTTTAAGGCGTCGGTACCGTTTGAATGCTTCCTCCTTGTTGCGGACAGCAGTAGAACAAGCGTGAGTAAACCAAGATTTATTTGCTTTAGACAGAGGGAAAGAAAATGGAATGTATAATTCCATGCCCGAGAGTATTACCTCGGTAATGCGTTCAGCACTCTCCGAGGGTCCCCGGCCATGGAAGCAAAAGTAATTCCATGGGAAATCAAAGAAGTACTGCCGAAGAGCCTCCCAGTCGGCATTGCCAAAGTGCCACAAGCGCCGCTGGTTGGGAGGATTGGGTAGCCGTACCAGAGAGATAGGACAAGTGACCGATATTAGTTTATGGTCGAAGGAGCCCAAAGGAGAGAAAAGATTTACAATATTTACAGCAGAAGGGATAGAGGTTAGAAATAAGTCAAGAATTTTGGGCCGATCTCCGAAGCGATCCAGGATATGGGTGGGTTGCTGGACTAGCTGCTCTCGGTCATTTAGGATAGAAAAGATGTAGGCTTGTTCACCAGGTCGGTCAGTGGAAACAGAGGAGAGCCATTGGTGGTGGTGAATGTTGAAATCTCCTAGGATGGAGATTTCTGTGAAAGGAGAGATGGATAGAATGTGTTCCACTTTAGAAGCTAGATAGTCAAAGAATTTTTGATGGTCAGTAAAATTAGGGGAGAGATAAACAGCGCAGAAGTATTTAGTTTGAGAGTGACGAGAAGGCTTTAGCCAGAGAGTCAAGAATTCAGAAGAGTCTGAAGTTGGGAACACGAGAGAAAGCAAGATTGTTGCGTACATATACGCAACATCCACCTTTGGCTTGAAACTGAGGATAGAGAGAGTAGGAGGATACAGAGAAGGGTTTGCTGTCAGTAGTCCCAGACACCTTAAACTTAAAGCTTAAAAATGTAAAGCTTAAATAACTTAAAAACTTAAAGCCTAGCACAATCTTAGGAGGCTATGTTTGGGGTTCCTTTGTGGGCAACACCTTCTCCGTGGGTGCCCAGCTGTCTTCAGCCTCTATGGGTTGTGTTGGTTCTCTCATCCTGGTCTTTTCTCCATGCATCTTCTTCCTTTCGGGTTTCATTGTTCATCGCATAACCTCGCCATTCCATTCTTCACATTTTGGGAGTGTTGCTGCCTCGTGGAGCCTCCTGAGTCTTCGAAGTTTGAGCCTCCTGCTTCCAGGGAGGCTGCTGAGGCTTGACCCACACAGTGACAAGGTGTATGGAGTTTTTTCCCCCATCCTTCAACTCAGAAACAGCAACAACGGGGAGAGAGATAATTTTCCCTAGCTTCATCATTAGTACCTACAGAAGATGTAAATAGGAAACATTTTGCTCAAATAGGCCAGTTCTAAGGAAATAAATTGACTTTATGAATGAGAGTAGTGGAAATAGTGATCGCAACGAAACGCTTCACTGGTGATCTCCTTTCTTAAGATGCTATCACACAAGCTTATTTTCCGTCCATTTTCGATGAGCAATGTTATTCTTGCACTAGTTTGAGGCTCTTTCGAATTGGAATCAGAAACTATATCGAAATTACAGTATGGTTGTGCCAGGCTAAAATTGCTCGTAAAAATTCATGGACAAATCGTTCGTGTGACACCACCTTTACCTTACTAGTTCTAGTTCATCCTCCTTTCGGGAATTAAGTGACATTTTCTATTGCACTAGACATATCGAAAGCCTTTGAGAGAGTGTGGCATAAATAACTTATTTCAAAACTGCCCTCTTTTGACTTCTATCTCACTATCTGTGCCATTATCTCTAATTTCCTTTCTGGCAGTTCTATAGTTACTGTTGTGGACAGCCATCATGCACTTCCTCAACCTATCAACGCCGGTGTTCCTCAGGGCTCTTTCCTATCTCCAGTTCTATTTCAAATATTCATTAATGATCTTCCCAACTGTACCTCTAGTCCTATCCACTCATATGCTGATGACTCTACCTAACACTATTCAACCCATTTTGTAAATGTCCCACCATGCAATCACTGCACAACTCATGTGATGAGTCCATAGCATGACTATCTTCTGATCAACCAAATTATTTCCGATTGGGGCTGAGAAAATCTTGTTCCTTTCAATGCTTCCAAAACCCAATTTCTCCAGCTATCTACCTGTCACAATCTTGTACACGACTATCCCTTACTCTTCAAAAACATTTCCCAACTCTTCATCTTCCCTCAATATTCTCGGTGTTATTTTCTTATGATCTTTCTTGGAAGACCTTATCACCACTCGTTCTATAACAGCTTCCCAGAAGTTAGGTGTGTTCAACCGTCTCCATGTGTTTATCACCCCCGCACAGTTTCTTCCTCTGTATAGGGGCACAGTACGCCCATGTATTGAGTATTGTTCGCATGTGTGGAGAGGTTCCATCTATACCGCACTTCTCAAAAGGGTACAGTGCACAACATATTGTCTCATCAACTCACCTCCTCTTACTAATTCCCCACAATCTCTCACTACATGCCGCAGTGTTACATCTCTCCCTTTTGGTGGTATTACAATAATCAGTGTTCCTCAGAGTTCTCCAAATGTATGCCTCATCCTATATGGAGAGTAGGTGGCACCCACCTTTTAACACATTCCAACCTATTGTTACGATGTTCCACCATCGTAAGTTTAATTTAGTTAATTTATGTTCATAACTTACTAGGCTATATTGCATTGGTCATATATTCACATGGTAAATATATCCTACCGTCTTCAGGTAATTTCAATACGGCGTGACGCAGTGATCGACCATACGGCGTGCAGCAGCAGTGATCGATAATTATCCGTATATTATCGTCTGTTTAAAATTCATATTATTTCGTTCAATGGCGTGGTCTCTTTGATTTTCCCATTCTCTAAACAGTGGCGAAACTATGTAACCCATTTATTGTTAATGGGCTTTTCCGGTATATTGATACGGTATGCATATTATATTATGCGTTGTATAAGCATTTTGTATTTAGTTATTTAATCCTATGTGGTCCTACTTGTCATAGTTGCATTATTAAAGTAATGATTACATTGTATAAAAGAACCATCAAGCTGGTTCAAGTGGAACCATCTGTCGGCGTCAGTATATACAGTAGCCCAACTAAGTTTTTCGACAAAATATTATGTATGTGGCACCTGTCTAGTTTGCATTTCCCTCCCAAGCCCGTGTTGTCGTGTCTAGCAGAGACTGCGTGTCTAGGAAGGTTAGGCGCGCCCGTGCTACCACAGCCAGGATACACAAACACAGTATTCGCACAATTTGGGTGCTACATATCACAATATTGCTATCATTATTTGTTTGTATCATAATAGAAGGTTCTCTCTCTCTCTCGCTTAATATATATAATTATGGGCGACAAACTTTGTTGCACACACACACACCCAAATGGTAAGCATCACTACTTTATAGATCCACATTCTATACATAACTTTAAATGAACACAATGAGTTGCATAGATTGTATTATATAATATGTTATGCACTTTTTTGTGATTGTTTTAATCAGTGTTCCTCCTTAATACTATACTTGGTGTCAGCGACCTTGGCTCTAATTTTGATCCTTATAGCTTCTCTGTAACCCAGAATGTGCTTGAGAAACGGGTAGTATATGTCTACATCTATTTTCTGATCTACTCTTAAACAAATAATATAAATGACAGCTCTATTTTATTATTTATTATTATTTTTGTTTTGTTAGTTATATGATGTTATGCGGTCAGGATTAGCGCCAAGTTCGCTGATACCGGGTATAGATTTTATGAGTTATGCTAAACGTTTATATGCATTAACTGTATTAGACTAGATGTTACTCAATAATATGTAATTGTATACAGCTAAATGACAGAACAAGTTACGATCAAATTAAGACAAATATACGACAAAAATACGATTAATTTACGATGAATGCTCGATTAATCTTGTTTAATTAAGAATTAATTCAGATTTGATTACGAACTAATAGAATTAGCTACGAGTAACAACGGAACTTTCCCCGAATAGCTGCCTACGTGTCAGAATGCTAGTTTCGGTCCCACGTGGGTCCGCGTGGGTACGCACACCTTTCACAATTTGCACACGGCACACCTGAATCACTGGAGCGCGGGACCGGGGCAAGCGCAAAGTGCACACTACACCCTGAGTGAACCCGACTGATCGTACGTTGGCAGCCGCCCGCACGGACCCCTATATATAGCTGCCGGGAGATGCATCACTCACAGTAGTCAGTGATTCACCACTCTATCCAGCCACCCACAACGACTCTACTCTACACACCTTCACCATGCCCAAGGGATCAAAACTCAATATTAAAGGGAAGAAGGCTGCCAAGACCCCAGCTCCTACTACAGCCCCTGACAACGCGTCCGTCGACCTGTTCCTCACCCAGGATTCCGTGAATGTTATGTCATCAGCCTCGGAGGAGGAGACAGAACACAACACACAGTATGAGGCTGCCCAACACATCTCCGATGAAGACGTCTCCGTCAGCAGCAATGCAGATGAAGATGTCACCACCATACCCATAAAACGCTGCTTCTTTCCAAAGAATTTCCCAGAATTAGGTGACAGCCCGATGCACGAGTCGGACAATGAAGAGGACCAGACGCAGATGTCGACCCAGCAAACGACATCAACCTCCTCGACGACCCACCCACAGGACTCCCAAGACACACCGGCTTCTGCAACATCTCGAAAACAGCACCCAGCCGATAAAAGGAAGCGTGTCTACGCCATCCTGCCGGAGGCACAGGAGGTGGCTGTCGCGGAGTGGTACCACGATAATGAGTTCCTCTACAACAGGAAGCTGAGGGCATTCCGTGACAGGAGTATGAAGGACACCGTGCTCAACAAAAAAGACACAGAGTTGGGTGTTACAGGTGAGATATAATGGAATTCTTTTTAATATTTTGTGTTCAGAAATGTATGGAGTGTACAGGTATTTATGTAAATGTATTGTTTTGCAGTTCAAGCGTTGTTTAAATGGTTTAACAAGTGAGATATAATGGAATTCTTTTTAATATTTTGTGTTCAGAAATGTATGGAGTGTACAGGTATTTATGTAAATTTATTGTTTTGCAGTTCAAGTGCTGTTTAAATGGTTGGAGGGGATGCGGACGCGGTATGGGAAGCTGGTGGAGGTCAAGTCTGGTTCTGGTACCAAGTCCCTGACGGAGCGAGAGCAGTGGATAAATGCCACTTTCTTCTTTCTCCAACCACACCTGGTCAAAAGTGCGACCAGGAAGAGCAAGGTACGTGTGAAATAATTAACAACGTTAAAATGTTGATGAGATAATATTTACATAGGGACAATGGAAACAAGTCGTGCACTTTGATATTGAAAAGAATTTTTTAATTTATCCAACAAAATACAATACAATTTGCCAAATGGACACGAAAATCACATGTTGTTATGCATCATAAAAAAGTTCTTTACAAGTGTACATTGTATATTAATAATATAAGTAATAATATAAGTCATGTTCATGAGTCAATTATACATTACAATTTGTCAACTGTGTAACAAATTAACATGTTATATGCATCATAAAGTCCCTTCACAAGTTTACATATAAAACTGACGTACGTTATGTTCACGAGTACATTATTCAATACTAGTGCACTATACAGTAAATTTACATGCACTTACGACATCATAAAGTGTCCTACAAGTTAATAGTCATATTTATGTTATAAATTGTGTGAATGTGTTGTGTGAATGTATCATAATGATAAATGTTGTGACAATATCTATTTATATGTTATCTATATTTCACAGAAGTACAAAAAAGCTGATGCTGCCCCAGTCCAGGATGCTGCCGAGGAGAGTCTCGACGACCCGGAGGTAGAGGAGGTGGCTGAGTTGTCGCCAGCCGCTGAAGTTGTTGCCTCCACGTCCACGGCCGTGCCCACGGTACCCCGGCCCCGCACCAAAGCAGCTGCTACTCCAGAGGACCCCATTGAGAAGGACCTGTATGATAAGGTAATAATGTTATAATGTTATTAATAATGTTATTATTATATTTATGTAATTTTAATGTTTATCTTGCTCATGTTCTAATATAACACTTTTGGGCAACAGGTACGTCAGGGTGAGGAGAACCTGTAATACCTGGCTACATTGTATGAATGTTTATGTCATTTCATTTTTTATCTTGTTCATGTTATAAAGTTCAACCTTTCTGCCCACAGCTACGTCAGGGGGAGGAGAACTTAAACGAACTGTACCGCCGCTGGGAAACCAAGAAGCAGGACACCCCAGCACAGCAGGTGATTAAGCTGTTCCACGGCTATGTCCAGAACAGCCTGTTGGATCTGGAGCCGCCTCTCGTGGACCACTACTTGGGGGAGGTGATGCGGTTCACCAACGCTATGCGGTGCCATAGCCGTGGAACAGGGAGCCTCCCACGGTTTGGCCCTATGGACTCGGATGCCCAGCAATCTCGTACATATCCACCACAACCCTACTATGAGACTCTGCAACCCCCCGGGCCTTCCTACTACCATGGTGGGAAACAAATGGGCGCTCCAAACACACCAATATCTTGGAGGTCTCACCCGCTAAGCATGGGACGACCTGAGGCCACACCCGTCGAGTCTCCCAGGGCCCACACACCACGCATGACTGATATTTCCCCGGGGTTTGTGGATCGTATGATTAATGATGACTTCCAGTAAACCAACACTGTGTACCTGCCTGTCTGTGATGCTCTCCAACCGTGTACCTCCTATGATTCTACTTTAATATAAAATTTATATATACAGTCTTATAAATAAAGTATTACAATGTTTGTAATTGTGTCGTAATTTCTCCTAAAAGAATGTAACAACAGATAATTCACATGCCACATAATTGGAAACTATTAATATGGGAAACTATTATGAATGAAACAATTAATTTATATAAATGATTTATCTTAGTAATGTTTACAATGAATAATACTACAAGAAATGACTTGGATAACCTTTTTAGTAACAATAGCTTGGTTAGAATTATAGTAAAAATAAATGATTTACACAGTTGACTAGTAAACATTAGTAAAGACAATTTTCATATTAAATAATAAGAAAAATAGAACTTGGAATACTTGGTTATATTGATATTGTTAAAGCAATTAGTTGACTATTAAACAGTAACAATATAATAACTGGTGTCAATGCAATCATAGTAATAAAGAAATGATAGACCGATGGAAATCAAAGTAGGCAATATAAATTTAATATACAAAATTAACATGGCAAACGTAGTGCATATTAAAATGTAATGAACGCTTGAATGACTTTTGAGTGGATAAACAATACTAATTAGATTAAAAATAAGTACTTACCGGTTTACTGGCGAGGCACCTGCCAGGAGAGGCGCTGTTGTGGCCTGCTGTAGTAGTCTGTCAAGTATTCCCTCACAAGTTTGGCAGCGGCTGGCCCAGTCTGGCGTTGCAATGGCTCCAGTCCATCCAAGGGGTCCCTGTTCCAGTCACCTTGTGGCTCGTTGGTTGTACAATGTTGATGTTGTCGTTGTAGTTCTGGCCGTCTGTCAATGAGCTTGTTATGGAGTATGCAGGCTGCGAGGACTACCTTCTCCACGGTGCTGGGGTGAATATTGAGAGTGGTGAGAAGACACCGGAAGCGGTTCGCCAGCATACCAAAGGCATTTTCAACCTGCCTCCTGGCCCGAGAAAGTCTGTAGTTGAAATTCCTCTTGGGTTGATCGAGTCCTCGGAAAGGGTATGGCTTCTGCAACCACTCCCTCATGGGGAATGCGTCGTCACCCACAAGGAAGTAGGGCACTGGCTTGTCATCCCCTGGGAATGGCTCAGGTGCCGGCAGTCCTGCTGCACTGTCCTCCAGCGCCTTCCGGATGTCGGTCACCTGGAAAATGCCCCCATCAGATGCGGACCCGTTCGCTCCAACATCCACATACATAAATTTCCCCAGGTGATCAACAACTGCCAGGAGCACAATGGAGTTGTAGTGCTTGTAGTTGAAGTAAATAGACCCAGTGTTTGCAGGAGGCTGTATGGCAATGTGCTTTCCGTCGATTGCTCCCACGGTGTGCCGGAAGTTCCACCTGTCATTGAACCCCTTGGCAACCTCCTTCCAGCCTTCCGGTGTTGATGGGCAGACAATTACCTCTTCCATGTACTCTTGAATTATGGCCTCGCACGTCTCACGTACCACCAGGGAAATTGTGTTGGCACCAACAAGAAAATTGAGTGCCATACTCTTGTATGCCTCGCCCGTTGCCAAGAAACGTAGAGTGATGACAACTCGCAAACCAGGCTCCAGGGGCTTCTTCCAATTGGTTTCCTCCTTCTTGATCCGGGGTGTCACACGGCTTACGATTTCATTGTAGAGCTCCTCGTCCATACGGAGATAGTACTTGTAGGTGGGCTTGTCGATTGCCATTAGCGTCTTCATCAATTGGTGGTAGTGTCCGTAGGATAATCTCTGTCTACACAATGGCTTGACGCTGAAGCTTCGTGGTCTCCTGGCACGTACACGGCGGGCCCGCTTTAATTTCAGGAGGGTGTGGCACATCAGCTGATGATTGAGGGTGGCAACGACAAGCTCCTGGTAGTGTATGGCCCTCTCCAAATCATCGCACAGGTCATCAGGGGGAGCTGCCATGTTGCCGTGTCGATCGCTGGGTTGAGACTGGTGGGGTGTGAGCCAACCCATTTCCTTTATATAGGGCAGGTACAAATGTTCTTGCTACAGTACGAATGTTCGTAAAGCAGTCTGATGTTGTTCTGATGTTGTTCTTCTCTATCGGTTGTTTGTCGGCATTTTATCGGTTTTAGTTCGTTAAAGTTCGGTTCATTATCTTAAATCATTCCAATGTCATTCGGAACTGTGTCTGATGATTCGGGTATGTTCGTAACTCATTCTTTGCATAACGAGTTTATGTTCGGTTCTTGTTCGGTAGTTGTTCGGGAGTTTGTCGTAGGTCGTTCTTGACTATCGTATATTATTCTTAACTCGTTCGGGCCATGTTCGTAGGCCTCACCAATCGAGAGGGTCTCGGCATAATTCGGTAAAAAAGTGCCAAGTCATCCTATTCGGGACTTTGTCCTAGTACGTTCGGCCTCTGTATGACGCGGCCTTAAGAGACTTAATTTGTCCGGACGTTTATAGCATCTGAGGTGAAGCCAGTGATCTCGGGGGCTAAGAAGTGATTGAAGTTTCCGAATGTTTGTGTGCGAACTGTTGTATGGATTCTTCCCCTGCCGCCTCTTGTTTTGCCTCCCTTCGTGTGTTTCTTGGTGATACTCCCTACCCCTTGTGGTAATAAGGGCTGGCTACTGACTAAATTACAAAAGTTAATTAAGATGAGTATACTGCTGTCACTTTTGTTAAATGCGTAATCATCAATCTTGTAATGTAATTTAACCGTATTAGTATTAGCTAAGAGTGTCTCGCTATATATTATACATTTCTTTTCCCAAGCATAGGAATCTATAAAAACAAAATAAAAAATACTTTCAAAGATATTTAAATGTAAGTAAATTTTTTGAAAAATATCCACATGAATGGTTGCTGATTAAAGAAGCAGCTCATGGACTAGGCGAACTATATTACGTGAATTAGACCATGGCTAATTTGTAGGAAACACAAATTTAGCATTAACAGTAGCCTTTACAATCAGATGGTGAGTTATCGGCTCAACAGGTGGCGTTGTGTGTGTGTAAGTGTGAGAGTCCGAGTGTAGGGGTTGAGACAGTGAAGCGCGGGAACGAGGTGGCTTCAGAGATGGGGTCGTTTCGGGCCATGAGTGAGCACCGTGCCTCATGTGAAGGCAAGATGGCAGGTGCTCGTTGTACTCTACGTGCTTCACATGTCTCACTCCCTAGACTGGAACAAGACCTCACGGGCTTCACTGTTCATTGTAAAGCGGTGAATGTTAAGGCTCTCAGCCTATGCCCGAGAGGAAGTAAGTTGGAATATAGAAAAAAAACAAAAAAAACAAAAAAAAAAACAAAAAAAATGGGGATGTAGTGAAGGTTGGTGTCTTACACTGATGGTCAGTTTTAGTTCCTCAATTGTTCATCTTTTACCCTTAACGACCTTGATTAAGCCAAACTAAAAAGATTGGAAATATTTCAAATGACACTAAAAGTAGGTTGAATTATTATTCCTAATAACGATTCATGCTCTCCAAAAATAATTTGATACAATACCCGAATTGTCAATACCTTGTCAGATGATATTTAATGTAGATAAATAAATGCAGTTCAGTGAAAATTGGGAAATCGATAGAAATGTCAGGATACAAATTTAACAATAATTTCTTAAAGTCATTAATTACGCGCCATTTATCTCCCGTTTACGGAGATTCAATAGCTCAATGCATTCTTATAATGTCTGATTCCATTGCCCATCTCCCTTACTCAAGGGTAGCCAGTAACTACCAGTTATATCTCAGAAACAAAAATACTCTAATCACCAATCTGAGTGGTGACAGGCCAAGACGCTATAATATTATCAGAGGCTAAATAACATGGAGTTAGGTAACTCAATTACTACAAAAGATTTGGAAATCATCGTTAGTCAGTCGTGATATGAAACCCAAAAAACTATGCAACATTGTTTGAAATCAGAGTTTTGAGATATATATTTAGAAGTGTGAATAACAATATATGTAATTTTAAAATTTCACCTGTCCTCAGTAAGGCTTCACATGGATTATGTTTTTAAAGGTGGTGGGGCATACAAAATTAAAATTAATTTATAATGTATTTAACCCTTAATTAGCGGCTCACCACATAAGTCGTATTTAATAAAGCTGGACTATGTGGCGGCGCTCGACATAGGTCGAGCGGCAATTTCAGCACGTAATGTTGCTGAGAGAGAGAGACAAGTGGTGGCAGGAGAGTAGCGAGCGTATGACTGCTCCAGACCACCGCGGCGAACATACTGACACGAATCCCAGCTCCCTCCTCCCTCTCTCACTCGCTATATAAGGAATTGTATCGGGAACGTGGCTAATTACATGCTTTTTGCACTCGCGTTGCACGGTTATTGCAAGAAAACTAGCCATCATAAAAGGATCGTTATGGTGTCATTCGAAAGCTCTGTTTATGCCCTTTCAGGGATAGGTACTTGTTTTACGTTCTGGGTCTTATTTAGGCATGAAAATGATCACGTAAACAGCCCTATTTTGGCTAAAAACACCCCGCTGGGCGGTACATATAAATAAACCGCATAAGCCGCTCGTAAGGTGTTAAAGAGATGTTTAGATCTCCAGTAATCAACCTGACTACTCCTTTGTCAAAACTAATCTTCAATATTAGAGAACAAATCAAAAATAGATATTGAATTGTGACCCCTTGCAACTAGTACTCACGTGAGGATGTGACGTAGGCCCAGGCCAACATTTGGAAAGTAAACATCAGCAAGTATAGCAACAATGGTGAATAGGTGTGCTGTTTTCGGGTGTAGCAACATCCCTGGACCAAACATAGCACTACACAAGTTTCCAAGTGATCCATACCATTGTAACAAATGGGTGAAGTTTATACAAAGAACCAGAGTGTGGGAGGCAAAGCCCAAAACAAGCTTCATATGCAATGGACATTTTCGTGATGAATGCTTTGACAATAAAGTGCGGTGGAGTATGGGTATGGCTAGATGATTATACTGTACCTAAAAGCTGATGCCATACCCACAATTTACCCTGCAGGTACATGTGCTACAAGTGTTCCTACAGTGTCATCATAGCAGAGACCAGCTGCAAGGAAGCGTCAAGTCCAAGAAGTGAGTGATAGTTTTTTTGGGGTGGGGAAATTTCCCTGTACAGCATTGGGTACATCTTTCCATAAAGTACGGTAGGCTACCGGGCATTAGCGAATTATGATATTTTAGATAGCCTAGCTAACTAGCTTAGTGACAGAAATAGAATTAGCCTAGCCTAGTAAGATCAGAAATTAAGGAAAATTTGCATGTAGGCCGGTAGACCCTAGTCTAGGCCTAAGTGCTTGCCAATTTCAGGAGTCAGGAGAGTGGATAATATGGGCTAACTTAACACCTTAAGAGCGGCCTATGCGGTTTATTTATATGTACCGCCCAGCGGGGTGTTTTTAGCCAAAATAGGGCTGTTTACGTGATCATTTTCATGCCTAAATAAGACCCAGAACGTAAAACAAGTATCTATCCCTGAAAGGGCATAAACAGAGCTTTCGAATGACACCATAACGATCCTTTTATGATGGCTAGTTTTCTTGCAATAACCGTGCAACGCGAGTGCAAAAAGCAGGTAATTAGCCACTTTCCCGATACAATTCCGTATATAGCGAGTGAGAGAGGGAGGAGGGAGCTGAGATTCGTGTCAGTAGGTTCTCCGCGGTGGTCTGGAGCAGTCATACGCTCGCTAGTCTCCTGCGACCACTTGTCTCTCTCTCTCAGCAACATTACGTGCTGAAATTGCCACTCGACCTATGTCGAGCGCCGCCACATAGTCCAGCTTTATTAAATACGACTTATGTGGTGAGCCGCTTTTTAAGGGTTAAGCCTAGCCCAAATTATACAGTCAGCGTCGATGGATATAGGCCTAACCTAGGCTAAAGAAATGTATTGGCTGAAATTCAACTACTAGCAACTAGGCTTAAAAAAAAAAACAACAAACAGTGAGTGGCGCAAACATTGTTGGGAAGGATATGTAGTGACCAGGCGTACGGTCATCTTGTTTACATAAGTCGATCGCCGCGATTAAGTTCCCGTCTATTTTTACGGCGATTTGTTCTGTTATTTGCACCCTGTTGGCAATGTATATGATGATGACAATAAGTCATGGAGGCGTGAGGGGCGGGCTTTCATTATTGTATCCAAATGCAGTCAAAATAGACGGGGACATGATCGCTGGCGTCCGCCGCGGCTCCGAGTAGTGTAAACAAGGATATGACAATTAATAATAGGCTAGGCCTACATTTGTGTCAGTGAATGTTTCTAAGAGTAAATAAATATCACCAAAATCTGTGATTGTCCTAAATATTACAGACACCAACAAATTGTTGTCATAAAGTAAACACTGATAAATATATTAGGCTATACCCGGTAGGCTATAGACTAATCTATAAGCTATACAAATCGGGAAAACACTTCTTTAATCACAGTCTATGACGTGGGACCACACAATTATATAATAGAGGTTTACAATTTCCATTCAGTGGCCTGCATATTCAGACACTGTTGATTTGGTGCCACCTCAGGTACAAGTACAGCTGCAGGTGCTTCTCCCTCCTCTCCTGCTGCTGGATCTCGTCCTACAGGTTCATACATATAAGCCTGGACACCACCAATATTCATCACTTGAGGTTCTTCACCATAATCACGGTTATCACCCTCAGTATTGGCAAACGAATCGGAACTACTGTCACTATCCTCCATTTCCACCTGTCAGAAGAGCTTGTTGTGTTGCTGGGCATACGTCATCAGAGCGCTTAAACTCCGAATCCAGAAAAGTGTCACCCATATCATATTTTGGCCATTATATAAATAATTAAGCCATTGTAGCAGAAAATATTGCACCAAAAGCTATAGTGCACACTGCCAGTAATGATTGTGGAGGAAAATAATAGCATGCACACCCACCTTTAACTTTGCTGTCCAATGTCCATAGATTGATTGGAAGTAAAGGTGCAAAAGAAGAATGGCAAAACAATCCAGAATAATAGAATATTAGAACATCAATAATATTCTAATGCCTAACGACTTTGGGTAAATGACACGGAACTATAGCCAAAATAGGTTAGAAAATTTAACAGAAGGTAAATATTATTGAGGTGAATATCATGAAATACATGATATGGTCAGTATAACAGATAGGGGACTTGGGAGAAAATTAGGTTTGCATTAATTAGAGGTGCAGAGTAAGAGAGGATAATTATGATACAGATGCTCAAGTTGTAAGTGGGATCAACAAAGACGATGTGGGAAACGGACTGCCGCTCCGTGATAGCGATAGAAGTCCAATCAATATTATCAAATTCGTTTTAGTTAATATATAAGCATGCAAAGGTTTGGTAGATTATGGCATAGGCTACCGAGTGCCTCATTTAGGATCAATAACGACGAAAGCTTAGAGACATAATTAGATAGGCACATGGCTGTGATGTGCTGATTATCAATGGGATCCGCCGTGAGTGGGCCAGTCAGTCCTCTGAAAAAATCCCTCTTTTATGATTTTTGTTTATGTTTATGTTTGTATTGTAGAATCAGGACGCGTTTATGTTTATGTTTATGTTTGTATTGTAGAATCAGGACGCGTTTATGTTTATGTTTATGTTTGTATTGTAGAATCAGGACGCGTTTATGTTTATGTTTATGTTTGTATTGTAGAATCAGGACGCGTTTATGTTTATGTTTATGTTTGTATTGTAGAATCAGGACGCGTTTATGTTTATGTTTATGTTTGTATTGTAGAATCAGGACGCGTTTTGGCAGTATATTCGTACTAGCATTAGACTATTATATTCAAAGTAGAAAAGCAAACTATTGTCTTCAGAGTAGAAAGGGATTATGAAAGGGTAAATATGACATAGTATAATTCCAACAGAACCTCTTTAAGTTGTATAAACCCTCTAATGAAAAGCCCGATTAAAATGCCAAAATGAGTCATAATCCTGATGGGATTAATGATTATATATTTATTGATCCTCATGATAAACTGGTCTCTATTCATCAATGATAGTTTATAGGTAAGGTATTATTGATTATATTCGCAAACAAGATATATGCATTCACTAAGGGGAGAGGGAAGTCATACGGGAAGATCTACCCTATATTGCATAGATAGTGGCGGACGAGGTGGCTAGGATGATTTACTAACGGAGCGTTGTTGGTTATAAGTATACAACCGATGGTATAGAGAGTAGTCGGGCAGATATGTCAAATAGATGTTCACTTCCGGAAGAAAGCATGAACATTTGTCTATAGGGGTTTTTGAGTATGCTGAATCCGATTTTAATGGGATCCACGCTGGCAAACCAAGGGTTCCCACTCAAAATTGACATTGAAAAAAAATATATTAAAAAAAAACGTTTGTAATAGTCAACCTATATTGTTGTGGTCTAGCCACGTTAATCCATTCATATTTATGTGCAGTATGTGCCTCATGTATTTGACAATAATGACATATCCAAGGATATAAAAGGAAGGATATAAGGGTGAACGATTTTATTTAAAACTCCATCCGAACATTAATGAATATATCTCTTTTCATTTATTTTTCAGGAAAATCATATCCATTGTGCATGCATACATATGCATTAATATGATGATGTGTTTAATTTGCAGAACTTGCCAACGTTCATCATGATTAGCCTTCAATAATTAATCAGGTCTAACTAAACCTTTGATATAGATTTCTGATTAATATTGAAACGAACGTAACAAATGTTTCTAATCTTTTCAGGAATCGAGATGGATGGTGTCTAATACAACCAAGCTACATGGAGCGATGGCGACCAAGAAAATAAAGCTTGACAGTACTTCTGCCCATCACCCGGTATTAACCGAAACAGACTGGACGCTATGTGCTATGTGCCAGAAAAGTTCAACTGAACCCCTGAGAGACCCGTCCCAATGTAAGAATGTAAACCAGTCCAAAGGCTATGAATCGTTAGCTGAGCACATCCAGGAGCTACAATCGCTTAGTGCACTGCCAATGAACATACAGTTGTCACGTTTGGATGACGGTCAAGGTATCGCTGCAACCCTCTTTCAGCACAATGCAAGATGGCACAAAACATGCTACATGAGGTTTAACCAAGCCAAAGTTGAGCGTGCTCGCAAGAAGGTTGCCAAACTAGAAGATCCTGAACCGAAGACTTCTCCACTCAAAGGTAGACTGTGTTGTGCATTTCCTGGAACCTCCTGCCAAGCTAAAGAAAGTCTCTGCTTCTTTTGCGATGAAAAAATGGAGGACACTTATCACAGAGCAGCCACACCACGAATGGACGCAAATGTTCGGAAGATGTCAACTGAGCTTTGTGATACCCGGCTACTAGCAAAGCTGTCCTCTGGAGACATGACTGCAATAGATGCGATATACCACAAATAGTGTTTGACTGGCTTCAGCAATAGATATCGTGCATTCACCAGGAGAGTGGAATAGAAGGAAGATTCAGATCTAGCCCCTGATGCTATAGCCTTCGCAGAAGTGGTGTCCTACATTGAAGAGACTCGTCAGGTAGATGAGCATGCGGAACACATATTCAAACTGTCAAGCCTCGTACAACTCTACAGATCACGACTTAAGCAACTTGGCGGCGATATGTCAGAGCGCACAAACTCAACTCGTCTGAAGGAGAAGCTTCTCGCACGAATTCCCGAGTTGGATGCACATAAAAGCAAGTATGAGGTCATGCTCACGTTTAAGAATGACGTTGAAGATACCTTGTTGGAGGCCAAGAAGCGGGACCCTGAGAGTGATGCTGTTGTGCTCATGAGAGCTGCAAACATAATCAGGAAAGAGATCTTTCAGAAACGCTACACATTCACGGGATCGTTGCTAGACGAGCAGTATAAGGATAATCCAACTTCCCTACTTGCTTTGGTTCAGATGATTCTTGGAGGTACAAACATCCAAAACCAGACGGAAAACAATCAGGTCGTGAAAACAGCTGCAATATCAATAATTGAGCTGCTCACATTCAACACTCTGAAAAGTAGCAGGAAAGAGGCCACTGCTCTACAGACTCGACACAGCCTGGAACGAGAAACTAGACTTCCTTTGTACCTTGGGTTGCTGATCCACAACAAGACCCGAAAGCGTGACTTGATTGACACTCTTTTCGAGAAGGGATTGTCTGTATCATATGACCGAATACTACAGCTGTCCACAGATGTAGCAAACAGTGCATTGACCTTGTTTGAAGATGCTGGGGTTGTGTGCCCAACAGTCCTGAGAAAAGATCTCTTCACAACAGGCAATCTCGACAACATAGACCACAATCCTACATCGACTTCAGTACAAACTGCGTTCCATGGAACAGCCATCTCTCTGACGTAGCATGTTACGAATGAATGTGCAGGCACAGAGCTCCAGAACAAACCTCTCATCCACAAGGACACACCAAGCGCAACGAAGATCAAGCCAATCATGGACTCGTACAGTACTGTCCCACCAGCTACATTCCCAACCGATAACCCTACACCATGCAAGACTGAGGGACAAGCTGTCCCCGAAAACTCACCAGTCGACTCAGATGAGCTGCAGATCTCATGGGCACAGGCAGTTGAGAAGCTGCTGGAGAAACCTGAAATTAATTCAGATGATAACATCTCTTGGTCTGCACATTTTGCAGCGTCACAAGATTCCTGCCCCAGACCACCAGCGATATCCGGGATCATGCCATTATTCCGTGATAATGCGCATTCTTTGGTGATGGTAAAGCATGGCATGGATGTAATCGCTGAAGCTACCGAATATGTGCATCCAGGACAAGTCCCGATATTGACTGTTGATCAGCCGCTGTATGCCATCGCCAAGAAGATACAGTGGACCTGGCCAGCTACCTATGGCGAAGACAAGTATGTGGTGATGATGGGTGGATTGCATATAGAGATGGCATTGCTGAAAGTTCTGGGAGATTGGCTAGATGGCAGTGGATGGTTGATTGTACTGACGACTGCAAACGTTACCACAGATGGTAGGGCTGATGCTCTTAGGAAGGGATCATTCACAGCACGTTCTCAGTGGTCTCATCAAGTAACAGCTGCTGCACTGTTTTGCTTACGTAGCCAAGCCTACAATTCATACAAAACAGAAACAGAGGCAGACGCGAGGCCTGTGATGCCATTCGAAGACTGGTGCACACATATGGAGACATATGGAGACGCAGCATCTGCAGTTTCGGTACTGGAGCAAAACCTTCAAACTTGAGGCGCTCTTCCTCCAGTTCATGCAGTCACAGCGTGAAGGAAACTTTGAGCTCTGCATTGGCACACTGGGAAGAATTGTGCCGTGGATGTTTGCCATGGATCACTTCCACTATGCGAGGTGGTTGTCGGTTCATGTGCGAGATCTGCTGCAGCTACAGCGTGAATGCCAAGCAGTGTGCAACGAGTTCAAAAAAGGACACTTTGTTACACAGAAGACAACTCATCGCTTCTCCATGATGGCACATGACCATGTAAACGAGCAGCTCAATGCTGTGTTGACAGGGGATGGTGGAATAATCGGCATCACTGAAAATGAATCAGCCCTCAGGCGGTGGATGATTGCCAGCCCCGAGATGGCCAGGATCATACATGAGGTGGAAGTGAGCACATTTCAGAAGACAACCCACAATGATCGACACCATGAACAAACTCTGACCACACAAAAGAGATTTGTAACAAATGTCCAAAGCGTGATAGATGTTCTGAATGAATTGGGTAATCCCTTCACAGAAACGAGCGCTGATCTCCTCACACTGGACACGAAGGTCATCATGGCTGATCAAGTCATCAAGAACTACTCAGAAGCTGAGGAAATAGGAAGGACTCAATACAGCACCTTCGTTGATTTGCGAGTTGTGAAGATGGAGAAGCCTTTCAATGACACTATTCCAAAGAACAAGCTCCAGATGTTCAAGTCAGGAGAACGGAAAGTGTCTTCGAAGATAAAGTCCAAAATGTCCAACATGAAGAGCAACCTGCAGCTATTTTCGCGAATGTACATCTCTTGTCAAGCACGAAATGGTGAGATGGACGTTTTCTTCCAGTATGAGAACCACTCGTGGCCAACGTCTCTGGCTGAAAACAACCTGATGCGTCTCGGAGACAAGGCTGACTTGCTGAAGTGTCTGGAACCGCTAGTACCACGTCCACAGACCACACCTACTGTGGACGTGAAGATCTTTGATGGTGCCGCCCTCGTCCATAGGTTGGATCCGAAGACTGCCACAACATATGTGAAAACGTTCAAAGACTATGCAGAGTATGTCTTTGTCCCGTATCTGAAGAGGCAGCTTGAACATGCTGCACGGGTAGATGTTGTATGGGATACCTACATGGCTGACAGTCTGAAAGCGCACACCAGAGAGGGCCGAGGTACAGGAGAAGCTCTTCGTGAGTCTGAGAAAACACGACTCCCACACAACTGGAAAAGTTTCTTGCGAGTTGACAGCAACAAGACAGAACTCTTCAGCTTTCTAGCCACAGCCATTGAATCTGAAGCAACAGCAACAGGGAAGATGCTGATCACAACCAAGGGTCAGAGTGTTGCCTCATCCGCAACACTGGATGCTTCTGACCTACAACCATGCTCACACGAAGAGGCAGACTATCGAATGATGCTCCATTGCTTCCATGCGTACAAACTTGGCATGAAGAAGATAATGTTGCATGCCACTGACACGGACGTACTGGTTCTTGCCATTGTGACTGCAATCGACATGGCAGATTGTGAACTTTGGTTAGCTTTCGGACATGGTGCCCACTTCCGTTATATTGGAGCTCATATTGTTGCCAGTGAGATGGGCAATGATTACTGCAGAGGCTTGCCATTCATGCATGCATTGTCAGGCTGCGACACGGTGTCGTCATTCAGCTCCATCGGTAAGAAGACCGCCTGGGAAGTATGGAAATCACTTCCACAAATCAACGACGTATTTCATCGGTTGTCAGATACTCCGGATGAAGTGACAGAAGCTGACATGAAAGAACTCGAGAGATATGTGGTCCTGCTCTACTGTCGCACATCACAGCTCACTGAAGTGAATTAAGCAAGGAAGCAACTCTTCTCCTACGGTAATCGGAATCTGGAAAACATCCCGCCGTCACGTACAGCACTGCTACAACATGTAAAGCGAGCGGCTTACCAAGCAGGACACGTCTGGGGACAGGCTCTGAAGGCCAGTCCTACTCTTCCAAGTCCTTCTGAGTGGGGATGGAAACTAGACAGCGAAGGAATCTGGGTGCCCTTATGGAGTACCCTCCCTGAAGCATCAAAGGGGTGCAGAGAACTTGTCAAGTGTGCCTTCAAGAAACGCTGCACAGGACGATGCCAATGCTCCAAAGCCAGTCTCCCCTGCACACAGCTCTGCTTCTGTGGTGGACAGTGTACACCAAGGGACATAAGAAAGAAGAACATAAGAAAATGGGAGTCTGCAGAAAGCCGATTGGCCTAAGCAAGGCAGATCCCTGTACCACACAACCCCAATTCAATTACAAAGCCCAATTATAGGCTTCACACTCTAATACCCTGAGGATCATCTTACCAAAACGGTTAGAGATTAACGCAGGATTATGTGGGTCTGCAGAGCGCTGATTGGCCCAACCCGGCTGATCCCCCTTCACACCCAACCCTTCTCGTCCATATGCTTATCCAATTTTATCTTAAAGCTCCCTACAGTTTTAGATCCCACTATAGCACTTGGTAGTCCATTCCACCCATCTACAACTCTGTTACCAAACCAATATTTGCCTATATCTTTTCTGAAACGAAATTTATCTAATTTGAAACCATTGGTACGAGTTCTTTCGCTATCACTGAGCTTTAGTACATTTGTCATGTCCCCTTTGTTAATCCCACTAACCCACTTGAACACCTCTATCATATCCCCTCTAACTCTGCGTCTCTCTAACGAATGTAAACCTAATTTCTTCAACCTTACTTCATACGAAAGATTTCTAATATTATGGATCATTTTTGTCATTCTACGCTGTACTCTCTCCAATGAATCTATGTCCATTCTGTAATAAGGACACCAAAATTGGACAGCATAATCCATATGGGGTCTCACTAATGACAAGTAAAGTTTTAAGATAACATCAGCAGTTCTGTTACTCACACTCCTAGAGATGAACCCGAGAATCCTGTTTGCCTTATTACGAACGCTTATACACTGTTTTCTAGGCTTCAAATCATTGCTAACAAACACACCTAGATCTTTCTCGCAGTCTGAATTTTCTAATTCTAAATTAGCTAGTTTATATTTAACATTTGTATGCATCTTCCCTATCTTTAATACCTTGCATTTGTCAATGTTAAACTTCATCTGCCAATTTACTGACCATTCATGTAAGGTATCTAGATCCCTTTGGAGGCACTCTATATCGCTATCTGAATCAATTGATCTCCCTATTTTAGTATCGTCTGCGAATTTACTTATCCTACTAGTTATACCTAAATCTAGGTCATTTATGTATATAAGAAACAACAGGGGACCTAATACCGATCCCTGGGGGACACCACTTTTGACTGCTCCCCATTCTGACTTGGTACCATTTATGCTGACTCTCTGATTCCTACCAATTAGCCATGACCTAATCCATCCTAACAACGCCCCACCTATTCCATGTGCCTCAACCTTTCTCATCAATCTCTCATGAGGGACTCTGTCGAAAGCTTTACTGAAATCTAAATATATAATATCATGACTTGTCATTATCTACTGCTTCATATACTCTGAGAAAAAACTAAGCAAATTAGTAAGGCAAGAACGTCCCTGAGTGAATCCATGCTGAGAAGAATTGATTAAGTTAAATGTTTCTAAGTGGTTTCTCATTTTCCTAGCAATAATTGACTCTAGTAGCTTTCCTATGATTGAAGTGAGACTAATTGGACGGTAATTGGATGCTATTGATTTATCACCTTTTTTGAAGATCGGAACTACATTTGCAAGCTTCCAAGCTTCTGGAACTATACCTGTTTCTAATGACTTGTTAAATATAAATGTTAATGGGTAACTTAACTCATCTCTGCATTCTTTTAATACTCTAGCATATATCTCATCAGGACCAGGCGATTTATGAGGTTTCAGTCTGTCAATTTCCTTAAGCACATCATTTCTACTTATAGTAACCGTACTTAACCTATTATCTATACTATCGCTGTATACCTTACGAACTTCTGGAAACTGTGCCAAATTTTCATTAGTGAAAACGGAAAGAAATTGACTATTTAATGTACTGCACATGTTCTAATTGATAAATAGATGATCCAATAATGCTTATTGATTGTTATATTGCTATGTTTAGTCGGGCAGATATGTACCAATATGTTTCATTGACGAATATTCCTACTTTGTCTATAATATCATTACATTTAATTGTCACTATCATATGTGGCACGTAAAACGAATCAAAATCATATGGAAAGCATATTTGTTGTTTACACAAGTATACTACGATACTCTTTTGCATGATACATATCAAAACATTCAATTTTGGAATATAACAAGCATCTAATAAATATTCAATGTTGTTAAAACAAATTGCGGTCGCAAAGAAATGGCGATTTGACCCCTTCCATGTTCAATGTCAATTTTGAGTGGGAACCCTTGGTTTGCCAGCGTGGATCCCATTAAAATCGGATTCAGCATACTCAAGAACCCCTATAGACAAATGTTAATGCTTTCTTCCAGAAGTGAACATCTTGGTCTTATATTGTTACATATCTGCCGGACTAGAGTGGTTAGTGCGAGTATTATATCAAGTCATGCTAGTTAATAGTATTTGAACAATATATATAAGTAAGCAGTTAATTTTCTAGTTAGGGGTATTAGTGGATGAGTGCAGAAAATAACACGTTTTATAATGCTTGATTAACATGAAATTTGCCAAGAGTGATATGATGGAAAGTATGACTCTGTATAATAAATATTGTATATATATATATATATATATATATATATATATATTAGGCACAATATCAACTATACTCTGCATTTTTTCAACTGGCGGTATATTGCAAAGTTTCCATACAGATTTCTCCGTTATTTATTTAGGTTTTGTAATGAAATATGGTGCAAATTATATACACTTGGTCTTATTATGATGCAGAGACACAGCAGTTTCATATTGTTAAATTAAGTTTCGAGAAATTAACTGCTAGAGTTCAATTTATCGTCAGTTGAAAAGAAACGAAGTATAGGACTAACTCACAAGCCGTGTGTTCCTAGGCCTCCAACAGCGCAGTCTTCCATGCGTGGTTGAGCTGAAAGTGTTCTCTCTGAGAAAACAACTCTTGGTTGGGAGAGAGGTTATCCTGACCAGAATTCAAACCCACTCACTCCATATAGGTTTGAGAGTTGGGCACCGCAACCACTCGGCCATGATCGGATATATGGGAAGCAACCTTTGATCTTATTTGAAGAACCAGGTTATAGTCTCGAGGAGGACTATGCCTTCGAACACGTGGTAATTTTTTTTAGACTTCAACCATGACTATTCCCCCCCCCCCCACGCCAACTCGGCTAAGTGATACGATATTAATCGTACTATTATGGAAACTCTCTGACATTATCAAAACAACTCTTGCCCAATAGTCAATGCCCTGGTCAACAAATAGTCGAGCAAAATCAAGCCTCGTCTGTGCTTTAGCTTGACAGCTGGTGATCTATGTTTATATCCCTTCTCCTTCAATCTCTTGCATATAGTGTCTGTAGAAACTTGAAGTTACAAATGTTGCTTAGCTTCCTCGGCGTTGGAAAATGGATGGTTATCCATATACTGTTTAATTTTTTGGTCTTGTTCTGACGTGGTTTTCCGCTTAGCCCCACTTCTATGTCGGTCTGTTAGTTGCCCTTCTTCTTCCCACCTGTTCAGCCACAGGTAAACAGTTGACCGATGCACCCCGGCCCTTGCTGCAGTGTCGCCAGCCGCCAACCCACTCACGCTCAGCCCGACCATATTACCACGTTCAGCAACCTTAGCAGCCTGATGAGCTCTGACTTGCTGAATGGATGACTAGATGTGAAAGTATTGGGGATTTTCTCATCACCTCAGTTTCCAATAATTACAGCTTCATGTTTTTGTTTTTTTGATTTTTTTTCATATATACTGTATTTTGTTTTAACCGAAAAAAGGTCAACCTGGGAATATATTGCGTGACGTGTTAATGCATGGTTGGACTGGCTGTATATATACATGTAATCTGTAATCAGCCAATTACCGATATCTGGATTTGAGAGTTTGGTTGACCTGTTCGGTAACTAGTAACAGACTAGCTAGTAACAGACCGCAAACCCTACAAAGGACGTCATAAGTGGCCTCTTATTCCAGGGGCCTATTTATACTGCTAGGTCAAGAGAGGCACATTGTGTAAGAAGACTTGCCCAAATGTTTCCTTCCCGCTCGGGACTGGAACCCGTGTCTTTTTGGATGTGAACCAAGCGCGCTAACCAATATGCTACGCACCACTGTGTGCGTGTGTGTGTGTGTGTGTGTGTGTGTGTGTGTGTGTGTGTGTGTGTGTAACATTCTGTAGTATAGAACTTAAATTATATAAATAAATATTTTTTAGATATAGCCTAATCCCATATATTTACATAATAGACAGAATTTCATCCGAATTAGATGCTAAAATCATGATACGGTAACGATAATTGTCTATATTCTAATAGTATCTCAAAGAAACAATAAGGACTTTAGCTGTATATTAATACACGTTCTTATCATTAATAATATTACCTGATGCAGATGTTGCAAATAGAACAACTCGTATAACCCAGCACTGCAAGATGATGCAAATAATATATTATCTAAAGAGTGTTAACTAGATATAATAACACAATTATTTACACCTCATTGTTTTATTAAGGAATTCAGTGTAGAATGTGGGTTTATAACACTGAATTTTGCCTTCCGTTTCTCAGTGTATGTGTGTGTGTGTGTGTGTGTGCTAATGAATCTACAAAGAGTGTCGCGTGAAAATCGATTGATATTAACCTCTGAGAGAGAGAGAGAGAGAGAGAGAGAGAGAGAGAGAGAGAGAGAAAGAGAAAACAAAAACCTCCTATTATGATACAAGCAAATAATTATAGCAATATTGTCATATGTAGCGCCCAGCGTGTGCGAAGACTGTATCTGAGTCTCTGCTAGACACGACTACACGGGCTTGGGACGGGAATGCAAACTAGACAGGTGCCGCATACCTGCATACCTAATATTTCGTCGCAAGACTTAGTAGGGATACTGTACCAGCTGGACGCTAGTCAGCATAGAGTAAGAATACCTAAGAGGGGCGTGCTTGGAAAATCAGCCGTGTTAATAGTAGTTGGCCATTATTTACAGATTTGGCTGGAACCCTGCACTAGATGGCGGTAGCGCATAGCTCCTCCCTATCTATCTATTCTATCTATCTATATGCTCAGGCCCAAACCCCATTTTGGGGGTAGCCGACTCAAGACAAAGCAAGAACAGGGAAAACACAAAAACAACATAAAACAACAAATAAACACAGACAAAAGCACAAACTCACACACATCCAGGTCACCCAGGAGAAGACCCAGAGACAAGGGTCACCAAGGTCGCTCCAGCACTCCCTGGGCCCCCGACCACCCGGAGAGGTTCCGATCTCGGCAGGCAGACAAGCAGCGGAGCCAAAGCCACAAGCCCTCCCACCACACTTCCAGGCGCACCCTTCATATTAATTGTCTCCCCGGGCCAGGCGCCTGATGGACTATTATCTAGTCCAACTTGCGCCCGACCCCTTACTCCAAATGACCACGTGTTCACTCAACTATTCACAAGCATTCTCCATTCACTCCTGTGCACCACGACTTCCCCTGCCTGATCTATAGTCATTCCTCTATCATCCAAAGCCTTTCTTACACAGTCTCTCCATCTCAATGGGGGTCTTCCTGCCTTTCTATCTCCCCTTGTACCTGACTCACATATTTCTCTTTGTAAGCCTTTCATCTCCCATTCGTTCAACATGACCATACCAGCTCAGCACCCTTCTGTCCACTCTGGCTGACAAATGTTCCTGCTGCCCCACTCTCCTCCTAGCTCCTCCCTATCGCGGGAAAATACTTATGTCGTCTGTTTATTGACAGTTCCTCTCCCTTGCTGCAATGGTGTACACGTGTCTCGTGTAGAGTCTATAGAAACGCATGTAACTTGTATGCTATCACCATATCAGCCATAGTCATTATGAATACAATGATTTAAGAGTACACTGATATGCAAAAGCACTCCAAAGTATTGCCTACACTGAAATGTGAACAATACTCCATTAACCCCTTCTGTACCGTCGACGTATGTTATATTTTATTCTAGCAATATGTAGACGATTTTATACAGCTTAGACAGGATCTGTGGTAGTTAAAAGGGTTGATTGAGATAGTTCGAAGCCTTATAATTGCTAAAGATCTTTTCTAAAGTTAATACAATCGATTAGTAGGAGCCAAAATCAAATCAAAAGACGTCGTCGGTATAGAAGGGGTTAATTACATAGCTTACCAAGCTGAACAAAGCCTCCGTGATGATGTAAGGAGGCTGTGGTTGACCTTGAGAATAAGGATATGGTTTGCAATGGATCATGAAGGCTGTTGATGATTATTTGATATTGATTGTAAATTTATTAACAATGAATGTAGCCTATATGAAAAACTAATCTCAATTGAAGACAAGTATTTACATTGTAATATAAGTTACTAACTTGGAAGTACACACAGCCACACTCAAACTTTGGTCAAACCTAAATAATATATATATATATATATATATATATATATATATATATATATATATATATATATATATATATATATATATATAGAGAGAGAGAGAGAGAGAGACAGAGATGGAGAGAGAGAGAGAGAGAAGAGTAGTGTACTGTACATATAATAATAACAAAATAATACAAAATGGAGGGTACATCCGTAGATTTATTCACGTTGAGTAGTTCTGGAACCCTGCAATAGATGGGGCTGAAAAAAAGTCGAAAAAGGGTAACTGGCAACGTTTAGAGGCACCTTTTTATTAATAGAATACATAGGAAGACTCATCTCTCCTATACACACTCTCTGCTCGTCAGTCCGCATTTACTTATCAAGGGAGTAACATCTATCTCTCGCTTTTCTGGCATTTATTTTGTTGCTTATTTATTTAATGAGTCCGATTCCAACTATTAAGGGAGTAACATCTACGGTAAATCTACAGTTATACTACCCCTCCCCCACTATCCCCCCCGACCTCCCCCCGTCAAACCAGCCCTTTGAGCGTGTTTTTGGATGGTTCAGTTTACGCGGAAACTGGAAAAAATCTGTGTTATTTTTTTATTAATGTAAAACAAAAATTAAAGTATTTATACAGTACCCAAGTTTTCAATGTTAATTTTGATCAATATTTAGTGTTTGGAAGTATTTAGAAGCCTCTGGAAATCCGTTTTCCCCGTTATCCAACGATCTTAAGACATGCCGCCCGATAGTGGGGAGGGCTATGAAGACCAGGGTTAAATGAGGGGTTAAATGCGTAAAGCGGCGATAACCGCGTGTGTTATGAAAACTTGGCTCGGGTTTTAATGAATTTTCAATGCATAAATCCCAACATTTCAAAAACCCGAGCCAAGTTTTGGCAAAAGTTGGCTCGGATTTTGCGAGTTTGTACATGACAAAAAGCCAGTGACGTAATTTAGAAATTTGGCTCGGGTTTCCCGTAATTGCAACCCCCTAACACCCCATTTTTGGAAAACCCGGGCCAAGTTTTGCCAAAAGTTGGCTCGGATTTAGCGAGTCTGTAGATTAAAAAAAGACAGGGACGTAATTTAGAAATTTGGCTCGTGTTTCCCAAAATTACATAGGCTACCCCTAAAACCCCATTTATCTCGTCTATTTTGACTGGAGTGAAAAAAATAATGGAGCATTAAAGATTTTTTTTTTTTTAGCACAGACTAAACAAAAATTACATTATGCATCTAAATTGACATAGCTGGTCATTAACCTAACCTAACAACCTAACATAACCTGGGGGCTGCCGCCCCCAGACCCCTGCTGCTGTAAGATCATAACCTAACCTAACAACCTAACATAACCTGGGGGCTCCCGCCCCCAGACCCCCGCTGCTGTAAGATCATTAACCTAACCTAACAACCTAACCTAACCTAACAACCTAACCTAACCTAGGGGTTGCCGCCCCCAGACCCCTGCTGCTGTAAGATCATTAACCTAACCTAACAACCTAACCTAACCTGGGGGCTGCTGCCCCCAGACCCCCGCTGCTGTAAAATCATTAACCTAACCTAACACCTTTACCTAACCTAGGGGTTGCCGCACCCAGACCCCCACTGCTGTAAGATCATTAACCTAACCTAACAACCTAACATAACCTGGGGGCTGTTGCCCCCAGACCCCCGCTGCTGTTTAGGGTAATTTGTTTAGGTAATATCCACTTCCCGGGTCATTTGAACAGTTGTATTGCTTCTATATTATATATCATATAATACATGATAAAATATGTTTGTAATAACTATAATAAAAGGCCTTCGATTGAACAATTACGAAATAAACAAATCCTCACGTGATTTTGAAGTAAAAACAAATGTGATGAGTCAAAGAATAACCGCTATGTAGTTCGGGGCCTTGGCAGGGTTATACAATTTTGCAGCAGCCAGCAGGAACTCGTGCAGTCGCTGATTAGCATTTTTGATGGCCATCAAAAACATGCTTCTCGCTAAATATCCCACAAAGTGCTTCTTCCTGCGGCCGTACAGTGGAACCCTGCCCTTGACGTCCCTCCACAGACGTTCAATGTTGTTGGTGTGGGCCTTTGTTATAGGGTCTACGAAGTTGACCGAATGGTTGACAGTCAAATGGGTGTAGCCTTCATCTCCCAGGCAATGATAGGCTCGCCAACAATCGGAGATTATGGTGGTGCCAGGCAGAATATGTGTTTTGATAATTTCAAGGAGAGTGTCTTTGGACCTATCCTCGACGGGAACCATGAAAAAATCCCGGGTTCCACGACACACTCCACCAAAAACCGACTGTCCCTCCACCATCCGGCCAACATGATATTTCCTTCTCCCGAATTTACTTTCGGCTATTTCTACAATCAGATTCTCGCCCCCTATTTTCTGTGATTTGTTCAGACACCATTCAATTAAGACCTCCCATGTAAAACTACACCAATCATTAACAGTTCCATATGAGAATTTGAATTCGTCACGGGCTGGTTCAATCATGAAGTTGTTGCGAAGATACAAATTAATGAATGATAGCAAGTCTATCTTAGGGACAAGAGTTTGTTCAAAAAAAGTATCTTTCCAAACACTCACAGATGTTTCGCACTTCTTCGCTTTTTGTTTTCTGACACTTGTTTTTTTGCGACAACGCCATAAGTTTCTAGGTAAATCTAATACCATGTTGGCCCCGCACTTTGGACATTACTGAGCCTCCAAAACAATCCCATGGCTGGCCAACACTTTAAATAAAGGCGCACTTTAAATATAGGCTCTGGTGAGGACTTAAAGCGACAATAAAATGCAATGCACCCACCATCACAGTCAGCACATGGCATGGCTACTTTCCGGTATGAATATCAGACTTCAAATGAAGTCACCCTTGCGGCTGATATTGAAAGGTGGCGCCACCTAAGATAAAAGCATTTTGGACAAGATGAACATCATAAATCTAATGAAATATGAATAATTAAGATATCCTAACCTCACATAACATCACATATCGTAACAATAATCTAATGTAACGTAGATTATACGTCCATTCAATAATGAGATTATTAAATATTTATGAATCAAAGATCGAGGGTACAGCAACAAGATACACTGGCCAACTAGTGGCAGGTTGGTGAACTACTCATTCGAGAGCCGGGCCGACACGCGGGGCAACACTCATGTAAACAAACCGTGTAAGAAGAAACCGCGGCGGACGAGTCTCAATTTGCCGAAGATTTGTGATACTTCAATTTATCTTTTTCAAGTCAAATTTACATTTCCGCGCATCATCAAACCATACTAAGTCTACTACTAATAATATTAACCTACTAGTACTAACAGAAAAGCGTCAAATTAGGGGTAGTATAACTGTAGATTTATCACAGCGACCTCTCGCGTTATTCTTTATTGTTTATTTGCTTATTTAATTATTTTATTCTTGGCATTATTCTTTGTTTATTCAGTGGCATATTAACGTAACATCAGATGGATTTTAAGGGGTGTGTGTGGATTGTTTGTCCCTCGTATAGTGACTGCAAATTAATTGTGTTTTTCCATATATGTGTCTACTCTTGTGTGTTTAGCCGCACCCTTGGCTTTGTTAAGGGAGCCAGTATACTTCGGTATTGGTGGAAGGGTAAGAAGATTATTCCTCGCTGGCAAAATACCTATATAATTTTATTTTATTCCTGCAGTGGCGTGTGTTATTACCAGCCGATCATTATTTATTTTATGTGCATTATTTTAGCTAGGGGTCCAGTCTTGTTGGGGATCCTTGGTTCGAAGTAGTGGGTGGTGGACTTCAATAGTCTTTCCGTTACAGGGTGGATTACTAAGGCCCAAGCAAACCGATAGTCTGCGGTAGGCTTTGTTGCCTACCTGGGTATTATTTCTCTACTAGCACGAGCACTGGCACAATTATAAAAACAACGTTGAGTTGAAATCGGCTTAGGACGCCTCAACGATTATTAGGATAAGCTTAGGTGGGTGGTGGTTGATAGGTGTTTGTTTGATCCGTGATTCATTTGTTTATGCTTTATATTTGCTGCATTAATTTGGCATTTATTGTTGGCATGTATTTACCGTAATTTTATTAACATAATTTAAATCAGAGCTTTCTCTTCTTTGTGCAGCTTAGAAAGGATCCTCCTCAGTATTGCCATTCGGTACTGAGTGTTGATGATAGTTGTGGCTCAAGATATCTTTTCACCACATCTAGGGGTTCCAGTTTTTGTATTGTTTGTATAACGGAACCAGTTGGGGGATTGTCTGCACCTTTGGTTCCCAGAGAGCCTGGAAGTTGCGAATGAGCTCTGTTTTGTTGCGATAGGCTGTGTTATGAGTTAAGGCTACATACGTGCTCATTATTCAGTTGTCTGTGTTAGTCCAAGGAGTAAAAGCCTCTACTATTAATTGTAACACTATATTCTGTCCAACTCTCTATAGTCTAACCCAAGAGTGAACCGATTGTCCCAGTCTTTCTTCTACTCAACAAGTAAACTCTGGAACTCTCTCAGTCAATCTATCTTTCCTTCATCCTTTGAATTATACTCCTTCAAGCTATGTGTCCAAACATTTTGAAATTCACTCCCTATCGCTTTTTCAACTTTAGGTGAGACACTTGTTACAGGCAGCATTGCCTTTTGTCTCCTTCCTACACATAACATACATAAACTCCTGTCATCTAAGGTTCTGGTGCCTATAGGTAATTTTGAAATTGAATACTTCTGAATCGTCGTATACAATATCTAGAATAAATGAAGAAAAAGGCAAACAATGCCGATGAAAACAATGAACAAGGACGTTAAATAATATTCTGGGCTAGTTTCAAGATATACTTAGTCTAGATCTCTCCTTCAACTGACGGTAGCTTACTCCGCAATTACCGGTACGGTACGTAATATTTGTAGCAAATTATGCTGTTCATAATGAAAACGTTGTATTACTGTGATGTAGAGACATAGTAGATTCATATATTTACATTACATTACAAGGGATTGATATTTCAGCCGAGTGAAGAAAACAAATATGAATACTGGACCTTTATCATAATGAGCGAACCAAAAATAACTGGTATCGGTAAATTGACACTTTAATTATTCCCTATGGTTACGATCCCGGAACTGGCAGCACTGTTGACGCTCCAATACAGTCTTTTCAACGGTCACAAGCATATGCCTGACCCTCTACATGCTAGTTTTTTGTCGGTATTGTTATAGTATTGTGAGATAATATATACTGTATAATAATTATAGACACGAAATGTAATATTGAGTATACAGTATATACTTCGAAAGTTGTAATGTTCGGTTTTTCACTGGTTACTTCACGGATATGTTTACAGTGTATACATGTACATACATACTGTACATTCATATAGGAACGAGATACAAGACATCAGATTTACCCCAGATGGGACTTACCAGGTTCCTATTCAAGAATGACCACTATTGGTGGAAATACATTTATTATTTGTATTATTAATATTATTATTATTAATAGTATTATTATTTACTGATAGGTGAACATAGGCATAGTCAAAATGAACTGTTGATTTTGATTGTACAGAGTACTGTATAAAGAGATTACCCAACCGTCTCGCATATTAATTAACGCCTCCGATATTTGCATTGGTTATCGCACATGTCGTTGGTCATGTTTGTATTGCCAGGTGCGAAACTTAAGACTCGCCCGCTTGTGTAAATACTGGCAGAGAGGCCGGGCTTACGACACACTATTATAATAAAGAAGGCTGTCGGGCCTGGCTGGGAGAGATAGAGGTGCAAGGGAGGAAGGAGAAGTGTTGGTGTTCCAATGTTCTCGATTGCATATTGAACTATTGAGTAGGTAAATATTATGAAAACGATTGTGATAAAACGACAAAAAAATCAAAATTTAATTGCTATAGGCATTATAAATACATATGCTATGCAAAAAAAGTAAAATTTAAATGATTTTTTACACATTATTACATGCAAGTATTTGTTATGGTTTAAAGAATAATTATGTACAGTGTACCACTTAGACAGACAGACAGAAGAGCAAACAGACAGGCAATTAGGTCGACAGTCAGATAGTCAATGCAGACATACTTACAAGCAAACAGCTAGATAAATATATAAACACAAACTTTTCTCCCAAGCTCATTCAAATCAACGTAGCCGAATTAACTTCAGATATGGCCGCCACAATGGGGAAAACAGACACAGCTCCTGTATCTCTCACCCACCAGAAAACATATTGACTGATGGAAAAAAAAAAAAAAAAAAAAAAATATATATATATATATATATATATATACCGGTATATATATATTGAGTATTTTATTTAGTATATATCACAAATACACGTGAGCCACTAAATGTTTCTAATCTCACAGTGGGGTTCGAACCGCCGACCGTCAGGACAATAGCCGACGCTTTAATCCTTGTCTAGCGGGGTGTTTTGGGCTCATTTGGGCATATTCAGGCCCTCCTGAATGATCAATCAAGTATCTGCATCAAAAGAAATGTATTCAGCAAAAACTAGGCGCTAAAAGCTTCAAAATGAGACCAGAACGAGCTACGTAGCACTCGTGGTTCTCTTGCAGTGGTGCCACGAACATGGGAGTTTAGCGTATAGCGGTATATTTTTCCCAGCTATGCTCACTACTGGCTACACTGCCGGGCTCTCGAGAACACAGGGAACATGAGTTAATGGGCGGCGGTAAGCCCTGGGAGTCGGCTGTCTGGCCCGCTGCGCTCCCGGCCATTTGCACTCGATTTTAACCCTTTAAAAGCCTTAACCCTTAATTAGCGGCTCACCACATAAGTCGAGTTAAATAAAGCTGGACTATGTGGCGGCGCTCGACATAGGTCGAGTGGCAATTTCAGCACGTAATGTTGCTGAGAGAGAGAGACAAGTGGTGGCAGGAGAGTATCGAGCGTATGACTGCTCCAGACCACCGCGGCGAACATACTGACACGAATCCCAGCTCCCTCCTCCCTCTCTCACTCGCTATATAAGGAATTGTATCGGGAAAGTGGCTAATTACATGCTTTTTGCACTCGCGTTGCACGGTTATTGCAAGAAAACTAGCCATCATAAAAGGATCGTTATGGTGTCATTCGAAAGCTCTGTTTATGCCCTTTCAGGGATAGGTACTTGTTTTACGTTCTGGGTCTTATTTAGGCATGAAAATGATCACGTAAACAGCCCTATTTTGGCTAAAAACACCCCGCTGGGCGGTACATATAAATAAACCGCATAGGCCGCTCGTAAGGTGTTAATAATGCTCCTAACTTGCTGCAAATTGGTGCACGACTTAAGTCGAGCACCGCCAATAAGGGGTTCAACTACACCACGGCAGTGGTGCCGTGGTGTAGTTGATTAACCCTTAATTAGCGGCTCACCACATAAGTCGAGTTAAATAAAGCTGGACTATGTGGCGGCGCTCGACATAGGTCGAGTGGCAATTTCAGCACGTAATGTTGCTGAGAGAGAGAGACAAGTGGTGGCAGGAGACTAGCGAGCGTATGACTGCTCCAGACCACCGCGGCGAACCTACTGACACGAATCTCAGCTCCCTCCTCCCTCTCTCACTCGCTACATACTGAATTATATGGGGAAAGTACCGAATTACATGCTTTTTGCACTCGCGTTGCACGGTTATTGCAAGAAAACTAGCCATCATAAAAGGATCGTTATGGTGTCATTCGAAAGCTCTGTTTATGCCCTTTCAGGGATAGGTACTTGTTTTACGTTCTGGGTCTTATTTAGGCATGAAAATGATCACGTAAACAGCCCTATTTTGGCTAAAAACACCCCGCTGTGCAGTACATATAAATAAACCGCATAGGCCGCTCGTAAGGTGTTAAAGCGTCGGTTATCGTCCTGACGGTTGGCGGTTCGAGCCCCACTGAGAGATTAGAAACATGTGTATATATATATATATACATATAATTATATATATATATAATAATAATAACTATATATATTGAGAGGATTGTATGCACCCGTCGAGCAGAGCAGTACCCCTGCAATGCCACATAGGCATACGATAATAAGTTGCAGGAACTCCTGTTTCATTTGCTTGGCTTCTCTAGCTGTTTCTGTTGTGCCTCACCTATACAGAGAGTAACCACCTAAATCCCACAAACACCTTCTCCTCCTATTAATTTCACTAGACTTTTCAAGCACACCACACTTCTTTCCCACATACCTAAATTACCTCTAATGTATGTACTGTACAGTACAGTACCTTGATTTTAGCCCTCTACCACTCGTTCAAGCTTGGGGGGGGGGGGGGGGGGGCAATAATTGTTACACGCAGCTTTGCCTTTAGTCTTCTTCATATACATAGAAAACAAAAAATACTTATCTATATATATATTTCTAATCTCTCAGTGGGGTTCGAACCCCACTGAGAGATTAGAAACATTTAGTGGCTCACGTGTATTTGTGATATATATATATATATATATATATATATATATATATATATATATATATATATACTGTATATATCATCATATTCTACAAACGTCCTTAACATCTGACCACTTACACAATGAAATGTGTAGGGTTAATAAATAATGAATGATTGCAACTGCCGAGAATCGAACTCGGGACCCACAAACATGACGACAGTGTTCTCCCACTGTACCATCAAGAAGGTTAAAGGTTTAACACATACTCTTTGTACATACCGGTATACCTTGTCGGTATATAGGAACATAGGAAATCCCAGAAAGTCACTAACACGAAAATAGCATAGTGTGTCTTTAATTTCAGAGTCCCTTCTTTGTTAACAAGTCTTTTGCCCTTCAGGAAAACAATACACATAAATACTGCCGTTAATTATGTCCCCTTTATTATCCTTTGTTTACGATTGGACACTCTAGTACCAATGTAAATTTTAAGATATTTAATAGCAGGAGTTCACTGAGAATACCAACACATATCGTGAACATATCATAATATAGTGACTCGACTATAGACAAATTATTGTTCCCCGTGATCATATTAATAAAGAGTCGGGTTAACAAGAACACATACTTCAGCATAAAGGTGGGCAAGCTAGGCTATTGTATATCTTATTATCCGTGAATGTATCCATCTTTCCCTCATCCAATTACTTACATTTTTCAAACTCCGTGTGTCCAGACATTTTGGCTCAAACATTCCTTGATTTTGGCCCTGTCACTCTTTCAACTCTGGGGGAGGCAATCGTCACAGGCAGCTTTGCACTTTGTCTCCCTCATCCACATAGAAAAAACAAAAATGTTGATTGCATGTTAATATTGTATTAATATAATTGCGCTTTTAAGTAAACTGTGATTGAATCTAAGAAGCTACAAGAATATTTAATTCCATAATTGTAATCACTTTATATTCAGGGCATATCTTTAACTCACATTCAAGCACACACCTTTTATAGCCCCAACTCAAGCAAACTTAACATTCTTTTATGTGATTGTATTCTGTATCTGTAACTAATAATTTGATGATAGCTTAACGTCTTGTTGTGCGAGACCTTATGTTCGTGTATGAATAAAGAGTTGTTTTGTACCTACTGTATAACTCACCTATACTCTGTTGCATTTGTACCTACTGTATAACTCACCTATACTCTGTTGCATTTGTACCTACTGTATAACTCACCTATACTCTGTTGCATTTGTACCTACTGTATAACTCACCTATACTCTGTTGCATTTGTACCTACTGTATAACTCACCTATACTCTGTTGCATTTGTACCTACTGTCCTCACTATACTCTGTTGCATTTGTACCTACTGTATAACTCACCTATACTCTGTTGCATTTGTACCTACTGTATAACTCACCTATACTCTGTTGCATTTGTACCTACTGTATAACTCACCTATACTCTGTTGCATTTGTACCTACTGTATAACTCACCTATACTCTGTTGCATTTGTACCTACTGTATAACTCACCTATACTCTGTTGCATTTGTACCTACTGTATAACTCACCTATACTCTGTTGCATTTGTACCTACTGTATAACTCACCTTTACTCTGTTGCATTTGTACCTACTGTATAACTCACCTATACTCTGTTGCATTTCAACTGACGTTAAATTGCAAAAATCCCATCAAGATTTCACAGTTATTTTGAAGATTTTGTAGTGAAATATGGTGCTTATTATATACATTTGGTTTACATCTGATGTAGAGACATAGTGGTTTCATATTTGTTCATTAAGTACCGAGAAAATAGCTGCCAAGAGATTCAATTTACCGTCAGATGAAATGGAACAGAGTATAGTATTGTTGTATTTGTATATAGAACTCCTAGTTACTCCCCTTAGAAGAATCCACAAATACTTGTTTTGTCTAGCATAACAATATGTACCGGTATATACAGTATACCGATACTGTACATACATTTGATGTGTGTGTTCTTACCCTCAGCCAGGATTCGAACCACGCAATCAGGACTAGTCCATGGTTAACTATTCTTTATCACACCGTTGTGTAGTTGTTTAAAGCATGGTCTCTCGCCCTGATTGTCCATGATTCAAAGCTCGGCTGAATTTACAAACATTTAATCATGTATTTTACGTGTATTTGTGAGATATACTAGATATATATACAGAGAGAGAAAGAGAGAGATATACGGTATATAATGGACACATAGTAAAGATAAGGAGGCAGACGGATGGACATACACAAGCAGACGACGATTTCGTGACTTGTTCCATTAATTGCCAATTGATTTTATTCAGCTTACAAAGGACCCTTTACGAATTAAATGGCTAAACACTATCTTAGTAAACCCTCTAACTCTAACAGGTCCTCATCCACTTGATAAATTGTTTGGAGGTGCAAGAGTATAATTATACTGTATATATTTGGAGTCCTATAATCGAGTGGGTTAACTTTTCTCTCTATATTGTTAAATATGAAACAGGTATGGTATGTACAGTATACTTACAGTATTCATAATAATGTATACTTTATAGGAATATTGGTAATGATAAACGAATAGTAATAATTAAAAAACAAATGCATAATATCCTAATATATTCTAAGGCTGTACTTTCTGTCCCCTCTGGGCTTAATACTAAGAAGGCGTATGGACCAGATAGTGTTCTTCCTGTTGTGCTCAAAAACTGCTCTTTTGTGCTGACTACCTACCGAGTCTAACGCTTTTGTCTGTGTCTTTCCTCTATCATCTTTCCTTCTTGCTGGACGTTTGCTCTCATTCAACCTGTTCCAAAGAAGGGTGACCGCTCTCAGCCCTCCAACTATCATCCAATTGCCCTTTTTTGGCATCTCTAAAGCTTTTGAAACTATTCTTATCTCAAAATTTCTTAAGCATTTAACTTCCCATAAACTACTTTCAGATCATCAGTATAGTTTCCTTAAGGGCTGCTCTACTGGTGATCTGCTTGCTTATCTTACTAACTCTTGGCCATCCTCCCTTCGGGACTTCGGTGAGACTTTTTCTATTGTGCTAGACATATCAAAAGCCTTCAATAGAGTCTGGCACAAATCCCTAATTTCCAAGCTACCTGTAATAACGGGTTCAAAAAGAAATGCAACGAAACCCTCACCAGATCTACCCACATACCTAGAAGACACACGGTTTAAAAGAGACACGAGGACCCCAACCTATCTATCAACATTCAAGGAAGAAGTGACTCAACCACAAGCCAAATTATCCAGCCTCCGAGTGAAGAGAAGATCGAAGAAGAAGAGTGGGACCCAAGCACAGACAGAAAAAGAAACAACACAGTCTGTCCTCTTAAATCAACGTCCTCTAGTATATCAAGAAACAACGCAGTCTACCATAATAAAACAACACCCTCTACCGATACTCACAGGAACTAAAAGGCCACTCATCAAGCATGACCTGATTCCGGGCCAATCACCTGGGCCTCTTCCGGGCCAATCACAAGGTCAGAGGTACGGAATAGAGACGTATCCAACCCAAGAACCCGATTTGAACTACAACGAAGAGGAATTTATGCAAATTCCTCATCAACATCCGATGTTTTACTACGACAGATAGTACCAGAATAACCCTCTCGACAGTGCGGAAGGCCAATACGATCAGCTATAGCAGATCCACAGAGAGAGAAAAAAAGTTTTGCATACACCAGTGATAATAGAGAAAAGTACGAATTACAGCAAAACAATTATCATGCAACCATGCAAGCTTCCTAAACTATGAGTTTAATGTTAACAAAATTAAGAACAACATTCCCCATGTATTACTATATGTATTGTAATTTTCAGGCCATTATTAACTTCACCATAATTCGCAAACTAAACTTCAAATGCCCATAATATTCCGAAATCTATTAAACCTGATTAAATTAAAAACTGAACATCACCTAACTGAAATTTAGGAGAGTTAGGCAAACATTGTCGAACCCGTCTACTAGCCAACGGCGAAATAGAATGAGGATCCAATGTCAGAGTCGCTACTGTTAGGGTTAAGCCAATCGTCCCTATATCCAGCTACCTCGTAACACTAGAAGTGCCCGTTCTAGTAAGTGTAGAGTACCTAGAAGTGTATATTCTAGTAAGGTGTAGGTGAGCTAGAAGTGAAAATTATAATTGTGTAGGAGAGGCTCTAGAAGTGAAAAGTTCTAGAATAGTAGCCAAGCACTAGAAGTGAAAGTTCTAGATGCATCTAAAATACTAGAAGTTATTATTCTAGTTCTGTGTGAAAACGCCGTCTCTCTCTGATAAATAAGAGAGACTTAAAAACGTACGAGCTAACCGCAGACCAGATCTATCTAAAGGATCATCTTCCCCTAGTCTAAGTGTCTACACAGTAAAAAAAGTTTTTTTTTTTAAACACAAAACACTTTTTATAAACATATAATGCGTTTTTAATGTATTTCATATCAAACACCATCGTTTAATATTGAACACCACAACATATGCAAGTGTTTTCATAAACGATGTACTTTTTATAAACATATGATGCGTTTTCAATGTGTTTTAAATAAAACAACGTCGTTTAATATTAGACAACACACCATATGAAAGTGTTTTCGTAAACGTGAGTAGCTAAGTGTATATGACTAATCAAATGATTTCATCATTATTAGTAATTATGCAAACACATTTGCTTGAATTACTTGCATAAAATTGTTCTCTGTGCTAAATACATGTAAATAGCTAGGATTAATATTACTTTTAAATGTTGTCATTATTTTAAAACATGTATGTTGTCTATCAAACATTATTATAAACACATCTGTTTTTACAAACACGATTGTTTAACTTATGTGGTTTTTTTTTTTTTTTTTTTAACATTCAAAATAAGTGCATTTTGGAAGGACTTGTAAGTAGGCCTGTTCCGAGTGAGGTTGACTCAGGTTGCAGTCACTCTTAGGCCCAAATCAAAAACTATTCCCCCCTAAAAAGGCGTTTTGTTGTCATCAAACATTATCTCAGACTGATACAAGCAAATATACAGTACTGCACTGTACTACTGTAGAACATAACGATAATAGAACTCGTGAGATTTAGATGTTTGTGGTGCGTATTCCCCTCATCTCGGACTCTCACGATCTTCGATTTTATTCGTCCTGAAAATTGACAGAACACTTGAAGTAATGTTTATGTTGATATTGTTATATTATATTAATTACATTAATTTTAGAGTTTACTATTATTATGTTATTTAATACGATAATTGTTCGTAAATAGAAACAATCGGTAAGGAATTGTTAAAAAAAAATCAAACCTGACAACCCTCACACAATGTAAACAAACCACCCGAGTTCTGAACCGTTCAGGAATCAAACCTGTGGGCTGTGCGCCTGTGGACTGTGATCCTGTGAATTTGCCAGTCTTCACTTCAGAATCAGAAAAAGTCTTCAGTCAGTGGTCGTGATAGCCAGTGGTGTACCGTGTGGATATATTTACCTTTCGGCGCCTACGAAGATTCCAGATAGGCCTAGTCAGTAAGCTTATCTGACTCTGCATCTGGGGCCAATATATGGATGCTGCTGCAGCCGGTGGCACTGGTGACTGGCCTTTCTAGTAAATTCTTAAGGTTTCAGTATTTTGAAGGTATATGGTTGTATGGCTTAAGTATGTATTGATTTTCTATTGTTCTACATGTTTATGCAATGCCCGGTACTCTTGCATCGTTAAGCAGTCCACTTGTTAGATAGACCTACCAGAAGGCTAAGCCTTGCCTTTAGCTTATGTAATGTGTCCGAATTGTCCTATATAGCAGGGTGTCAATCCACAAAATATGAATTGTGTTATCATTATGGTTTATTATTTTGTTATCATTATAGTGCGATGGAGAGCGGCGAAGGCGCGAGCTCTAGGGGGGTCCGGGGGCATGCTCCCCCGTGATTTTTTTGAGAATTTAGGTGTTTAAAACAGTATTTCCTGCAATCTAGCCTAAAAGCAATCAAGATGGAAAATATGGAGACCAAATTATGTCAATTTACCTTTTATGTTTCTTAACCCTCTCAGACATATGACGCAATTTTGAGCCTATTAGGGATACTTTAAAGCCTTTGTTACCACCAGGGATATCTATAAACCTCTAGTTTAGTTACTTCAACCTCTGTAGTTGTCTTTGAGTTAGCTGTGGGCAGAAAACTAATTTTGGAGGTAATTATAAGAGTGAGAGAACTCTATTTCTTATTGCTAATCTGGCAACCTCTGCGTCATATGAGTCTGAAGGGGTAAAACAAAAAAGGGTTGGGGGAGTTTCTGTTATCATTATACAAAAAGTTCATTTGCGTTATCACTCAAAAAAACAGCGTCGTTTGACCAGTGTGCCAAAATTCGCCCATTTTCTTCGTGATCCCGAACCTAACATCTGAAAAAATATTGATACTGAAATAGGCTAAGAGCCTGTGACTGTCCCGGGGCGGCCGGGAGCCCCGCTAAACCTGCCATTCTATTTCTACATTACACTCATCAAACGATAGTTGCTTTGCTCTACACTGTACTCTACATTGGCTATGATCTTAGAACTATTATATATCACCTGTATTGAAGTCCAAATGCAGCTACTAATGTAAATATAGACGGATAAATCCAGAGCTCGAGTCATGAGAGCGATTTGTTTACACTGTGAAAACACAACTTGTTCGGTTCGGATGAGGTGACTGACTTTAGCACCAATATAACAAATATATATTACAATAAGGAAACAGCCATCGTTCATAGAACGAACTCCTGGATGGGAGAGTCCGCTAAAACAAACAAACAAACAAACAACCAATGTACCCCTACACTCCGATGTTATATTGCGCCGAAGGCTGAGTCAAGACGAACACAACTACCGTAATTTTATTGGCACTCGAATGCTCAATAATATGTAGATTAAAGGATAATAATAGGTATTTATCTAAAACTATGTATATATTAACTAAACTACTCCATGTGTTTAATATATTGACTAAATTTCACTGAAATGAATAATGTAAAATATTAATTTAAGTTTGAATGTTAGTTTTCTGATCTAATCTGATCCTAATTAAACTCCCACAAAATACACGATATTTATTCGTATGTGCTAATTTTATGGGGTCTCTAATTTCTTAAAAATAGTGAATGAATATAAATTTTATGTGTTTGACAAAGAGCGCAAGACCTTGAGGCATAAGGTTAACTATAAATTAGTACGATTTTATGATGATTTATTGGTTTTTCAGGGGTATATATGTGGTTGGATCAATGGAAAACAACGAACGAATATCAGCAATGTTTTCCATTGTGGTGTTTCCGAGAATAATCCAATGATGACGTCAAATTAGCTTGCCGCCAATCAACTGTGGAACACTTGGAAATATGTTAGCTGTTATTTACCGATATAGGCCTATTTGTGGAAAAATAGAGTGAATTAAGGGGCTGGAATATAACATTGACTTCATGTGAAGTGCGAGTGCCCTACACATTCTAAAATTGTGCATATTAATCTTGGGGAACTCATTATATATAAGGTATAAGTTCAAGGTGATACTTTGGATAAACCTGACTTCTAGCAAGCACCAAACAGCGATTTTGTAAGTAGCCAAGCATATTATTTTTTTTCAGATAAGCCTAGGCCTACTTGTATTAGCCTAGGCCTATGATGATAATGATAATTTGAAGCAGAAATGAGTAGCCTAGGCTGAGGCTAGGCATATTAGGCTTAGGATAACCCATTATCCAACAATCTTAGGACTGCCCCCACTAGTGGGGCTATGTATAATGTATTGATAGGCTAATGAAGATCAAGGAAGATTTGAGGTTAAAGACAGTACAAATTAAGGTTAGCTAGGCAGCTGGGAATCTGGTTCTGGTAGGCTAAGACTCAGAGCCCACTCTTAACCCGGGAACGGCAAAGGTCCTCAATTGTGGTAATTATTTAGAAGATGACCTTTTTTTCTAGTTATTAAAAACTTACTCTATGGTGTATTATATGATATATAGAAGCAATAGAACTGTTAAAATGACCTGGGAAGTGTATATTAAACTTAGCCTAGACCAACATTCCTGTATTTTTTTTTTTTTTTTGTAAGGCTAGGCTAACCTAGCCTAGGCTACTCTTGAGTTTTGGAACACATTAGGCCTAAGCCTAGGCCTATTTTAGATGTCTAACTTTTAAAATAATAATATAAAAATACGTAGGCTAGGCCTAGGCTAGGATTAATTTTTTGTTATCATTATACAGAAAGTTGTATCACTAAAAAAAACAGCGTCATTCGACACCCTGGCTAGGCTATAGCCTATGACAATAACAGTTTGCCGTCATGCCGTGGGATTATAGGGGTAGACCTGTCACTGAAGAATACTTTCGCAGTCTTACCGTTTGTTTCTGTTTTCAAGGTATAGGCAGAATAGGCTACAGTAGTATCTTATCTACTGGTATCTTATTTTATTGTAGTTTATATTATGAGTGGAAGATTTGCAATAACTTACCCTAACCAAAGTCCAAACTTAGTGTCCAAAGTGGGATCTGCACCCTGCCTCTATGTTCTCATTTTGTATACCGGTAACTTTTTAGCCAGATTACCGGTACAATTTAATAAGTGTACAGCCAGCAGCTAGGCCTACCGCCTACAGTGCATTTATAGATTTCCCGGAATCCCGGCCATGACTTGGGTATCACTAAAGAATCTTTCCGCAGCCTTATGTACAATTGTTTGTTTTTATTTCTTCAAGGAATATAGTACAGTAGTTTATTGTTCAATTGTTTATCATGTTATGAGTAGATAATTTGCATTACCTTACCCTAACCTAACTTTACTTAGTCTTAGTGTCCAAAGTGGGGGCTGCCACTATCCCCACAGTCCACACACCCGCTAACTAACATATATTATTGGTATGTCTTGTCATTACTATAACCTGACTTCATGGGGGTAACGGAGACTTGATTGAATATTTTCGGAATTAGCCTCGCAGAATCTTGAGTCTTTTAAAGTTGTGAAAATTAAAGTAAGTTTCTACGTTCCTACTGATTGTTCTTAACCCGAGATGGGAATAGCCTACCCAGGTATTTTTTACTCGGCCCAGGGAAAATAATAGACAAACAAATGTTCTAATCAAAGTTTATTCTTGAAACTTGGTACCGGTATGTATTTTAACCAGTACTCTATAGTAACTCATGTATCATATGAAAGGATATAAATTAAGTATGTAATAGTTCTTGGAATGCAACAAATATACATGAAATCTTTATTGGACAAAAGTTACAAAACTAAAACAGGGACTGCTAAGAATAATTTAAAAACCTGTTTTCAATACCTATATTAGTGGACCTGAAGTGAATCTCTTTGAGACTGAAGTACAGGCAGCCAGCTCCCCTAGTATCCTGATTAAACACCAGTAAACATACATAACATCCCTTTTACTTACAATATTATTCATTCCTTTTAATAAATTTTGAGCATGTATTGTGCATATATTTACCTTCACATCTCAAAATTTCTCCGGCGGCCGGGGGGACCCCCTGTTATGAAGCGGGGGGCTGCGCATCCCGCACCCCCCGCAGACGCCGCGCAAAGTTGATCCTTGTAAGCTTAGAAAAATGATCCAGAACTGGATAATTTCTGTTTTGGCACCCTGCGTTTGACACCCTGCTATAATTATAGGCCTAGTCCTAGTTACCTGATCTAGGCTATACACTACTAGGCTTAGGCCTATTCATATTGTAACTATTCTATTATATTTACTCAGGCCTAGGCCTATTCCCCATTTCATTTCCTATTTTGGTAAGTTCCTATGTACCGGGCTACCATTATTTCAGAACTGCAATTAGGGGCTACTATGAATACTTAAGCTATTTTCTTTAACCTAACCTAGCCAAAACCTAACCTAACCTAACCTAGTATATTGGTGGACTATATATGAATATAAATTGTTAAAATATAGGCCTAGGCCTATGTTGTAACATTAGCCTACAGTACCTAATTAAAGAGAAGTATATATGTATACCCCTATATGTATAGGCTAGCGGCTAGCCTATAATATTATGATATGTAACTATCTAGCCTAAACCCTAGTCTACTGTACATGCTTTCCAAATTGTTATTATTGGTAATTTTGTGCTCTACCTCTAGCCTAGGCTATTTGGGGGGCACCGTGACCATACATTAACTAGCCTAGGCTATATATATCCCAACCAATCCGAGACTAATTGTATAGGCCTACTGTAACTTATTGTAACCCAGTTCGGGAGTAGGAATACATTCATGAATGGATTAGGCCTACCGTATGTCTATAAACTTAACCCATACGCTGCGGGAGACGTACTGGTACATCCAAGGCAATTTACAGCAAGTTACAAGCGTTTATAGGCTTAAAATCGAGTGTCAGTTTGCGGGAACGCGACAGGCCACACGTCTGTCTCCCAGGCCTTTTTTCCGGCCCTTTCTTTTTTCAGGCCCTTTCTTTTTTCAGGCCCTTTCTCCGGCCGCCGGAGAAATTTTGAGATGTGAAGGTAAATATATGCACAATACATGCTCAAAATTTATTAAAAGGAATGAATAATATTGTAAGTAAAAGGGATGTTATGTATGTTTACTGGTGTTTAATCAGGATACTAGGGGAGCTGGCTGCCTGTACTTCAGTCTCAAAGAGATTCACTTCAGGTCCACTAATATAGGTATTGAAAACAGGTTTTTATATTATTCTTAGCAGTCCCTGTTTTAGTTTTGTAACTTTTGTCCAATAAAGATTTCATGTATATTTGTTGTTGCATTCCAAGAACTATTACATACTTAATTTATATCCTTTCATATGATACATGAGTTACTATAGAGTACTGGTTAAAATACATACCGGTACAAAGTTTCAAGAATAAACTTTGATTAGAACATTTGTTTGTCTATTATTTTCCCTGGGCCGAGTAAAAAATACCTGGGTAGGCTATTCCCATCTCGGGTTAAGAACAATCAGTAGGAACGTAGAAATTTACTTTAATTTTCACAACTTTAAAAGACTCAAGATTCTGCGAGGCTAATTCCGAAAATATTCAATCAAGTCTCCGTTACCCCCATGAAGTCAGGTTATAGTAATGACAAGACATACCAATAATATATGTTAGTTAGCGGGTGTGTGGACTGTGGGGATAGTGGCAGCCCCCACTTTGGACACTAAGACTAAGTAAAGTTAGGTTAGGGTAAGGTAATGCAAATTATCTACTCATAACATGATAAACAATTGAACAATAAACTACTGTACTATATTCCTTGAAGAAATAAAAACAAACAATTGTACATAAGGCTGCGGAAAGATTCTTTAGTGATACCCAAGTCATGGCCGGGATTCCGGGAAATCTATAAATGCACTGTAGGCGGTAGGCCTAGCTGCTGGCTGTACACTTATTAAATTGTACCGGTAATCTGGCTAAAAAGTTACCGGTATACAAAATGAGAACATAGAGGCAGGGTGCAGATCCCACTTTGGACACTAAGTTTGGACTTTGGTTAGGGTAAGTTATTGCAAATCTTCCACTCATAATATAAACTACAATAAAATAAGATACCAGTAGATAAGATACTACTGTAGCCTATTCTGCCTATAGCCTATACCTTGAAAACAAAAACAAACGGTAAGACTGCGAAAGTATTCTTCAGTGACAGGTCTACCCCTATAATCCCACGGCATGACGGCAAACTGTTATTGTCATAGGCTATAGCCTAGCCAGGGTATCGAATGACGCTGTTTTTTTGAGTGATACAACTTTCTGTATAATGATAAAAAAAATAATCCTAGCCTAGGCCTAGCCTACGTATTTTTATATTATTATTTTAAAAGTTAGACATCTAAAATAGGCCTAGGCTTAGGCCTACTGTGTTCCAAAACTCAAGAGTAGCCTAGGCTAGGTTAGCCTAGCCTAGCCTTAGCTAAAAAAAAAAAAAAAAAAATACAGGAATGTTGGTCTAGGCTAAGTTTAATATACACTTCCCAGGTCATTTTAACAGTTCTATTGCTTCTTCATAGCATATAATACACCATAGAGTAAGTTTTTAATAACTAGAAAAAAAGGTCATCTTCTAAATAATTACCATAATTGAGGACCTTCGCCATTCCCGGGTTAAGAGTGGGCTCTGAGTCTTAGCCTACCAGAACCAGATTCCCAGCTGCCTAGCTAACCTTATTTTTTACTGTCTTTAACCTCAAATCTTCCTTGATCTTCATTAGCCTATCAATACATTATACATAGCCCCACTAGTGGGGGCAGTCCTAAGATTGTTGGATAATGGGTTATCCTAAGCCTAATATGCCTAGCCTCAGCCTAGGCTACTCATTTCTGCTTCAAATCATCATTATCATCATAGGCCTAGGCTAATACAAGTAGGCCTAGGCTTATCTGACAAAATAATATGCTTGGCTACTTACAAAATCGCTGTTTGGTGCTTGCTAGAAGTCAGGTTTATCCAAAGTATCACCTTGAACTTATACCTTATATATAATGAGTTCCCCAAGATTAATATGCACAATTTTAGAATGTGTAGGGCACTCGCACTTCACATGAAGTCAATGTTATATTCCAGCCCCTTAATTCACTCTATTTTTCCACAAATATATCGGTAAATAACAGCTAACACATTTCCAAGTGTTCCACAGTTGATTGGCGGCAAGCTAATTTGACGTCATCATTGGATTATTCTCGGAAACACCACAATGGAAAACATTGCTGATATTCGTTCGTTGTTTTCCATTAATCCAACCACATATATACCCCTGAAAAACCAATAATTCATCATAAAACGTACTAATTTATAGCTTACCTTATGCCTCAAGGTCTTGCGCTCTTTGTCAAACACATAAAATTTATATTCATTCACTATTTTTAAGAAATTAGAGACACCATAAAATTAGCACATACGAAAAAATATCGTGTATTTTGTGGGAGTTTAATTAAGATCAGATTAGATCAGAAAACTAACATTCAAACTTAAATTAATATTTTACATTATTCATTCATAGATTAGCCTATCGATTAGGCTAATCAACTGTCAATTCAACGAACAAATATTTTCTGTTAGCCTATGGGTAGCATTAATTGTAAAGCGAAGTTGAGTAGCATTACGATAATCGGCCTCGTTTTACACCCTGTCCAGAGGACAACCGAATGACACAGATTAAAAACAGTCGCCGGCCCCGAAGCCCCCCAACCGAGACAAATAGCATAGTAATAGTAAAAGGGATAATGGACTTAGAGAAATCCTATGACAAAGTTGATAGAGGACTTGGAGAAACCCTATGACAAAGTTGATAGATGACTTGGAGAAAGCCTATGACAAAGTTGATAGATGACTTGGAGAAAGCCTATGACAAAGTTGATAGAGATAGTTTGTGGAAAGTAACGTACTGAAAATATAGAGGGTAGCTGGTTTAGTTGCTGAAAGTGGTGAAGAGCGTGTATGAGGGTGCAAGGGCGGCAGTGCATGTGGAGATGTGGTGCATGTGGTGCATGTACGGGAGATATGACTCAGGCTGAGGCCTGGGAGACAGACGTGTGGACTGTCGCGTTCCCGCAAACTGACACTCGATTTTAAGCCTATAAACGCTTGTAACTTGCTGTAAATTGCCTTGGATGTACCAGTACGTCTCCCGCAGCGTATGGGTTAAGTTTATAGACATACGGTAGGCCTAATCCATTCATGAATGTATTCCTACTCCCGAACTGGGTTACAATAAGTTACAGTAGGCCTATACAATTAGTCTTGGATTGGTTGGGATATATATAGCCTAGGCTAGTTAATGTATGGTCACGGTGCCCCCCAAATAACCTAGGCTAGAGGTAGAGCACAAAATTACCAATAATAACAATTTGGAAAGCATGTACAGTAGACTAGGGTTTAGGCTAGATAGTTACATATCATAATATTATAGGCTAGCCGCTAGCCTATACATATAGGGGTATACATATATACATCTCTTTAATTAGGTACTGTAGGCTAATGTTACAACATAGGCCTAGGCCTATATTTTAACATTTTACATTCATATATAGTCCACCAATATACTAGGTTAGGTTAGGTTAGGTTTTGGCTAGGTTAGGTTAAAGAAAATAGCTTAAGTATTCATAGTAGCCCCTAATTGCAGTTCTGAAATAATGGTAGCCCGGTACATAGGAACTTACCAAAATAGGAAATGAAATGGGGAATAGGCCTAGGCCTGAGTAAATATAATAGAATAGTTACAATATGAATAGGCCTAAGCCTAGTAGTGTATAGCCTAGATCAGGTAACTAGGACTAGGCCTATAATTATAGCAGGGTGTCAAACGCAGGGTGCCAAAACAGAAATTATCCAGTTCTGGATCATTTTTCTAAGCTTACAAGGATCAACTTTGCGCGGCGTCTGCGGGGGGTGCGGGATGCGCAGCCCCCGCTTCATAACAGGGGGTCCCCCCGGCCGCCGGAGAAATTTTGAGATGTGAAGGTAAATATATGCACAATACATGCTCAAAATTTATTAAAAGGAATGAATAATATTGTAAGTAAAAGGGATGTTATGTATGTTTACTGGTGTTTAATCAGGATACTAGGGGAGCTGGCTGCCTGTACTTCAGTCTCAAAGAGATTCACTTCAGGTCCACTAATATAGGTATTGAAAACAGGTTTTTAAATTATTCTTAGCAGTCCCTGTTTTAGTTTTGTAACTTTTGTCCAATAAAGATTTCATGTATATTTGTTGTTGCATTCCAAGAACTATTACATACTTAATTTATATCCTTTCATATGATACATGAGTTACTATAGAGTACTGGTTAAAATACATACCGGTACAAAGTTTCAAGAATAAACTTTGATTAGAACATTTGTTTGTCTATTATTTTCCCTGGGCCGAGTAAAAAATACCTGGGTAGGCTATTCCCATCTCGGGTTAAGTACAATCAGTAGGAACGTAGAAACTTACTTTAATTTTCACAACTTTAAAAGACTCAAGATTCTGAGAGGCTAATTCCGAAAATATTCAATCAAGTCTCCGTTACCCCCATGAAGTCAGGTTATAGTAATGACAAGACATACCAATAATATATGTTAGTTAGCGGGTGTGTGGACTGTGGGGATAGTGGCAGCCCCCACTTTGGACACTAAGACTAAGTAAAGTTAGGTTAGGGTAAGGTAATGCAAATTATCTACTCATAACATGATAAACAATTGAACAATAACCTACTGTACTATATTCCTTGAAGAAATAAAAACAAACAATTGTACATAAGGCTGCGGAAAGATTCTTTAGTGATACCCAAGTCATGGCCGGGATTCCGGGAAATCTATAAATGCACTGTAGGCAGTAGGCCTAGCTGCTGGCTGTACACTTATTAAATTGTACCGGTAATCTGGCTAAAAAGTTACCGGTATACAAAATGAGAACATAGAGGCAGGGTGCAGGTCCCACTTTGGACACTAAGTTTGGACTTTGGTTAGGGTAAGTTATTGCAAATCTTCCACTCATAATATAAACTACAATAAAATAAGATACCAGTAGATAAGATACTACTGTAGCCTATTCTGCCTATAGCCTATACCTTGAAAACAAAAACAAACGGTAAGACTGCGAAAGTATTCTTCAGTGACAGGTCTACCCCTATAATCCCACGGCATGACGGCAAACTGTTATTGTCATAGGCTATAGCCTAGCCAGGGTGTCGAATGACGCTGTTTTTTTTAGTGATACAACTTTCTGTATAATGATAACAAAAAATTAATCCTAGCCTAGGCCTAGCCTACGTATTTTTATATTATTATTTTAAAAGTTAGACATCTAAAATAGGCCTAGGCTTAGGCCTAATGTGTTCCAAAACTCAAGAGTAGCCTAGGCTAGGTTAGCCTAGCCTTACAAAAAAAAAAAAAAAAATACAGGAATGTTGGTCTAGGCTAAGTTTAATATACACTTCCCAGGTCATTTTAACAGTTCTATTGCTTCTATATATCATATAATACACCATAGAGTAAGTTTTTAATAACTAGAAAAAAAGGTCATCTTCTAAATAATTACCATAATTGAGGACCTTTGCCGTTCCCGGGTTAAGAGTGGGCTCTGAGTCTTAGCCTACCAGAACCAGATTCCCAGCTGCCTAGCTAACCTTAATTTGTACTGTCTTTAACCTCAAATCTTCCTTGATCTTCATTAGCCTATCAATACATTATACATAGCCCCACTAGTGGGGGCAGTCCTAAGATTGTTGGATAATGGGTTATCCTAAGCCTAATATGCCTAGCCTCAGCCTAGGCTACTCATTTCTGCTTCAAATTATCATTATCATCATAGGCCTAGGCTAATACAAGTAGGCCTAGGCTTATCTGAAAAAAATAATATGCTTGGCTACTTACAAAATCGCTGTTTGGTGCTTGCTAGAAGTCAGGTTTATCCAAAGTATCACCTTGAACTTATACCTTATATATAATGAGTTCCCCAAGATTAATATGCACAATTTTAGAATGTGTAGGGCACTCGCACTTCACATGAAGTCAATGTTATATTCCAGCCCCTTAATTCACTCTATTTTTCCACAAATAGGCCTATATCGGTAAATAACAGCTAACACATTTCCAAGTGTTCCACAGTTGATTGGCGGCAAGCTAATTTGACGTCATCATTGGATTATTCTCGGAAACACCACAATGGAAAACATTGCTGATATTCGTTCGTTGTTTTCCATTGATCCAACCACATATATACCCCTGAAAAACCAATAATTCATCATAAAATCGTACTAATTTATAGCTTACCTTATGCCTCAAGGTCTTGCGCTCTTTGTCAAACACATAAAATTTATATTCATTCACTATTTTTAAGAAATTAGAGACCCCATAAAATTAGCACATACGAATAAATATCGTGTATTTTGTGGGAGTTTAATTAGGATCAGATTAGATCAGAAAACTAACATTCAAACTTAAATTAATATTTTACATTATTCATTTCAGTGAAATTTAGTCAATATATTAAACACATGGAGTAGTTTAGTTAATATATATACATAGTTTTAGATAAATACCTATTATTATCCTTTAATCTACATATTATTGAGCATTCGAGTGCCAATAAAATTACGGTAGTTGTGTTCGTCTTGACTCAGCCTTCGGCGCAATATAACATCGGAGTGTAGGGGTACATTGGTTGTTTGTTTGTTTGTTTGTTTTAGCGGACTCTCCCATCCAGGAGTTCGTTCTATGAACGATGGCTGTTTCCTTATTGTAATATATATTTGTTATATTGGTGCTAAAGTCAGTCACCTCATCCGAACCGAACAAGTTGTGTTTTCACAGTGTAAACAAATCGCTCTCATGACTCGAGCTCTGGATTTATCCGTCTATATTTACATTAGTAGCTGCATTTGGACTTCAATACAGGTGATATATAATAGTTCTAAGATCATAGCCAATGTAGAGTACAGTGTAGAGCAAAGCAACTATCGTTTGATGAGTGTAATGTAGAAATAGAATGGCAGGTTTAGCGGGGCTCCCGGCCGCCCCGGGACAGTCACAGGCTCTTAGCCTATTTCAGTATCAATATTTTTTCAGATGTTAGGTTCGGGATCACGAAGAAAATGGGCGAATTTTGGCACACTGGTCAAACGACGCTGTTTTTTTGAGTGATAACGCAAATGAACTTTTTGTATAATGATAACAGAAACTCCCCCAACCCTTTTTTGTTTAACCCCTTCAGACTCATATGACGCAGAGGTTGCCAGATTAGCAATAAGAAATAGAGTTCTCTCACTCTTATAATTACCTCCAAAATTAGTTTTCTGCCCACAGCTAACTCAAAGACAACTACAGAGGTTGAAGTAACTAAACTAGAGGTTTATAGATATCCCTGGTGGTAACAAAGGCTTTAAAGTATCCCTAATAGGCTCAAAATTGCGTCATATGTCTGAGAGGGTTAAGAAACATAAAAGGTAAATTGACATAATTTGGTCTCCATATTTTCCATCTTGATTGCTTTTAGGCTAGATTGCAGGAAATACTGTTTTAAACACCTAAATTCTCAAAAAAATCACGGGGGAGCATGCCCCCGGATCCCCCTAGAGCTCGCGCCTTCGCCGCTCTCCATCGCACTATAATGATAACAAAATAATAAACCATAATGATAACACAATTCATATTTTGTGGATTGACACCCTGCTATATAGGACAATTCGGACACATTACATAAGCTAAAGGCAAGGCTTAGCCTTCTAGTAGGTCTATCTAACAAGTGGACTGCTTAACGATGCAAGAGTACCGGGCATTGCATAAACATGTAGAACAATAGAAAATCAATACATACTTAAGCCATACAACCATATACCTTCAAAATACTGAAACCTTAAGAATTTACTAGAAAGGCCAGTCACCAGTGCCACCGGCTGCAGCAGCATCCATATATTGGCCCCAGATGCAGAGTCAGATAAGCTTACTGACTAGGCCTATCTGGAATCTTCGTAGGCGCCGAAAGGTAAATATATCCACACGGTACACCACTGGCTATCACGACCACTGACTGACGACTTTTTCTGATTCTGAAGTGAAGACTGGCAAATTCACAGGATCACAGTCCACAGGCGCACAGCCCACAGGTTTGATTCCTGAACGGTTCAGAACTCGGGTGGTTTGTTTACATTGTGTGAGGGTTGTCAGGTTTGATTTTTTTTTAACAATTCCTTACCGATTGTTTCTATTTACGAACAATTATCGTATTAAATAACATAATAATAGTAAACTCTAAAATTAATGTAATTAATATAATATAACAATATCAACATAAACATTACTTCAAGTGTTCTGTCAATTTTCAGGACGAATAAAATCGAAGATCGTGAGAGTCCGAGATGAGGGGAATACGCACCACAAACATCTAAATCTCACGAGTTCTATTATCGTTATGTTCTACAGTAGTACAGTGCAGTACTGTATATTTGCTTGTATCAGTCTGAGATAATGTTTGATGACAACAAAACGCCTTTTTAGGGGGGAATAGTTTTTGATTTGGGCCTAAGAGTGACTGCAACCTGAGTCAACCTCACTCGGAACAGGCCTACTTACAAGTCCTTCCAAAATGCACTTATTTTGAATGTTAAAAAAATAAACAAAAAAAAACACATAAGTTAAACAATCGTGTTTGTAAAAACAGATGTGTTTATAATAATGTTTGATTGACAACATACATGTTTTAAAATAATGACAACATTTAAAAGTAATATTAATCCTAGCTATTTACATGTATTTAGCACAGAGAACAATTTTATGCAAGTAATTCAAGCAAATGTGTTTGCATAATTACTAATAATGATGAAATCATTTGATTAGTCATATACACTTAGCTACTCACGTTTACGAAAACACTTTCATATGGTGTGTTGTCTAATATTAAACGACGTTGTTTTATTTAAAACACATTGAAAACGCATCATATGTTTATAAAAAGTACATCGTTTATGAAAACACTTGCATATGTTGTGGTGTTCAATATTAAACGATGGTGTTTGATATGAAATACATTAAAAACGCATTATATGTTTATAAAAAGTGTTTTGTGTTTTAAAAAAAAAACATATTTTTTTACTGTGTAGACACACTTAGACTAGGGGAAGATGATCCTTTACATAGATCTGGTCTGCGGTTAGCTCAGCTGCTCGTACGTTTTTAAGCCTCTCTTATTTATCAGAGAGAGACGGCGTTTTCACAGAACTAGAATAATCACTTCTAGTATTTTAGATGCATCTAGAACTTTCACTTCTAGTGCTTGGCTACTATTCTAGAACTTTTCACTTCTAGAGCCTCTCCTACACAATTATAATTTTCACTTCTAGCTCACCTACACCTTACTAGAATATACACTTCTAGGTACTCTACACTTACTAGAACGGGCACTTCTAGTGTTACGAGGTAGCTGGATATAGGGACGATTGGCTTAACCCTAACAGTAGCGACTCTGACATTGGATCCTCATTCTATTTCGCCGTTGGCTAGTAGACAGGTTCGACAATGTTTGCCTAACTCTCCTAAATTTCAGTTAGGTGATGTTCAGTTTTTAATTTAATCAGGTTTAATAGATTTCGGAATATTATGGGCATTTGAATTTTAGTTTGCGAATTATGGTGAAGTTAATAATGGCCTGAAAATTACAATACATATAGTAATACATGGGGAATGTTGTTCTTAATTTTGTTAACATTAAACTCATATTTTAGGAAGCTTGCATGGTTGCATGATAATTGTTTTGCTGTAATTCGTACTTTTCTCTATTATCACTGGTGTATGCAAAAAAAAAAATCTCTCTCTGTGGATCTGCTATAGTTGATCGTATTGGCCTTCCGCACTGTCGAGAGGGTTATTCTGGTACTATCTGTCGTAGTAAAACATCGGATGTTGATGAGGAATTTGCATAAATTCCTCTTCGTTGTAGTTCAAATCGGGTTCTTGGGTTGGATACGTCTCTATTCCGTACCTCTGACCTTGTGATTGGCCCGGAAGAGGCCCAGGTGATTGGCCCGGAATCAGGTCATGCTTGATGAGCAGCCTTTTAGTTCCTGTGAGTATCGGTAGAGGGTGTTGTTTTATTATGGTAGACTGCGTTGTTTCTTGATATACTAGAGGACGTTGATTTAAGAGGACAGACCGTGTTGTTTCTTTTTCTGTCTGTGCTTGGGTCCCACTCTTCTTCTTCGATCTTCTCTTCACTCGGAGGCTGGATAATTTGGCTTGTGGTTGAGTCACTTCTTCCTTGAATGTTGATAGATAGGTTGGGGTCCTCGTGTCTCTTTTAAACCGTGTGTCTTCTAGGTATGTGGGTAGATCTGGTGAGGGTTTCGTTGCATTTCTTTTTGAACCCGTTATTACAGGTAGCTTGGAAATTAGGGATTTGTGCCAGACTCTATTGAAGGCTTTTGATATGTCTAGCACAATAGAAAAAGTCTCGCCGAAGTCCCGAAGGGAGGATGGCCAAGAGTTAGTAAGATAAGCAAGCAGATCACCAGTAGAGCAGCCCTTAAGGAAACTATACTGATGATCTGAAAGTAGTTTATGGGAAGTTAAATGCTTAAGAAATTTTGAGATAAGAATAGTTTCAAAAGCTTTAGAGATGCCAAAAAAGGGCAATTGGATGATAGTTGGAGGGCTGAGAGCGGTCACCCTTCTTTGGAACAGGTTGAATGAGAGCAAACGTCCAGCAAGAAGGAAAGATGTTAGAGGAAAGACACAGACAAAAGCGTTAGACTCGGTAGGTAGTCAGCACAAAAGAGCAGTTTTTGAGCACAACAGGAAGAACACTATCTGGTCCATACGCCTTCTTAGTATTAAGCCCAGAGGGGACAGAAAGTACAGCCTTAGAATATATTAGGATATTATGCATTTGTTTTTTAATTATTACTATTCGTTTATCATTACCAATATTCCTATAAAGTATACATTATTATGAATACTGTAAGCATACTGTACATACCATACCTGTTTCATATTTAACAATATAGAGAGAAAAGTTAACCCACTCGATTAGAGGACTCCAAATATATACAGTATAATTATACTCTTGCACCTCCAGACAATTTATCAAGTGGATGAGGACCTGTTAGAGTTAGAGGGTTTACTAAGATAGTGTTTAGCCATTTAATTCGTAAAGGGTCCTTTGTAAGCTGAATAAAATCAATTGGCAATTAATGGAACATGTCACGAAATCGTCGTCTGCTTGTTTATGTCCATCCGTCTGCCTCCTTATCTTTACTATGTGTCCATTATATACAGTATATCTCTCTCTTTCTCTCTCTGTATATATATATATATATATATATTTTCTTTAATACATACGAGGTTGAAAGAAATGGCAATTTCTGCGTTGGAAATTTTATTATTCAAAGTTTCCAGGTCTCTGATGAGTTTTCGCTGGGTGGCAGGAAGTAGATGAAGGAGATGAGCAAAATTCATGGTGGTACAGGGTTACATTAAAGTACATGAAGATACAGGATATACGACGCGTTTCACTGGACAACCAGCATTATCAAGTAAGGAAGGAATGATATAAAAGGTAAACAGGAAAGGTATATATAGAGGGTGGAGGATCAGAGGAGGCGGAAAACAGGGGGCAAAAGTCTGCGATTGGTGGAAGGCTAAACTAGGAGAGAGAAAGGGGGTAACCGCTTCACGCATGCGCACTGGATGCGGGATGGTGGTCGATAGGTGGGGTCGAAGCTGATTGGCTGCGTGTCGAGGGGCGTGGCCTAAGTTGTGTGGCGCCTGCAGAAGACGAAGCTGAAGGAGGTTGCGCGGGGGGCTGCGTCAAGGGCACCGGGGGGCGAGGAGGGGTGTTAGGTCCTGTAGGGTAGTGCCTTTTGGCAGAAGGAAGGATCTGAAGGTCCAGAGTTTGGTTGTTGATGTTGGGATGTAAGGCTTGGATATATAAAGCTTCGAGTATAGGTAATCTCCTTGGGTCACTTTCTTTATCGAGTATGGTGGTGTGTTTCTCTAACTCGTTGCGTGTGAGGTGAGGGTGGTTAGGGGTGAGATAGTGGTCTTTGATGGCTCCAGCCTGAAGGTGAAGAGTTAACCGACGTGAAAGACGAGTCTGCGTCATACCAATATAGGAATGAGGTCCACAGTCCTCATAATTACAGGTATGTTGGTAAATGACGTGATCGTCGGTCATCGGGCACTTTATCTTGGTGGAGGCTGGTTTGTTGAGGAGAACGAGGTTGGAGGTCTTGGGGGATTTGTAATAAATTATTAATTTGAGTTTGTTTTCCGGGTTGGTTGGGTGGACATGCTTGGAGATTATTTCTTTTAAGACGGCCTCGTCATTTTTGTGTTCAGAGGACATGTAATTGCGGTAGAAGATCTTAATTTCATTGGGGGGGTCAATGTTGGGAGGGCTTTGGGTGTACCATTTTTCAAGATGGTGGTTGATGGTGCTGGAGATGTCAGAGTTGGAGTATCCGTTATTTACTAAAACTTGGAATAGTCTTTCTAGTTCCTGGTGGGTGTCGGCCCAGGTAGAGCAGTGCGTGAGGGCTCTCCTAACATAGGCGGAGATGGAGGATAGAAGATAACGGCGGGGGCATTCACTATCACCGTTGAGGCATTGTCCTGTGTTAGTAGGTTTAATGTAGACGGTGGTTTTGAACCCATGGTCGTTCAGAGCTACGAGGATGTCGAGGAAGGGGAGTTGTCCATTGTTAGATTTTTCAAAGGTGAAGTTAAGTCCGGAGGAGGTCATGAAGCGACGCTGGAGTTCCTGTAGTTCGTGGAGGTCCTTGATTTGCACGAAGATGTCATCCACGTATCTACAGTAGACGGCGGGTCGTTGGGCAGCTAGGAGCTCTTCCTCGATGGTACCCATGAAAAAGTTCGCAAAAAGAACTCCTAGGGGGCTGCCCATCGCCACACCGTCTATCTGCTTGTACATGTTGCCCCGGGGGCAAAGGAAGGGGGCCTCCTTGGTACATAGCTCCAGTAGTGTTTCCAGGGCCTTCTCCGGGATGTCCAGTGTAGGTGTATCAGGGCAATGATAAATTCGACGTAGAATCATGTCAATGGTCCTATCCACTGGCACGTTGGTGAACAGGCTTTCTACGTCGAGAGAGGCGATAGTGTGGTTGTTGTTACGGGGGGCGTCTCGTAAAATTTCCAAGAAATCGTGGGCTGAGTTAAGGTTGAATTGGCTGAGCACGTAGGGGGTGAGGAGGTTGTTCAGGGCCTTGGCGATCTGGTAGGTGGCAGTGGGGATCTGGGAGATGATGGGGCGGAGGGGGTTCCCAGGTTTGTGTCGTTTGATTGTTCCGTACGCATAACCAGGGGTGTATTCTCCGACGAGTTTTTAAGGTGGATCCCTCCTTGTTTGGCGTTGATGGCGGTGATGGTGGTGTTGGCAATACGTTTGATTTCGTCGGTTGGGTTGCGGGTGATCTTTTTAAATTTAGTGTTGTCACTTAAGATGACGTCCATTTTTCTAAGATATTCCTCCTTGTCATGGATCACGAGGCAGGAAGCTTTATCCGCACGACGGATGATGATGTTGGGGTTGTCTCTTAATAGTTTGGCAGCTTGGAAGTGTTGTTTGTTCAGTATTTTGCTATGGTGAGTTCCTCTGGTTTTGGCGGCTTCAGCGAGGAGAGTAGGTTGTAGGGCGGGAGTAGTGGTGACCTTGCCATAATATTGCAATACAATACAATACAATAATATTGCCATGACCTTGGAAATTTTACGAGACGCCCCCCGTAACAACAACCACACTATCGCCTCTCTCGACGTAGAAAGCCTGTTCACCAACGTGCCAGTGGATAGGACCATTGACATGATTCTACGTCGAATTTATCATTGCCCTGATACACCTACACTGGACATCCCGGAGAAGGCCCTGAAAACACTACTGGAGCTATGTACCAAGGAGGCCCCCTTCCTTTGCCCCCGGGGCAACATGTACAAGCAGATAGACGGTGTGGCGATGGGCAGCCCCCTAGGAGTTCTTTTTGCGAACTTTTTCATGGGTACCATCGAGGAAGAGCTCCTAGCTGCCCAACGACCCGCCGTCTACTGTAGATACGTGGATGACATCTTCGTGCAAATCAAGGACCTCCACGAACTACAGGAACTCCAGCGTCGCTTCATGACCTCCTCCGGACTTAACTTCATCTTTGAAAAATCTAACAATGGACAACTCCCCTTCCTCGACATCTTCGTAGCTCTGAACGACCATGGGTTCAAAACCACCGTCTACATTAAACCTACTAACACAGGACAATGCCTCAACGGTGATAGTGAATGCCCCCGCCGTTATCTTCTATCCTCCATCTCCGCCTATGTTAGGAGAGCCCTCACGCACTGCTCTACCTGGGCCGACACCCACCAGGAACTAGAAAGACTATCCCAAGTTTTAGTAAATAACGGATACTCCAACTCTGACATCTCCAGCACCATCAACCACCATCTTGAAAAATGGTACACCCAAAGCCCTCCCAACATTGACCCCCCCAATGAAATTAAGATCTTCTACCGCAATTACATGTCCTCTGAACACAAAAATGACGAGACCGTCTTAAAAGAAATAATCTCCAAGGCCTTGGGGCTGTTCGGCCAGGCAGCTTGGGGAACAACAACAACAACAACAACGACGATAGGAGAACAAACTTTTTCTTGCTTCGGTTTCTGTGTGGGGAACAAAGATCTTGTATTTATGACCTCTTACTCCTTGGTGGGGTGACATAGTGAACAGGTCATGGTGTGTAATGGGCGAGAGATTATGGAATATTTTGTAACACTGAATACGGTCTGTCCTCAACAATCTGCCTTTAATTGAAAACAGGTTTAAGGTAGAGAGACGGTCATGATAAGTGAGACTTGAGTGGGTTGGTTACTTGTTTCGTCCACCGACGTTGAACAGACTCTAGAAGATTAAGATTGCCTTGAAGGCTTGAAAACCAGTATTCCAAACAGGAGAAGCAAAGTCAAGCAAGGGTCTGATGTAGATGCTAAAATGTTGATATTTTGTTGGAGATCTTGAGAGCTTGATTGTGGTGACTTACTTGGATACTGGATGTAGAGTTTGAGGTCGTCAGCAAACAACTTGTAGTGCGGTCACAGAATGTGAGGTTAGGTTGAATGGTCGGATTATGGAGACTGTTAGCTCATTTAAGTATTTTAAGGCAGTACCGTGTGGAGTTACCTGGGGAGATAGACAGACAAATCAAGAAGTACGAGAGCATTGTGGTGTGGATGTGCTGGAGAGTGTGACTGTGATATTAAGGAACACTTCGAGATGATTCGGTCATAATCAGCCTTGTAGTAGTTCCTGGGTTATAATTGTAGGCCTACAATTTATTTTTGGATCTGGGTTCCAGACTAACTTCTTTATAGAACGAATCTCGCAAGTGGTCAATTTCCTCATTCAGTGTTCATTTTTTACACAAGGGGATAGTTTCCTATTCATTCCGATATATTTGTAAATTTCTAATAGTTTACGTCAAGCTTCGAATAGTTGTTGGGTAAATCTTTGCCCCCTACACCTTTATATATGGTTATTTAAAATTGGCGTCTTGTATAAACCAATATGGCTGACTGATGAAGGATAATATTCTACACCTAAACTTGCTCTCTTGTAAAAATAATGTAAAGTGCCATATAATATACAATAGATTGTAAGAATGCATGTAAAGTTTCTTTAAATAGCTTCCATTAATACATAATTATTTTAAAATGGTAAATATTGACATATTAAATGAAATTCGCCTCATATTATTGTCCCCAGAATAATGTTGACGAATGTAAACAAACAGTAAATGGACCTTACTTAGGATAGCACGCAAAAAAACCCACGCATCACCCATACCGTCATATAAGTTTTGATAAGGGTTGTGTATCAATAATTATATCACACACGGAATCTGTAAGGCCTATAGACATCATGCATGTATACACACGTTACTGTGCTCTATAATCTAAGGATTTATAGCCTTAAAACTGAAGGCTAATCAGAGACTGGGAGGGAGGTTTGCGTGAATTTGTGAAATTATACTTATAACTTGTTATCAGTATCAGTTAAATCCAGTTCCACTAATATTCTGTTCTTCCCCAGTCCCGCCATTATTGCTGAACAGTTCGTGTAGACAGTAATTGTAATAGCATTTGTGTGTGCTTTAAACTGTCATAGACTTTAGTAGTGTTTACATATATAAGGCCGAAATCACCTAGATATTGGAGACTATTGCCTGACTAGTGATAAGTGAGATTCGTGTGTATGCTGACCTGAAAATATAGTGTTAAATTTATCAGGGCGGGCACGATGACCAGATTGAGATTCCAGAAGTCGACCCCATTGTTTAATTGTTAATTTGATAGCCCTAAGGCGGCTGATAAGTGATATTCGTGTATATGCTGACCTGAAAATATAGTGTTAAATTTATCAGGATTATCAGGACAGGCACGATGACCAGAACCAGATTGAGATTCCAGAAGTCGACCCCATTGTTTAATTGTTAATTTGATAGCCCTAAGGCCCTAATGGACTGTGTAAATTGTAAAATTTGTAATGTCTGAATGTCAGTGTTTTAGTGTTACTGAGATTTTCTCATTATTTCTGGGAATCTGGTAATTCTGTGGTTCTGGTAGGCTCAGGCTCTCAGAGCCCCCACCTCTTAACCCGGGAATGGCGAAGGTCCTCAATGCTCAACTCAATTAAGGTAATTATTTATAAGATGACCTTTTTTTCTAGTTATTAAAAGCTTATTCTATGTTGTATTATATAATATATAGAACTTAGAAGCAATACTGTGGACAGTGTGGTCCGAGTGGACTGTGGACACCCTTAATTCCAAAAGTGACAAGTCCGAAACAAAATCTGGGGGCCCCCCCCCCCCCCAACCCCAATCACTTTGGCAGTTAGGCACTCCAAATTCTTGTGAAGTTGTTTTCTGTAACATTAATACAAACCCCCCCCCAAAAAAAAAAAAAAAAAAATTAGGGGAGTTTCTGTTATCATTATACAAAAAATTCATTTGCGTTATCACTAAAAAAAACGGCGTCGTTTGACACCCTGTCCTTCGGCCCTGCCCTATAAGACTTCTGATGTGGAGCTCATGTGGTCCGGCTGAACTGGTGAAATGCCGAGAATTGTCAGCGTGTCTTCACCTTCCTAAATTTGTTCACCTGCCCTTCCCTAACTCGAGGAGAAAATCTGGTCTACATACCCTTTTCCTTCCTAAACCCACCCTGATCCTCATCTACCCATTGTTCTGTTCTTGCTCTTAAATTCTTAATCTCTCGATCACTACCCTGCAGTATTTTACTATGCTAAGGAGACATATCTCCCTGTGATTACTGCACAATCCTCTCTCCCCTTTACCCCTTACAAGGGGACAATTATATATATACCGGTATTATTTATTTATGTATTTAATTTGTTATTTACATACAGATTTTCAACTGCATTACACACATTATTAGGTGCTGAAAGGATGCTGCTCCTGCTGTCTCCTTCCATAGACTCATCATTGCTTGCAGCACAGTTTGCTTCATACCCAACACAATGGCTAACTTCAATTTCCTATGTTCCAGTTTTGTCAATACTTAGCCTACTCCTAAATACCTAAGCATCTACTCTTAAAATTTTATCTTTTAACTTTATTAGAATTACCAGATCATGATCTTCACCCATTGACTACGAAGGTCCTCTCAGAAGCCACAATAGTTTTACATGTGAAAAAATAACCCTTCAAAAACCATGCCAGTGCCGGGACATTTCTGAAATTTGGGTGAGACATAGAAAGTAATGGCATCTTTCCGTCCCACATCCTCCACTCCTTTTCCCTTTTATACCCCATCCCCTCTCCCTCCCTTAACTTGGGCTTATAATTTCACATGTTCAAGCATTTGTTGTCGTTCCTTAAGCTGCCTGGCCGAACAGCCCCGTGTTCAAGCAGTTCATGGGTTAAGTGCATGTCTTTACTTTACTCAAAATTAAAATTACCTTTACTTTTCTTCATGACAGACTTACTACCTTTTCACATGCTGATACCTATGTATTAATTTTAAATACTTGTAGGCTTACAGGTAGCTACAATTTTGTTTATTGTATTACAGCAATCCCACTTCCCGAGCTATCTGGGGCAACAAAGGCCGACTTAATGCAAGGTGATCTCTCTCGACAAGTGTGGTTGCAACTCATTGAGGAGTCCAAAAACTACTACATGAAGTTCTGCCCAATAATCGACACCAACCCATACGGGGTCTACAAGGTTATTGGGCAGAAGATGGTCGACACATACCCAAACATCAAGCGAGAGGGAACTCATCCATGGGTAATATAAAAAAAATAAAATTATATCTGTTTGACGTTAAATTCTTTTATGGAAGGTTGCTATGAAACTTTTCGGTAATAGTGGGCCAGTCAACATGGAAAATTATACTTTGGGAGCATCGCGTGATAATAGCAGGCATTCTTGCCATATCAATTAGTCATAGAATAAAGAAAAATATATAGGTAGATGCCACTCTGGAATGTCAATTTCAAGGTCAAAAGGTTACAAAATGTCGAAAAATTACATTTTTGTTTTGTTTTCATTTATTTGGGTATTAATATCAAACGGTAGTTGGTGCCTATATCTTTAAACATACTTCTGTTTCATGTTTCCATACACAGACAACATAAATATATAGACTTGATTTCACAATAATGCACAACATAATATATACCGGTAATGTAAGATTGCGGTCTCAAAACACTGTACTGTAGTCAGAGTACTGTACTGTACACATATGCTGATCAAGTTTCTAATTGTCACTGATCCACTGATGTATAGTCTTAAAAAACAGAGACTTAACCTCTGCTCTCCAAGTGTATAATTGTTCTTGTATGTACAGTAATTGTATTAATCTGTCAAAAGGAGTGGTATTTGCTTCCAGTTTGTAAAATTGATTTTGTTAAACCTCTTCTAGTTTTGCTTTTAAGATTTTTTCTCCCTACCACTTGACAACGTTTCAGATAGGAAAGTCAAATTTTAGTATATAGATTAGTGCAGTAATTATGATGATTTAACCCCTACTGTACCAGCGACGGCATATAGCCGTCAGTAAAAAAGTGACTCCCACAGTACCAGCGACAGCTCTCAGCCATTCTGCTAGTTTTGCTAATATCTAGCTGTAGCTGCTAACATGACTTGGAGGCACTGCTGTGAGTAGTTTCTACACTTCTCATACTCCCTCTCAGCTAGTCTGGACCGGGTAACTCGGTTACCAACCAACTCTTGAGCTGAGAGAATGTTGTCTCGTTGATTATGGTAACAAGTCTGGTACTGGAGAGTATACATTTATCTACTATGACATGGTACAGTAGGGGTTAATAAACTCTGTTGAAGATGCTGCATCTTCTTTCAGTATTTAATGATTTATGTATTTGTGTAATACTCAGTATGAAACTTAACAAAAACATTACTGGTACCAACCAGGTCATGAAGGAAATGGAAAACCTTTTGAAGAACTCCAAATCAACATGGAAGGAGCGCTTGAATGACATCATCAACGTATTTAGCAACAAGGTACCTACTTCTGATGACACAAATGTAAGTAAATGCCTTCCCAGTTATGTTAATTATAATGCAATCCTATTCACATATAATTGAGTTCAAGTACCATAACCATATAATTGCAGTTCCTTTCATCATTGAAACTTTTATTCTAATGTATTTCTCAACTCTCTGGCTTAAATTATTTTGTCACTCCAATTGAATATATCTGTGCTTTATATCTCTGCCCTAATTCTACTGATTATCTAAAATTCTTCAACAATCTTCCCTCTAAAGGTTTACACATTCCATCTTGGGCAATTCCAATATTCACCACTGCCAATGGCTTTCCTCCTCTTATTTGACTGACCAGCCTGATGAACAAGACTAAATGCTTATCATAAATGACTTGGATTAGTTAGTTGAGCACCCTACTCGTATCCCTGACCACCTTGGAGATCGGCCCAACATTCTTGACTTATTGCTAACCTCTAATCATTCTGCTTACTCTGTAAATCATTTTTCTCCATTGATCTCCTCCGATCATAATCTTATCTCTGTTACCGGTACCTGTCCTGTCTCTCAAGTACAGCAATTTGAGCCTCCCAACCAGCGGCGCTTGTGGCACTTTGACGCTGCAGACTGGGAGACACTGCAGCACTTGTTTGATTTTCTGTGAATTATTTTCGCTTCCCTGACCAGGGACCCTCGGAGAGTTCCGAGCTCATTACAGTACTGAGGTGATTATCTTGGGCATGGAGGTATATAAATTATCTTTCTCAATCTAAGGCAAAACAAATCATGGTGTACTCACACTTGTTCTACTGCTGTCCACAATAAAAAAAAAAGCATTCAAACAGTACTGTCAGCTAGAAACTAAAGAATCTTGTTCGCTTTGTTTCTGCCCGGAACCAAGCCAAATCTATACTTCGACATGCCAAAACTCTTTCATCAACAATACATGCAATGAACTTTCCATGGAGTTTCCAACTCCAGCTCTTTTCCAAGCTTTCTGGCCAAAAATCTCTCCCAACAATTTTACAAGCTCATCTTTCTCTCCTTTTTTTTTTTTTACTCTGATGGCACCACCGTCACTTCATCCTCTGACAAAGTTGAACTCTCCTCTCAAACTTTTGCTAAAAACTCAACCTTGGATGATTCTGATGCTATTCCTCCCACTCCACCCCCGTCTCACTTACTTATATATTATCTCTTCAAATGATGTTGTTCTGCCCTCTCTGAGCTTATTACTAAGAAGGCATACTGTCCAGATGGTGTTCCTCCTGTTGCTCTAGAAAACTCTGTTTCCGTGTTGACTCCCTGCCTAGGCAACTCTTTTGTCTGTTTCCTCTTAAAATTTTCCATTTTTGCTGTAAATTTGCTCTCATTCAACCCGTCCCATAGAAGGGCGGTTTCCTTAAGGGACACTCTACTGGTGTCCTTTCGGCACTTCGGCGAGACCTTTTTTTTTATTGCGCTACACATATCGAAAGCCTTCGATAGAGTCTGGCACAAATCACCTACCTGTATTTCCAAACTATGGTACTGTACCCTCCTTCGGCTTCTCTCTCTCTATCTGTACCTTTATCTCTACACTGTAATTTCCTTTCTGACCGTTCCATAGCTGCGATTGTGGATGGCCATCGCTCACTCAACCTTTCAACTGCCGTGTTCCTCAGGGTTTTGTCCTATCTCCAGTTCTATTTTTGGTCATACGTCTAAACTGTTGATTCAATAATGATCTTCTCAATTCTACCTCTAGTCCTATCCACTCATATGCTAAAGACTCTACCTTACACCATTTAACTAGTTTTCTACATCCCACCATCCAATCACTCCAAACCTCACATGAGACCATAGCATGCCTATCTGGGGATCTATCAACTATTTCCAATTGGGTTGTTACTTTCAATGTATCCAAAACCTAATTGTTCCATCTATCTACCTGTTACAATCTTCAACATGACTATCTCTTACTCTTCAACAACACACAAATCAACCCTTCGTCTTCTCTCAATATTTTTGGTATCTCATTTTCTTCTGATCTTTCTTGGAAAGACCATATCACCACTCTTGCCAAAACTGCTTCCCAGAAGTTAGGTGTGCTCAACTGTCTCTCATCCTATGACTTTAGCTGCTTCAAGTTATGTGTGTCCAAACATTTTGACTCTTAACATAGCTTAAATTTTGCCCTCTATCACTCTTTCAACTTTGGGGATGACACTTGTTACAGGCAGCATTGCATTTTGTCTCCATGGACCTAGACAAAATGTATTACCGGTATGTAGAAACTGTAAATTTCATTGTGTTTGTGTTTATAGCTATACAGTACAATTTATGGTGATTGTATATTTAAGTATGCGGAAATTAAGTCCAGAATATGAAGAATATATACATTTTGAGAGCTCAAGACGCTTCATTTATCCATACAAACATACATTTCATATGCAAGTTTCATGTTTGCATTGTTCAACCTGGTCAGTTGATGGTCCTTCTTCAGGCTAAGCATTCATGTGCAGCCTTTGGTCTGAGGCTACTTCTTTGGTCTACCTCCACCTACTCCCTCCACGTCTACATAGTTATGCATTTCCTTACCAGTCATGCTCACTCTTCCTCTTCATGTGCCCAAACCATCCTGAACTCCCCTCAGCTCTCACAACGACTAATTTCACTAATGCCTATGCGATCTCTCAATTAATTGTTCCAAACTCTCTTAATTTTACTTAACTTAACTTGTACTTAACACCTTATCACTATACTCATTTCAAAGCATTAAAACCTACATCCTGTTTGACTGCCTTAATTTTACTGCCATACAACAACACATACTTCACAGGTCTGTACAATGATTTCCTTTTTTTTTATTTATGAGAGGGCCCTCTTGTCGCCTCACGGAAACTGTGTATTTGTATACACTGCTATTGTTGTAGTAGCCCCAAGACACCCTCTATGGGAATCCCCCAGTGTCCAGGTAGTCCGCCACCTCTCTCAGGAGGGTCCAGAGATCTCTGAGTGAGGTGATGTCTGCATAAGGGAAGTGTTGGGCAGTGGAGTATTAAGTATTCTGTTTTGTCAGTGGGATGTTGACAGCGGGGGACAAGAAGGGTCTTCAGTTAGATCTATTCTGTGTTTGTAATCATGTTATGACAGGTGGTGCCCGGACCTGAGGCGTACAAGTGTGACTCGGATTTCTCTGGGAAGTGTGTTTTCTGATTGATTGATCTTGGGAGGTAGAGAGTTTAGGATTGTGTTGTCGATAGTTTGTTGGGTGAGGTATGTGAGTACAGTACTGTATATGTTTGTGTGTGTTGGTGTTTGGAGGTGTGGGTGGGATGTTGATGTAGATGTGTTTGTAATATTGGGCAGGTGTTTGTTTCAAGTTTCGAGGTGGGGTGGGTGATGTGGTAAGGTGTGGCATGGGTAGTAGTAGGTAGCAGATTATTTGATATTATATAATAAATTATGTATTATATTTTTTACAATAAGTATGAGCTTTGGACGAACATATTTATTACTTCCACTGTTGTTGCTACTTATTTATTTTGCCTTTTCAGGGAGATCTGCATGCTGTAAATGTCATCAAGTTCATTGAAAAGTCAGTTGGATACAAGAAAGGAAAGGGAATTAAGTCCAAGTCAATATTAACTGTTATTGAGTCTGACAATATTTCAGAAGCTGACATAAGTCAGCAATGTGGTTCATCAGAACTGTCTCCACCACATCTGATATTATTTATGAATGGAAATTAATGTAGCCAAGGTTATGTCGTGGAAGATGGTTGTACTATAACCTGCAAGGAAGGAGATGGTACTGTAAACATCTTGATAATGTTGCTAGGCTGTTATTACTGCTTTGATCTATCCTACCCACGGGTATATTTTCAACTTCTAGGATTCTTACAACAGTTTGTACTCAAGGATCCCTACAACCTAGATAAATCCACAGATTACAAGCACTTTGTTGCTTTGTAGCCTTAACAAACGGTGAACTTTTAGTATTTCAGATGTGTGACTATTTTATCTCCCTTAACCCCTTCAGCATGATGACATCTTTTCACTTTTGATTCTGGCTAAAAGTAGACGATTTTATGCAGTTTCAGCAAGATTTATTTTATTTAGAGGGTTTATTGAGATTATAATTTACAGTACACCTTTGAGTCCTAGAGGTACATTATAAACTAATACAAATTGTCTAAAAGTAACCAGAATATGGCTAAAAGTACGTCATTGTGTCGAAGGGGTTAATTAGAATATTTGATAATATTTCAGGCATGCTTAATTAGAATATGTATTACCCACTTTGTGATTTGAACCCTAGTCAGAATGGAAGGATCCCTAGCCTCTTTCGCAGAGTTAAACTGGTAAAAGGATTTGTTGCAACTAGACTGAGAAGATATTCTTGTTTTTGTCTAGAGCTGATACTACAGCTAAGGATCTCAACCTCTTTAGTATGATGGCAACCCTCAATACATAGTGAGGAGACTATCATATAATAATAAGCTATCTATGGTTAGGGATATTGCTTAAAAGTGCTTGTAGTGACAGCTTTAGACACAGCCTAGACTGCAATTTCATTCTAGTTGCAACAGATCATATCACCTGGTTGGTAAATCTGTGGTAAATCCTACCATTGCGACCAGAAATTAGAGCCCAAAGTTGATAATTCATGCATTCAGTCATTGCTTGCGCTGTATGACATTACCTGCCCCGTATTAGTTAATGTTCCTGGGAGGTAATCTTTAAGTACTGGTATGTATGTAATATACAGTACCTGTACTGTATAATACTCAGGCACATACCAGACAGCTGGGGGTGGCCGACTCAAGACAGTGACTTTGGGTCCGCGACCACTTTCGTCCTCCCTCGCTCCTTTCTCTGTCTCTGTGAGTAAGCGAGGCAGTCATCTATATTTTATAATGTATTATTTCCCTACTAAGATTGCTTCAGTGACCTGCTAGTGTAGTAGATAGCATCTTGTCCTGTAATCTAAATGTCCCGAGATCACACCCACGCTTGGTGCGTTATATCTTATTGTTGTTACCATTCCCCTTGAGCAAGGAGATTGATTCACCTAATTATCCTTATTAGGCTATTTTTTTGTGTTGGTAAGCTAAAACAACTTATTTGTTTTTACTGTTATAGCCTACAGTAATTATTGTATATTTTGCTGGGGACCCCAAGTGGCCCTGAATCTCTGAGTCTTCTCCTGGGCTACCTAGATTTGTGTGAATTTGTATTTTGTTTTGTGTTGTCCCTGTTCGGGCTCTGTCTTGAGTCGGCCACCCCCAGCTGTGGGGTGTGTGCTCGAGTATATACATACATACATTATTTGTATTATTATTATTATTATTATTATTATTATTATTGATTGATTGTTGTATAAGTTTATATTGTTTGGAAAAATTACTTTAAGTTAGTCTTGCTGAAATAGTAGCTACAATAATCTACCTCGTCCACCACCTCACTACGAATTTCAAACATAATTTTAGGCAATCTTCTTCATTCTCCTCTAATGACCATACCACTTGACAAGAGAATGGAGGAGTAGTTAACTAAAATTATGTATAGGTAGGACCTGGAGGGTGAAGTCGGAAAAGGAAGACATCAAGTTGTGTACATGATTTTGTAATTGTTTAGCGGTGAGAAAGTGCAAAACAGGAGTTTCGGTTGTGGCCATACTAATTTGAGAAGCTGAATTTCCTTATTTATTTTTATCTTTGTTGGTGTCTGCACATCTGTCTCCAGTTTGATGTGTAGGCTACAGCTTAATTAGAGTTCTTGTTCTATACAGTATTATTGAATTGCCATACTCTTTATTCAGAAATTGAAGTAGAATTATAGTGTAATGTTAATTATAATATTATAAGAAACAATTGTCATATTGTGTGTGTTGACCATACAATTATATAATACTGAAGTCTGGCCCTCACTTTTGGTAGGTTATAGGTGTTAACACATTTGTATAATGTTTTCAGTATTTTAGGTTTAGTAATTCTACCTATCAGTATTTCATTAATAATGTGTAATTAATTAATGTGTAATTAATCAACAATCTCAGGCACTCACCCGCCTGTGGCCTAGACAACATAAGCAACATACACCTCAGACACCTGGGACCACAAGGCATACAAGCACTCACTAACATATCAAACTACAGCTATTCACACAACACAATACCAGACATTTGGAAGCATGGTATCATCATCACATTCCCCAAACCCAACAAAGACCCCACGCTACCCTCCTTGCACCGCCCCATCACACTCCTTTGCTCCCCCTCCAAAGTCATGGAACGCCTAGTATTACAACTAATTACACCTGACCTACCCCTAGCTCCAACACAACATGGCTTTAGGCCACTGCACTCCACAAACACTCTTCTCACAGACCTTACACAAAGAGCTTTTGACGGCATCAACTCCGCTAGACCACCATACAGATCACTATTAGCCACACTCGACATTAGTAAAGCCTTCGATGCCATCCCCCGCCACAACCTAACAAACAAAATCTACAACACAAAACGGTGGCTGGCCAACTTCCTAGCAGGCAGATGTGCACACGTATCTTTTGCCGGTCAGTCATCTAAAATCAGAAACTTTCCAAACGGAGTCCCACAAGGATCCGTCCTATCGCCCGCACTCTTCAATCTGTACATGCACGATATAACTACACCCAATACGCCCCAAATAAACTTAGCCTCCTATGCAGATGACATAACACTCACATGCACACACCATGACCCAAAAAGAGCAACAGATCTCCTTCAACTCTGTCTCAACACACTACATGGCTGGTGCACTACAAACAGACTTAATCTAGCCCCAGCCAAATCCACCGCAACCCTGCTCACAAGCTGGACATGAGAACACGAATACATCCCTCAACTCACCATAAACAACACACCCCTAACACATACACACACCCAAAATCCTAGGAGTAACATATGATACTCATATGACATTCAAACAGCACACCACAAACATTAAAAAGAAACTGACACCCAGACTTAACGCCCTCAGGTCACTTGCTCACACAAAATTTGGACACAACAAAGAAACTACCACCACAGTATATAAACAATACATAAGATCAGTGATGGAATACGCAAACCCAGCCTGGGCTTCTAACCTAGCTGAAACACATCATAAGACCTTACAGACTATTCAAAACAAAGTCAAAAGACCATCTGGACATGAGAGGCACTCAATTCCTGGCAGCAGCCTCCACGAACCAAGACCACCCACTAAACTACATGGCAACACACCCACAGACACCAAGAAATATCAAAACAACACCCAGCACACGGTATCACACACAATTATTGTCCTCTCTCCCTCCCTGCCCACCCAGAACCAACTTCCAGAAGCACATCCATACTCATATCTCTCGCCGATCCATCCACTCACTCACAGACAACACGCAGCTGCATGCACGACCTCCCGAAATCCATCCTTCCGAATCCTCCCTTCCTCGCGAGGACAGAGTCCACCTGGCCAGGCTGAGATGCGGACACCATCCAGCTCTCCTGAGCTATCAGAAGAGACTGGATGACTCCGTTGTCGACGCCTGCCCGGGATGTAACACAGCACCCCATACCATTAAACACATCATAGAAGACTTCATTTCACACAACCACTTACGCTAACAACACAATCTACACTCAATGAGTGTAGGCAGGCAGCTTAGGGAACAACAACAACAACAACAACAACATTAATAATGTTATATATGTTGTAGACTTTTTCTTTATCTGTATAATGGTTCATTTGTGGTTTAAGTTGAGATGTACAATCATGATCCAAAGCTTGTGCCTACACTTATCTATATTATGTACCAATACAGTACAACAACAGAAAGCTAGAAAAGAGATCGAGTGTTATGTGGCCCAATCCTGAACAAGTTAGGGTGGGATATTAATGTGATGGATTTTCAGACACAAAACATTACATAATGAGGTCCTCAGAAGCTACCTTTCATATTCAGGCGATGCGCGTTTGCCGTTATAACTAGAACTGGCCAGGTGCACATGATTTAAGCCAAGAACTCATTCTGCTCATTCTCCAAATGTACTGACGAAATTGCACCCTCTTACATGCTCTTGGTTAATATATGTGTATATATTTGGAATTACTGTACTAGCTGGAAGTAATACTGTGAACCAACTAATTGGTAATTTTTGGTTAAAAAAGTGAAGGTGTGTAGAAGCCCCCCCCCCCCATTAGCCAGAGAATTGATGTTATAAGCCAATTCCTTTCCTTCAACCATCTTTTTCTGTGAACAAAATCAAAATAACCTGTCATGCAGCGTACACAAAATGCAGTTCATATAATATATTGATGGGATTGAATCAATTATGCGACGAAGGATTGGATTCAAGGGAGCCAAGGTGTTTGTGGCCTCATGCCTTTGATCAGCTGTATGCATGTATACATATTATTATAATATAGTTCAGTACATATATTATGTATCTAATTGAAAATAATATTTCATAATCTTAATATTGGATTAAATTCTTTATCAAGTACAGTATGCTTATTACTGGAATACTAGAATATATACTGTACTGTATTTTTATATAAATATGTATAGGCTACATACATCATTTTGTAATGGTTTTAGAAAAATGTGTTAGTAGGTGTTTATTATAACACATGTTTTTGTGTAAAGTGTTTAATGCAAAACGGTATTATTTTATATAAACGCCTAGATGCGTTTTAGAAGTGGAACAATCTTATAAACACTTTTTCCTGTTTATAAATAAACATGAAAGAAAATTTCTGTTTTTAAATAAACCCATCTGTTTCTTGAAATATCAATGTTTTTAATAAAACAAATGTTTTTCAAAACAAGTCTGTTTATATATAAACTCAACTGTTTCTTAAAATGTATGTTTTTAGTGAAACATTTGTTTTTAAAAACATGTCTGTTTATAAATAAACCAATCTGTTTCTAAATATTGCAATGTTTTTAATAAAACATGTTTTTTAACACCTTAACACCTTACGAGCGGCCTATGCGGTTTATTTATGTGTACCGCACAGCGGGGTGTTTTTAGCCAAAATAGGGCTGTTTACGTGATCATTTTCATGCCTAAATAAGACCCAGAACGTAAAACAAGTACCTATCCCTGAAAGGGCATAAACAGAGCTTTCGAATGACACCATAACGATCCTTGTATGATGGATAGTTTTCTTGCAATAACCGTGCAACGCGAGTGCAAAAAGCAGGTAATTCGGTACTTTCAGTACATAATTGAGTATGTAGCGAGTGAGAGAGGGAGGAGGGAGCTGAGATTTGTGTCAGTAGGTTCGCCGCGGTGGTCTGGAGCAGTCATACGCTCGCTAGTCTCCTGCCACCACTTGTCTCTCTCTCTCAGCCACATTACGTGCTGAAATTGCCACTCGAGTTATGTCGAGCGCCGCCACATAGTCCAGCTTTTTTTAACTCGACTTATGTTGCTCGCCGCTAATTAAGGGTTAAGAGCGGCCTAGGCGGTATATAATATGTAGCCACCAGCGGGGTGTTTTTACCCAAAATAGGGCTGTTTACGTGATCATTTTCATGCCTAAATAAGACCCAGAGCGTAAAACAAGTATCTATCCCTGAAAGGGCATAAACAGAGCTTTCCAATGACACCATAACGATCCTTTTATGATGGCTAGTTTTCTTGCAACAACCGCGCAACGTGAGTGCAAAAAGCATGTAATTCGGCACTTTCCCCATACAATTCCGTATGTAGCGAGTGAGAGAGGGAGGGAGGAGGTGGGATTCGTGTCAGTAGGTTCGCCGCGGTGGTCTGGAGCAGTCATACGCTCGCTACTCTCCTGCCACCACTTGTCTCTCTCTCTCAGCAACATTACGTGCTGAAATTGCCACACGACCTATGTCGAGCGCCGCCAGATAGTCCAGATTTATTATACTCGACTTATGTTGCGCGCCGCTAGTTATGGGTTAAAACACATCTGTTTAAAAATAAACTCATGTTTCTTAAAATTATTATGTTTTCAAAAACATGTCCGTATATGAGTAAATCCATCTGTTTATCAAAATAACTATGTTTTTAATGAAACATGTTTTTGAATGAACGCAAAAATGTGTTTTACAAGTGTAACAAACAAACACATTTTAAGTGTTTTTATAAAAACATTTAATTTTTACTGTGTATAGTTCTTGAGTTTTGGAATTGTAGTGAAGGTTATATAAGATATATTAGTGTTCATGACAGAGTAACTTATCGAGACCCCTTTGGCCTCTCCTTTCATTAATGTATACCTCATATTTGTGAAAACCTTAAATGCGTCTTTCTCGTAATTAATATATATATAATACTCTGGATATAACTCCTTTATATTCCACATAATATTATATATATACTGTAGGTTCGACCTATATACAGTATATATATAAAACGTCACATACAAACCTTTTTTGAACACTTGTAGATCTTATTCATGTGTGTATTATCAGTGTGTATATACGTGCATAGTGAAGTGTTCAAAGAGAGGGTAATTCTTATACCTATCCCCTAGTAATATAATTCTAAGTTACGGACATCTCTAGGTCCATTACAGATAAAATTACATATAACAAGAAATTCATTCCCCTTATTAATCATTAAATCAGTACGTTCGAGTACCTTACGGGGCTGTTCGGCCAGGCAGCTTAGGGAACAACAACAACGACAACCTTATTTATTGATTCTGAATAATTTAATAGCTATCTAAACTTGTGAATAATTCGGTCCACCACGTTATACAGTGAATAATATTAGATTTTATATTGGGAATTTCTATTATACCCAACTGTGTTCATAGCCTATTATTTTGGCTGCTTTTCGATTCACTACTTGTTCTGTGATATCAGTTTATATTATATAAATTAATTTCACCCACCTTGAGGTGTTTCTATTTTATTTTCCATTGCGTTGAATATTTATTTAGACCCGCTGTGTTCATAACTTTTTAGGTTACATATTATTCACTACATGTTCTGTGAAATTGAAATCCTTTGTATTGTTCGTTAAGTCATATTTACTGACTTAAATTATTTTCCTAGACCCGGTGTACCATTATTCACCATATTGTTAAGATTTCCAAGTATACGTCGCAGCAACTTTAATCTAGACCAGCCGCGGCTACTTTGACCCCAGTCCTACCTGTTCACGTGACTCTAAGCCACCAGCCGCATTACCCCCCCTGTTTGTCTCCGCGATATCAGTTGCCCACATTTATGCTACGCGCTTCCTCTCTTTGCATACTTATATGATATTGTCATCATTCTTTTAGGTATTATTTTTATATATTGACTCTGATGTTTTGTGAGTGACCCCATTATTTCATGAATAAGTAAAACTTATTTAATATATTCCCAGTCACATGTTTCAGCCATTGATATTACACTATATAATTTATCTGATGTGCCCCCCCCCCCCTGTATATTAAGAAATAAAACTTGTGAACCATATTGTGTGTATTTATTGTCTTTGGGTGTGATTTTAGTGATCTAGTAATATTTATGTCAACGCTAGCTATGTTCCTGTCTGGCAGGATTATGTTCTAAGTTACCCAAATAAGGAGCTTATGAGAACACAGTATTAAGCGAGTTGGATTACAACCACCCATAACACTACCCTCCTTCGGTTTCTATCCCTCTCTCTGTGATTTTGTGTCTAATTTCCTTCCTGACCATTCACTTGTAGGATTTGTGTTTTACACCTGGCCCATAAGAAGGTTTATGGAGCTCCGATCTTACTTTCAACCATCCTGACAGTTTTACCAATGCACCTTAATTAATCTCTTTGATGTTGAAATAGTCTCCCCACATTCTGTACCCTGGGCGGGAACCAAACTCGGGACCCTTGAGTTAAGAGGCAGACACGTTACCACGAGACTAATAATGGTACCTCACTTAGCCTGGTAGTCTAAGTGTATTTCTGCATCTTGTTCAGCTTAGGCTAACCTATTTTCACTGACTTTACACCATAGCTGCTTTTCTATACGGCCATTGCTCACTTCCTCAACCTATCAACTCCGGTGTTCCTCAGGGTTCTGTCCTGTCTCCAGTTCTCTTTCTAATGCTCATTAACCCGTAAACGGCGGCAAAGCTCTTAAGAGGTTTTACTGGGCGACGGCGGCAAAGCTCTTAAGAGGGAGGCCTAAAAGTACCATTTAAACAGCACTACAAATTTTTTTTTTTTTTTTTTTTTTCCCTATACCTCATATCACTCCTCCACATCCCCTCCTTCCTCCCTTTCCCCTCCCCCTTCAATTATCACCTATTTTCCCTGTTATTCCCTAATTTGTTGGTATATTTTTGTGCTAACATTAGCAAACTGTGTGGGGGATGTACTTACGTGCCTAGCGGGTGTGTTACACAAGCGAGTGTGTGTATGAGTAGGCTTGAGGCTTGAGGCCTCGTGGAGGAGGGGGTTGCCTCAATTTTCTCCATAATTCATGAATGGGCTGGTCCATCTATATTCGCAATTTTGACCAGAAAAATTATATTTTCACTTGTTTTATTGTTGTTGATGTTGTTGTTCCCTAAGCTGCCTGGCCGAACAGCCCCGAGTCCCTGAGAAAGGCCATGGCCACGATCGGGCTTTCCCACAGAGCTCTCATTGAGTGTAGATTGTGTTGTTGGCATAAGTGGTCGTGTGAAATGCAGTCTTCTATGATGTGTTTAATGGTATGGGGTGCTGTGTTACATCCCGGGCAGGCGTCGACAACAGAGTCATCCAGTCTTCTGATAGCTCAGGAGAGCTGGATGGTGTCCGCATCTCAGCCTGGCCAGGTGAACTCTGTCCTCGCGAGGAAGGGAGGATTCGGAAGGATGGATTCGGGGAGGTCGTGCATGCAGCTGCGTGTTGTCTGTGAGTGAGTGGATGGATCGGTGAGAGATATGAGTATGGATGTGCTTCTGGAAGTTGGTTCTGGGTGGGCAGGGAGGGAGAGAGGACAATAATTGTGTGTGATACCGTGTGCTGGGTGTTGTTTTGATATTTCTTGGTGTCTGTGGGTGTGTTGCCATGTAGTTTAGTGGGTGGTCTTGGTTCGTGGAGGCTGCTGCCAGGAATTGAGTGCCTCTCATGTCCAGATGGTCTTTGACTTTGAGGATTTTGGTTTCTTGATGTAGGTGATCTGTGGGTGCAGTAGCTATGCAGCCTGTAATGATCTTCAGGGCTTTGTTTTGAATAGTCTGTAAGGTCTTATGATGTGTTTCAGCTAGGTTAGAAGTTTTACTTGTTTTATTGTTGTTACAGGTTACTATCTTCATAGTTAAGGTAAAATTGGCTCATATGAATAGGTAATAACAATATTTATCGTAAAATGACGATTATAGGCCTGAATGGAGCCCATATGTTACCATAGTTCATTACCCCCTCCTCGCCGTTCCCGGGTTAATGATCTCCTCAACTGTACCTTTAGTCCCATCCACTGATATGGTAATGACTCTACCTTACACTCTTTAACTAGTTTTTCGCATCAACCAAACATGGAATCACTCATTAGAACGCTATCTTCTGGGCAATCAATTATTTCTGATTGGGGCAAAGAAATCTTGTTACTTTCAATGCCTCCAAGACCCAATTTCTCCTTCTATCTACCTGTCATAATCTTCCACAAGACTATCAATTACTCTTCAACAATACACAAATCAACCCATCATCTTCTCTCAATATTCTTGGTGTATCTTTTCATCCAACCTTTCTTGGAAAGATCATATTGCCTCTCTTGCTAAACTAGCTTCCCAGAAGTTAGGTGCATGTGCTCAACCATCTCCATGGGTTTTTCACCTCCGCACAGCTTCTTGCTCTGTATTATGGCACAGTTCGCATATGTATTGAGTATTGTTCGCATGTGTGAGAAGGCTCCACCCATACCACATTTCTTGAAAGAGTAAAGTCATAAGCATTTCGCCTCAGCAACTCTCTTCTTCTTACTAGTTCCCTAAAATGTCATTCTACATGCTGCAATGTTGCATCTTTTCTGCTTTGAAATATCAAGTGCTATTGTATGTGTTTCAACATGTTGATCTGTAGCTTTGTTTGATTGCTTAGCATGAGAAAGATTGATACGGTAGGTAAAGAAGTAAGTATACAGATAAACACACAGATAAGACACAATAGCCTTTCCCAAAATCGTATTCAAATTGACGTAAAACAAATACCCTGTAAGATATGATAGCCATGATGAGGGAGCAAAACACATTGATGGCATCTTTCATTGAATATAAAAACATAGTTATGAATATGAAGATAATTATAGTTAAATATATTAGATGATACGCAGACGGACAGACAAATTCAAGCATTAACCTCTCTCCCTACACATAACAGACTGATTGGTTAGGATAGATAGACCGATAGATAACGAATTACTGTAGATATGCAGTTAAATAGACAGATAGGGACATTAGCATCTCTACCAGTCTCATTCAGATCGACGTAAACACATGACCCACATATATGACTTTCGTAATGGGGAAACGAGACACATTGACGGTATCTTTCATCTAGCTCAAAACACACTAACTCATGAAAAGATAAATGTATATTAATATTTAACTGTCTTGATAGCGTAAAGCATAAGTGCGCGGAGTTTCGGTGTGAGTATCCTAGCTTCGAGTCCTTGGAGTGCCACATGTATTTGTTGATTTTATTAAATGAGTTTAGAAGTGAAGTTGGTTGGTGAACAAATATAATACTAGGTAAATGGATATGTAGGCAGACATACAGACACATACAAACATTTACCTCTCTCTCTACACATGAAAGACGGATTAGTTAGTATACAGTAGATAGACCAATATATAACGAAACAAATACAGAAAAATAGACAGATACCGGTACAGACATTAATTTCTCTCCCATTCTCATTCAAATCGATGTAGCTTAATATATGAACGTAAGATATGACCTTTGTATTGGGGAAGCGAAACAAGCACAAAACAAGCTGATTGATAGATTGAAAGATAATTCAAGCAAACCTACAGTATACAAAAACTTACCTAACCTCTCTCACTGCACATAAAAGAATGAGGGTTGATATGTAAAGAAATACAAGATTAGATACAAGCATTATCGTCTCTCCCAGTCTCATTCAAATCAATCAATCAATCAATCAATGGGGGCATACGCCGTGACAACGCGTAGCTGCACTCACCCTCTGACTTCACTTCGGAGGATCCTCCCGGGCAAGACTCCAGGCATCTGCCTCGCCCATGTCAAGTATCCTTTCGTATGATTGGCAGACTTGCCTCAGCCACGAGTTCTGTGGTCTATCCCTAGGCCTCCACTACTCAGGGTTGTCTTCTGTAGAGACACCTGGTGAGCAGGGTCAATAGGGAGCCAAGTGATTCAAGCTGGTTTGAGACTGCCACTTCATACTCTTTTGCACAATCCTCATCCTTGAGCCTCTCAAGATGAAACCCTGGGGGATAACATTTTGAGATTTTTCTGGTTTTGAGTCATAGCTTCAGTGTAGCAACAACAAGCCTGTGGTCGGTAGCAACGAACTCAGTACTCCTAATGACCCTCAGTTTTGGAGGGTCCTCCAGCAAGTGCTTACGAGTAAGTGAGCGATCTCCTTGGCCACACCACCAGCACTGGAGTATCAAGTCCAGGAGTGTAGATCTGATCTCTGAACCAGGTCCCAGCAATCCTCAGCTTCCTGGACCTTGCGAAGTTCAGGAAGGACGAGATAGCTGTTGACATTCCTGGTGCCAGAGCCATGAGGACCGATACATACCTCGTAGCCAGCCCTATCTGTGCCAGTAATTGCATTGAAGTCCCCAAGGACAACGAGTGTATCCCGTGGGTGGCACTATCGAGCATGGTGTAGAACAATTCTTTCTCTTCTAAATTACTCATCTCGGTAGGAGCATACACTGCAACAAGAGAAATGAAGCCCATCGCATGCTATATCCTCACCAGCAGTAGACGCTTGTCAACATATGTAACCCCCACAACTGTGGGAAAAAGGGCGGAAGAGATTACAACAGCCACCCCACAGCCAGACCAGTAGTTTGTGTAACCATCAAAACGGATCTCACCGTAGCCAGGCCGCCTCACCTCAGAAAGGGTCGCTATGTCGATTCCTAGCCGCCGCAGCTCCCCAGATAATGGAGGTAGTCGGTCCTCATCCGAGAGGGTCAATATGTTCCAGGCTTCAACCCGAAGACCCCTCCGAAAGTTAAGCCCCGGAGCTGGTCTTTGAGATTGTGATTAATTTGCGCTGCCAAGACCATCCCGCAAGTAAGGAGTTTGTCTGAGAGGTCCACCACCCTTCAGACTGCATGGGTCCCACAGGACTTTGCACTGCCGTTGTCACAGTTTCTTGACTGGCAGGAGCATTAGCACCAGTCACGCCAGCCGAGCCGGGCATGCCTGGCATTGAGCACCCCAGAATTACTGGGCCGGAGTGTTTACCACGATCCCCAGTCCCAATTCCTCAGTTGAATGTAGTGCCGGCTTTTTTCTTTTTCTGGGGTGGGGTCCCCACCCTGTACTTGCTGGCTCGACACAATGATGGTATCTCTCATCCAACACAAAGTACGCTGATTGATTGATAGCAAGATCAATATAGATAAATAGATAGGTAGGCAGTCAGGAATACAGACTGATAACAAACATTAACAAATCTCCCTACACATAAAACAAAAATAACTGATAGGTTAATATAGATAGACTGATAGGTACCACGACGAAGACATAAAGAGATAAATAGACAAATGCAAACATTAGCCTCTCTCCCAGTCTCATTCAGATCGACTACCAAATGACCCTAAGATAGGATCGTCGAAATAAGAAAGCCACGTATATTGACAGCATCTCTCATCTAGCACAAAACACAAATTGATTGATAGCTAGAAAGGTGTATTCATATACTATATATAGATACAGTACGTATATACATGATAGGCAGATCAATCAATACAAAAATTAACATCTTCCTAAACATAAAATATTTATTGGTTACTATAGATAAATTAATAGATAACAAAGTAGAAATACAGATAAATAACACAGACACAGACATTAGCCTCTCTCCCAGTCTCATTTAAATCGACGTAAATACTGTAAATGACCCTGTAAGAAATGACTGTCGCAATGGGGAAGCAAGAAACATTGGTGGTTTCTCTCACAAAATGCGCTGATTAATAGATAAAACGATACGTATGGATATATATATATATATATATATATATATATATATATATATATATATATATACTGTATAATATAATATAGATAGATAAATAGATATATAATTAGAAAGACAGACCAATGCAATCATTAACATCTCTCCGTACCTAAACATAAAATGACTTATTGGTTAGTATTGATAGATAAAGAAGCAAATAGACAAACAGACAGATATAGACATTAGCCTTGGTCCCAGTCTCATTTAAGCCGACGTAAACAAATGGCCTAGTCTAAGATATGGTCATCGTAATGGGGAGGTGAGTCACATTGACGGTATCTCTCATCCAACACAAAACACACTGATTGATAGATAACTAGAATGAAAGATAGATATATTGTATACATAAACAGATAAATAGATATATAGTTAACAGACAGATACAAGCATATGCATAACCTCTCTCTCTACACACACAAATGAGGACTGATAATGCAAAGAAGATAATAGATACAAGCATTAGCGTCTCTCCTCGGCTTATTCAAATTGCCGTAATCAATGACCCTAAGACATGACCGTCGTAATGGGGAAGCAAGACACGTTGACGGTACCAGTATAGCATTACCACAAAACACGCTGATTTATAAATTGAGAGATAAATAGATACATAACCTTGAGGGATAATATAGTAATACAAAAAAAAAACATGTAGATAGTTAGACAGACAGACAGATAAAACCAATAGCCAAACTGATCTCTCTACACATATCATAATTATTTATTGAAATAGATTGTCTTAACAAATGGCCCTAAGATAGGACCATCTTAATGGGCAAACGAATATCTCTCATCCAACACAAAACACACTGATTGATAGATAAACATAATTATATAAATATTGCCTGGTTTCCCCCGTTGTTTCTATTTCTGCCTCTTCTACACAGCTAACTTTCTCAAACACCTCTTCCTCCAATTCATTTCACTACACTTAACAATCACACCACACGTATTCCCTACACACCTCAATTACCTCTAATGTACCTTAATTATGGTTCTCTATAAATTTCAACCTTGAGGGGGACACTTGTTACAGGCAGTTTTGCCTTTTGTCTCCTTCATGCACATAGGACAACAAATATAGATAAATATATATGAATAAGCATATAGGTAACAAAACAAACAGATAGAACATTAACCCATTCCCTGCGGGTGACGTTCCGGAACGCATAGGCAATTTACAGCAATTTCCAGGCTCTAAAAGCCTGTAAAAGCTGTAGAAATCGAGTGTCAGTGGGCGGGAGCATAAAGGGACCCACCTCCGACCCTCAGAGCAGCCAGCTGTTCACTGAGGGAGACTGTGTCTCGCGCGGGTGTCTCACAACAGTGTTGCCGAGCGAGCGAGAGGTAATACTGTAATTAGCGAGTTTTCCCGAATGTCTATGGCAACGCTGCGGATGAACCCCGCCACCTACGAAGCTCGTTCTGGTCTCATTTTGAAGCTATTTTTGCCTAGTTTTCGGCAGAATACAGTTCATTTAATGCAGATGCTTGATTAATCATTCATGAGTGCCTGAATATGCCCTAAATAGCGCAAATATACCCGCAGCGTAAGCGTTAAAGAGATGCAGTCTACATTTGTGTCTCTCCCAGTCACATTCAAATCGACGTAAACAAAACACCCTAAGATATGACTGTCATAATGGGGAAGCAAAGCACAAGTGATGGTATCCCTTATCCAGCAAATAACAACACTGATATATATATATATATATATATATATATATATATATATATATATCATTATTAGATACATAGATAGACATACAGTCAAAATAAGTAATTAACCTCTCTCCCTACAGATAACAGACTGATTGGTTAGTATAGGTAGAATGTAAGATAATTAAATAGATAGGCATGCGCCCATGTTTTCGTGGCCTTTGATAATTTATCAAAAGTGGATTAAGTTCCCTATTATTCTGCGGTTTATCAAGGTAAATAGGTTTAACTCTATATATAGAGTATATTTCTTAGTTGGGGAATCATTTTAGTTACTATCCGTTGTACTCTCTCAAGTTTCCCAATATCGACCAAAACTGAACACAATATTCCAGATGCTGATGAACCAGTGAGTTATAAGTGCGCATACTGTTTTCGAATTTATATTAAAAAGATCTCCCAATGAAGCCAATACTTGTATATGCCTTGTTAATCCTTTTTGGATCCAATTACGCATTTGTTTTCTGTTTCCTGGCTATTATTGGACAATTTTATTTAGATCAGGAACGCTATGTGGAAGTCAGGGAGTTCATTGAAAGTCTTTACCCTTTTAATTACCACAGATCCTTCATAAGCTGTATACAATCGTTTAATGATAGCCAGCATAAACTGTCACAATGCACCATGATCCTCAAAGGGTTAACAACTTCATTGCATTATTGGGCATGTTTCGAATCTCTCGTCTTATTTACTCCAAGATCAGTTTCTATATAATTATGCGTTCATGAGTTAAATTGATTGAGTTGTGTTGATGAGTTGTATTGATTGAATAACATATAGATATAGTATACATATAGATAATATATACACTGTAAAAGTGTGTTCAAATGTAGGAATATGTAAACACAACATGTTTCAATCGTTTATGTTTGCTAATTAGAGCACGTAAACGATTGAAACACTCATTATACATACTAACATTTTTGCTACATGAGAACAAATTTAATGACAGTGTGGGTATAATATATACAAATAGATACGCATATTTATCTGTCCCAATCTCAAGCTAATCAGTGCTGACAAAGTGACCCTAAGATATGACAAAAGTAATACTGGCCAGACGAGACATGCAACGTGGGCAAATAGCACTAAGCAAACAATAATTATTCGCGGAAATATAGTTCCCAGATACAGACGATTAACTTTAGTTAACGTATTCACAATGCAGATAGATAATATATAAATACAGTATACAACTAGATTCTTACTATTGATACAGCATACAAATAGATACGGTAATATGTAGATAGGTCTACACCATAGAAATAGACATTAACATTAATTCGTCTTCCAATCTCAAACAAATCAGTGACGACAACTAACTCTAAGCTATGACCGTAGTAGTACTGGGGAGACGGGACATAAAACGAAGGTAAATAGAACTAAGGAGGCAATTAATATCCGCGGAGATATAGGGCCCCGATAAAGACGATTACCTTTATGTCACGATCCTTCATAATTATGCAGATGGAGGGCTGATAACAAGATCGTAAAATTGACAATTCCGAGAATATATTGTTGAGGAAAGAGGGGTAGTATTTCAGCTAAAGCCTGATTAATAGTTTTTTGTTCTGGGTATTTTTGATCGGATCAATATTTTCAGTAAAGTTTACAGAATAAATTAAAACATAATTTGAGGGGGAGCATTTTATTGACCCGCAACGCATCGAAGGATTTGTTTGTACTTACTTTCAATCTGCAAATATAATTTCCCAAAACTTTGAACTGTTTTGCACTGGAATTCGAAACTAGAATAGAGGTATCTTGTTTAATGTGGCATACATTTTGTATAAGTATATTTCAGAAGCCGGCAGGTCAAAGATGTGAACGAAATTTGCGGGAAAAAAACGGCTCGTGAATTTATACGATCGCTGCAACATTTTTTCCGCGACTTTGATCAGCCAGTTTATGAAATATACGTTTTTTATGAGAATTCTGTTGCTGATAAGTATCTATCTTCAGTATAGGCTCTGAGACCAGTTAAAATAGTCAAAATGTTGCCAGATTATAGTTTCGGATGAAACGTTGCCGTAAAAATCGCCTGTGTAAATCCGTCTTCAATCCACCATTAGTTGGTAGAGATGGTCTAAGTGACGTTACAGGAATTTGACAAGCGCTGAAAACATTGCCCGCGCCTTTGCTTGTATGTTTCATGCAACGGAGAAGGGCAAGATCGTTCAATCAATCATGAAAAATCGTAAATTTATCATATTTGTAGTCAAGCTTCACAATACTCACCATGAAGCATACTTGTCAACACACACACACACACACACACACACACACAATAAAATAATAAACAAAATAATATGCATATAAATTAAAAGATAATTGAATTACCCAAAATGGGGGTTCAGGGAAACACCCCAAAATTTAACATGTCATTATCTCTGAAATGTTCAAACGGAATTTGGTGACTACGTCCAGTGGGTAGACCTACCAACATATTATTGGCAAAATTGACATCTCGGCTCAATCTGACTGATTGATCCAATACGACCAACATATATTTCGTCAAATTGATCACTCACCCAATTAAACAACTCGCCTAAATTCATCCACATGACCAAACTCTGCCTGACCATTAACTAATTTCTAATGTTTGCCATTTAAACCACTCATCCCAATTCAACCGCTCAATCAATACTTACCATATTACCGACATTAACCACTCGACCCAATCGATCACTCCGCTCAATTCTACCCCTTCCGCCCAACTCTACAGCCTCTGACCAATATGACCGCTTGTCATAATTCAACCACTTGGCTCAAACGATCACTAGGCTCAATTCTAGCGCTTTGCCCAGTTCAAACACTTATTTGTTTAACAAGCCTACATGGCTATTTTTTTCGTTCTAGCTATCATCAGGCAACTTTAATAAGCTAAGGAAATAAGCCCACGTTCTACCCCTCTGAATCAACATTCTAAATATCTATTTCAGTTAACCCGCAGAATACGGTATTTTATTGACCTTCTGTCACCCCCAGTGCCATCTGTTTTACATTTTTTTTTGTTATTGGCTAAATCTATCATGTTGGATGAAAGATGAAGGAAAGTGGTAACAATAGCACTCACCTAATCCATTTTCGCACACAAAGTAGTAGCATCGAAAAAGTCCCTAATTTCAAAAAAGCAAACTTCCATAAACTTAGAGCTATGTTTAAAGAAACTGACTGGAGCTTTTTAATTCACAATAACGACATAAATACATCTTGGAATTTATTCGAAGCCACTTACCTAAAAGCAGTGCAAGACTGCATACCATCGAAAATACGGCGTCCAGGCCATAATAATAAGCCCAAATGGTGGAATAAGATATTTCAAACTGCCTGCTTGCTAAAAAATTTGCTAATGATAGATTAAAATCCTCACAAAATGACGAAGAACGGCTGAAATTTGTAGAGCTACGACGCAAAGCCAAAAAGTTAATTAAGCAAAGTAAAAAGACCTTAGAGTTACATATTGCGAATCAAAGTAAAACAAACCCGAAAGAATTCTATAGTTATATCAGAAAGAAAAAAGTAGTTACTTCAACTGTTGGACCGTTAGTCGATGAAAATGGAGAATACACCAAAGACGAAGTACAAATGAGTAATGCCCTCAATACCTTCTTTGCATCAGTTTTTACAACAGAAGACCTCAGTGATATCCCTACACCATCGCCGATTCAGATTGATAATTCAGATGTTCTAAGCAATATCACCATTACAGAGAGAGAAGTATTGAATTGTTTAGATAAACACAAGGTAAATAAAACGCCGGGACCTGATACAATCTCGCCTAGAGTTCTAAAGGAAGCTAAGGATGAGCTCTCGAAACCACTGACATTACTGTTCAATAAATCCTTGCAGTCTGGAACTATGCCCGATCAGTGGAAGCTAGCCAACGTAACACCGATATTCAAAAAAGGCAGCAAATCCCTACCCAGTAACTATCGTCCAATTAGCTTAACCTCAGTTGTATGTAAAATGTTAGAAACGGTCATACGAGACATACTCGTAAATCACTTAGAGGAAAATAACATACTTAAAGATACTCAACACGGCTTTCGTAAAAAACGTTCCTGTTTAACAAACCTCTTAGACTTCTTCCACGATATCCTCAACCTCTACGATGAGAGTAAAGCTGTAGATATTATATACCTTGATTTTCAAAAGGCCTTTGACAAAGTTCCCCACAAACGTTTACTGCTAAAACTAAAAGCGCATGGAATACAAGACGGTGTGTTGAAATGGATAGAAAATTGGCTCAGCGACAGAAAGCAAAGAGTAGTCATAAACGGTAAGGCATCTAAATGGACCAATGTAAGTAGCGGGGTACCCCAGGGATCGGTACTAGGACCAATTCTCTTTCTAATTTACATCAACGACATAGATGAGGGTCTCACCTGTACAATCTCAAAATTTGCTGACGATACAAAAATTGCAAATAGCGTACTCTCAAAAGAACAAGTTGACGATATGCAACACAATCTAGATAAATTGTCATGTTGGGCCCAAATTTGGCAAATGAGTTTCAATGCGGATAAATGTAAAGTACTACATATCGGATACCTAAATGAGAAAGAAAACTATTCGATGAATGGCACTCAGCTTAAGAATGTAAACAGAGAAACCGATCTGGGAGTAACAATATCGAGTAACCTAAAACCGAGTCAACAATGTTCAGAAGTTGTTAAGAAGGCAAAGAAAATAATTGGCTTTATAGGCAGGTCATTTGAGCATAAATCCAAAGAAGTTATCCTAACCCTTTACAATTCCTTAGTCCGCCCTCTTCTGGAATACTGCGTTCAATCCTGGTGCCCTTATTACCAAAAAGATATAAACAAGCTAGAACGAGTTCAACGTAGAGTTACCAAAATGATACCTAGCCTAAAGAACAAACCATACGAAGAGCGTCTTAGAGAATTAAATCTATTTCCTTTAACCCAGCGCAGATTAAGAGGTGACTTAATTCAAGTGTTCAAAATCATCAAAGGCATCGACAATATGAACTCTAGTAAGTACTTCACTATCAACCAATCTAATTACACGCGGGGAAACGGTTGCAAAATTATTGGTAAATCTTTTAACTCACACGAATCTAAGAATTTCTTCTTCAAACGAGTTGTCAACTTGTGGAATGGGCTTCCCCGAAACGATATAGACTGCATCACCGTTGATTCATTTAACCCTTAAAAAGCGGCTCACCACATAAGTCGAGTTGAAAAAACTGGCAAAAAACGGGTGAAAAAAGGGTGGAAATCGAGTGAAAATGGGTGGGATAGTAATGATTCATACGTCCGACATCTGTGGCCTCCCGGCCCACACTAACTCCAGTTCCCCCACCGCGTGTGTGGATGACAGTGTAACCAATAGTTCGCTAAAAGTGAGCAAGGTAGCAAAATCAGCTAAACTTCCATCTTCGAGGTAACACTGTCAGTGCTCCACGAGCGCTACGTAGCTGTATGTGGCGTCATTGTGTAGCGATTTCCACCTAGTTTTCGGCGCAATACAGTTCCTTTCATACTGATGGTTGATATAGCAGTCAGAACGGCCCAGAAAGGCCCAAAACGAGCACCCGCTAGAGGAGGGTTAAACTCCGCCTAGACAAATATCTCGCATCAAACCCGCGACTGACTGCGTTTGTAAATGAATAACTTTATTTTATCCCCCCCTCAGTTACTAACCCATCTGTCCCCTACTAACTTCCTAATCCTGCCACGGACATTAGTTCCAGGGCAGTCATTCCCTTTCCAATGTTCCCTTACCCACTCTAAACCACTGTTTGGACACTTGATCCTCAGTGTTTTGGAGGACAAGCAACCTAGAAGGGTCACTAGATCTGTTGTTGCTTGATTTCCTTTGTACTCCTTTGTACTTTGTACAATGTCATATGTAGCGAGTTGAAAGTATTGGTGTAAATACCGTAGACTTTATCATATTTTATATATATATATACCGGTATATATATATATTTTTTTGTTCAACCGACTTCCAATTGCTTCCACCGTCTGGTTTCGACGAATGCAGGCATTTCAAGTAGTGATATGTTGAGTATGGACTACCTTTAGTACGCACACATATTGTTGTGATGTAGGTACGCGCACAAGAGGCACCATGGTTACACAAATTAAAATAAATATGCATGTTGTAAAACAAATATTTATTACATTTTTTCTTTGCAAACATACTTTGAAAGTATTTGGAGTATATCAGCTTCGAGTATGAATAACTTTTTCAATGCACATTTGTTATGGGGATATAAACACAATCAGGAGACGATCTACGGGTCTGAAATAACACAGTGTTTATGACATATTATCTTCAATTATTTATCACTGAAATGCATTGGGCTTGTCTGTTATCACTAACACACACACTAATGATTGTCACATACTCTTATAATATAAAATCACTGGTAAATATTTGTATACTGTATATATGTTTATTCTTACATTCTAATACACATATATTTACATGGCATTTCCATGGTGTTTGGGAGGTGGGATGGGGCTGGGGGGTGGGGGGGGGGGGGGCAAGAAGGTCGAAGGGTACGGTACTTGTGGTATGAATATGAAAGGCGTGGTTGACCTAGTTTCGGCGCTACCGATATTTTTTTCGGTAAGATCATATATACGGACCTGGCACTGGACGTGACAACATCCAGGTCCGTATATATATGGACGTGGCACTCAGGGAGTTAATCTAGTTATTCAGATGTCTGTTCTTCATCTTATTCCAGAAACTTCCGGATGAATTTACTAAACATCACCATGTCTAAGGGTTAAAGAAAATTATAAATACCCCGATATATGCAAATATTATATTTATATATTTCTTGTTAAGTGCTTATTGCAATAAAATCTTATTGGAATCAGGACTTTCTAAGAATAAATGCAATTCAGTAAGTGCTTGAGCGAGGCAACATCCCATTTGCATTTCAGTTTTAGCAATTATGAATGCTAAGCGAGTCCAAAATTTATGTTTTCATTAAATAATTTCAATGTGATTGGTAATATCCTAAGCAGAGCAAAATTGTAGAGCATTAGCTGAAAATAAATTGAGACAAATTTGCATAGCACGTTAATGATACCGGTAGACAGAGATATATTTATAAAGAAATGTACCTACATAGACAGATAGGCAAACATACAGACACACAAATACAAGTAACATGCATTAACCTCTCTCCCAAAACATAAAAAACGGGTTAATATCGAACAAAATGGGTCATTGTCTATAAAGCCGAGGTCACACTAATTATAGCATTGAGGGACGATCACACTTTCCAAAACAATTAAGTCACCCCTGTCAAATCCCCATGCTACTACTGTAGGTACCGTATGGAGCTTTCCTAGTGTCCATCTTCCAATCACGTTGACCCTATTTAAACCGACGGGAGTCTTTTGGGACCTCCCTTGTTTCGCTCCATTAGTTGGGAGATATCAAGACGTTTCACCCCATTAGTTTGGCGATACTAAGACACTTCACTCCATGCAGGTGTCTATTTCTGTCTCGATGAGCGCTGAAGAACCTGTAACTTTGAAGAAGTCGGCATTCGGATGGGACATTTTTCTATCGAGAAATATACAAATTTAGCTTGAAAGGGATTTCAGCGGGCATTCAGTAGTTTGAAGAAAGTCTGGGAAGGCATTTGTCTTTGTTCGAAAATAGCAAAAACTACTATTATCCTCAATTATAATTAAACAAAATATCATACGGTAATAACCCACAAGACGTCGAATCCGTGCGTAAAGCTAACCTTCATCTATTGGGACCTGTTTGAGATTAGTTCTAACAGTTATACTTTCATTCACATGTACTGTACCTGGTAAACATCTAAACGGTAAACTTGAAACAGTGAACAGTGAACAAAGGGAAACATTAACTCAGGCAATGTGTTTAACAGTATCTCATCGGCGTGAAAGAATTGTTCAATAATATTTCAAATCACCTTTCACTGCAGGTAATTATACAGTCGCTTGCAGTGATAAGCGGTATTCATTTTATTGAACAATTATGATACGCTGATATAATGTTGAAACATTCCCCTTAGACGCACGATCGAGTCGGTGGTTTCACCATGCAATGTTCACCGTCTCAAATTTATCATATAGAAGTGTGCCATCTACTTGTAAAGATGATTGTACAAAAGATGAAACTCAGGTTACAGTCAGTCGTAGGATAGTGGTACTCTAAAAAACTAAACACCATTATGTAACAACATTTAGACATGTAAACACACAATGCCAAATATACATATATAATCTCGTACCTGTTAGAATGATAAAGTAATAAATATGTAACGCTGAAGTCAAACATTCAATTATTTTAAACAATCTGGTAATCAAGAAGATTTGAGTCTCTTACGTTATTATATTGTATTGTCAAATTATACTAAGGTTCTTAAACATTATATATACAGTATATTAACCTCAAGCGTACAATAACGCTATTAACCTCAAGCGTACAATAACGCTATTTCGCATCTTACTCTGGCTATCATTAGGCAATCATATGCAGTTTAGCAAGATCTCTAGATTGGAAGAGGGGGCTGGAAAGGAAGAAGACTGGAGAGGTATAGGAAGAAGAAAGACCAAGTAGAGAGTTCTTTTGTAAAAGGGATTAGGGTTCTGAATTGTTGTCTTGATAGCGTAATGCATATATACTGTACGCAGATTTTCGATGTGAGTATCTAGTTTCGAGTTTAGAGGTGAAGTTGGTTGGTGGAAAAAACATAATAATACATGTAGATCAGGAGCAGTAAAAGTGAATGCTAGAACGTGGAGTTGGAATGGAGGAGTAAAAGTATGTGAAGAGTGTTGGGGGGAAGGGGAGAGTTGACGAAACGATAGAGCATGTGTTAATAGAGTGTGAGGCGCATGAGAGGGAGAGAGCTTGAGAAAATGAAGATGTGTGACAGTATAGGTGATGAGGAGTGGCAGAAAGTAAAGTCAAATGAGGACATGGGAGTGGCGTACATCTTGGGTCTGGATGGTGCGAAGGAAGGGGGGGGGGGGGGGGGGGGGAGGGGGTGTATGAGAAAGAGGATAAAATGTACTAAACAGTATCTGAAGAACGTATGGAGAGTAAGGAAGGTAATCAGAAGAGTGAGAGAAGGGATGAAAAGACGTTCATCTTAAGCTTTATTTCTTCGAATATAATCTTCTTTCTCCTTCTTTTTACTACTTGATGTCTTGTTTTTCCCTTTATATTCCTGACTTTCCCTAAAGGGAGGAAGCCGTTCTGAAGGCGTGGCTGAGGTGGGAATATCCGGCGAACCCCATTAGAAGAAGAAGAAGAAATAACATACCTCGACTGACCTAACTCACACAGGTTCTTCCTAAACCGAATATATTCGCTTGATAATAGTAAACTACAATTTTATACAAATGTACACAAATATATATATATATATACCTGTATATATATATATATATATATATATATATATATATATATATATATATATATATAATACATTTAATAATAAGCATGTGTAATTTTTTCTAAAATATATAAATATAATATAATACTATTATGGGATATAATCGGACCATAGCAAGTGCTGTTGAATTATCGGCACACCAAAGTATACATTTTGTTTTTCTATGTGAGTGAGGGAGACAAAAGGCAGAACTACCTGTGACAAGTGCCTCCCCCAGAGTTAAAAGAGTGACACGGCCAAAATCAAGGGACGTTCGAGCCAAAATGCCTGGACACACAGAGTTTGAAGCAATTTAAGTCATAGGAAGGGAGAAAGACTGATTCTGGGAGAGAGTTCCAGAGCTCAGCTGTTGAATAGAAGAAAGATTGAGAATAACATTTCACTCTTGGGTTGGAGAGCTTCACAGAGTAATTTCATAAACCATGCTGAGATTCCCCACACCAACAATTACATTTTATACAAACTAGTACACTCAGCAGAGTGCATACCTCCACCTACGGTTGCAGGTTCTTTACCTTTAATAATCAAATATATATATTTCAATCCCAATACCAAACACATCCCAATTAAATTAGTGTCATAAGCTTACATTTTGTTTCTGGATCCGGGTTCCAGGATATGATCTCGATCTCCTCCTAAATTGAATCACTTCTTCCTTGGGCGCATATCCTATCTGTCCACCAAAATTCGTTAACATCGGTTCATAACTTTGTGAGGTATCTTGTTAACAGACAGACAAATACACAAACGTAGACGAAAATATAACCTCCGTCCAACATCGTTGGCGGACGTAATAACATTCTTATACCAGGGGTTTTACCAGGGTTGTATATTGGTTGTGGTGAGTTCTACCTGACTGGAGAATTCTAAGGTCATATAATACATGCATAGAAATCAAATAGAGCACCGAGTTTAATTATAAAGAACAGTTTTATTTATGTTAACTCTTACCGTACTTATACTTGTCAAAGAGAGTTATACATGAATACAATTATAAGTTTATACAACGGAATACTGTCCTAGCACGATCGAGGATCTAGATGGAGCTCAGGTATACAATACATTTTTAGCTTGCCTCTTAAACAATGAAATATTATAGAAACACTTATAAGTCGTACAACAATATGTGCCAGTTCAACATTTATACATAACACTAAGCACTGGTACAATAGACGAGGATTTATACGGAGTCAAATATAGTGGACTCTAACTTTCTATAAACACCTGCACACTGGTGAGAATTAGGCAGAGTCATCGGTTGGGACTCAACTTTATTTAGGCACCTACGCACTGGTGAGAATTAGGTAGAGTCAATGGTTGAGACTCTAACTTAAGATACCTCATATCAGGTCTTAAATGAGGCTCCTTAAATTTCATGACACTGGGCACCTCATCGGACGAACGCGAGTATGTTTTAGCACAGAGCTAGATATACTTGACTATCCTTACAGTTATATTAATCGGTAGTGAAGTTCCGTTCAGGTACTAATGGTGTGGGTACTTTAATATAATGTCTCCAATGTCATGACACAGTGACAATATATCGGGCTAACGCGAGTAAATAATAAGGTCATGACCATTACTATGTTCCTCGATTGCCGCTGACCTTTATAAGAGGTTCAAAGAACTCGGGGCGGTGTTTAAAACTTTGAATTGCAAGTGTCCGCTAACATGTTGTTGGACAGATGCACTAAGGACTTTTCTATGCAGAGTGCCAGCTACGGTGTCTCGCAAAGCTCTGAACTAATCAAATGACCTTGCCATGTCAAGTATCAGTCGAGAAGTTAGAGTGCGAATTTAATAATAGAAGTAAGGTGGGGACATGCCCGTGAGCTTATACTTCTACTATTAAAAGTGCTACCAACTAGGGATTCCAATGGTATTACTATGTCATGACACGTGATAATAACGATTCCCTCAATAGAGAAAAATGACTCCTCAGACCTAGGAAGATATTCGGCATGCCTTCAATCGTCCACTGAATGGGAGACTAATTCTAGGACTATCACCACTAGTATGCCAGTGTTATGAAAGTCCTAGAATTGCTTGCCCTGTTCAGCTTTCGTCGGGATAGTGACGACTTTGGCTGAGATGTCCCGGGGTAGGTGTGCAGGGGTCACACGGTCATAAGTCCGGTCAGGGGCGGATCTAAGGGGATTAGGAGGGCCCCTTAGAAACTGGCGGGCAGGTGATTCGGCCATTGGGTGGAAGTAGGGCGTAAGTGCCTGCTCTTGTGATGGTGATGGTGATAGTGATCCTTCTTTCCCTGGCTGAATACTATTTTTCTTTTAGGAACTTCTTGTGATGTTGATGGTATATTAATATTTTTGCCGGGTGTTGATGGGAGTTCTGGTGCAATGGCGGCAATCCGGGCATCTCGTCTGGTGTTCGTAGGGGGCGTGGAAGTATCATTATTAGGAAAATATTGGCGTGTATTACTCGTGGAATTTTGGTGATTATTCTGTACACGTGGTATTACTCCGTGGACATATTTTGTTGTTGTCGATGTTCTTCTCTTCTTCTGGCTCGACTTTGGTCTTCTTCCTCTCGTTCTCCTTATTGACGATGTTGGGTAATTTCGGTATGCCGGGCATAGTGTTTATTTGTGTCTTCATTATTCCAGTCTGTGATCGCCTTCTTTGTTCTAGTTTAGTTCCTCCTTTATTTTCTTCCGGAAGTCGTTTTCCCTGGTGGCCGCCATCTTGTCTTTCCCGCTGGTCGTTATTTCTTCTTGGTTTCATTTAATTTACATCTTCTCTTGTTATTGTCTTCTCTATCTCCTTCTTGGTTTTGTTCTTCTTTCCGTCGTTATTCTGGACGATGATATTGGGGGGCTGGAATGCTGCATCTTGTGGTTATTTCTTCTTTGTTTATTCTGTCTCTCATCGTTATTCGTTTTGCTTCAGTTCCTCCTTCCGTATTCCGGTAACGTTTTTCCATACGTTTAGTTCCTTTGGGGTTTTCCTTTTATTGTTCATGGGGGTCTTTATTAAAGGAGTTATTTTAAAAATAATACAAACAAGGATCAGACACACTGTACCGACAAGGAAAATAATTATTGGAATTAGTTAACTTTTGATTTTCCAAACACAGTAAATATATTAATACATACATGTAAATATAAGCTTACAGGTAAAGGCCCATCCGGTAAAAAAAATAAAAAATAAAAAAATAAAAAAATCAAGCAGTGGTTACAACCCCCAAAACATTAAACTAAAGCTAGTATCTGAACCAAACAAAACAAGGATTAGGATCGTGGCCCACGTCGCGGCAAAACCATCAAACGCATTTACTGCGGCTCAGCGATGATGGTGAAGATGACACTCCCGGTTTGGGGTGAATTCAACCCCTTTAAGCTATATGTCATGGGGAAAATAAACTGGTAAATTCTAAGGCGACAATTATTTTATTTTATTTTTTAAACCGCACAGGAAAAATGGTGAAGCTTTGCAGAACTGAGGGACAAGTACCAGTACTGGTAGTCTGCGCTCCAATTTGGATGTAAAAACATTTGTGCCAGCATTCTTAAAAAATTATTTCCCTTCACAGTGCCTAATACCAAGCTAATACTGTGGGAATTAATCTTCTTTAAATAGAGAACACGGGTTAGCAATTCCAATATTAGAGGTAACAAAATTTGTCAAGTTATTTCGTAGAGGCTTTTGGGCTGCAAATAGCTGGGCTTTCAAACATTCATCACAATTATCCTGACAGTCACGACAAGCACATCGTAGGGAAATCTGCCTGCATCATATTCGGGAGACATCCTTACATGTCATGGAACATCGTCCATAGGTTGTGGGGAATCGGCAAGGTGGTAGAAACTTTCGGCCAAGTTCAAAACTTTGAAATTTGTATCGTGGCATATGAAAGAATCGTAGCTCTTAGTAGCGGTAACATAGTCAATCCTAGCACTCAGTATCGCTTATTACTTCTTAGTAAGCTGCTAGTAGCTCATCTTTGTGTGTCACACACACACACACATATTAAACACACAATACTAAAAACACTTACACACAACCATACTAAACACACACACACACACACACACACACACACCGACACACGTGAAAAGAGTTGAGATTAGGATAGCTAGAATAGAAAGTAAGTGAAATTTATGAAGAATATATACAGTAGATGTAGTCAAACACACACCCCATGGTTAAATATAGCGGCGGATTAATTTCAAATACTTACACACACAAACACACATACAACCATACTAAACACACACACACACATACCTATGGACATTATAGTCAAGTTTACTGTAATATAATATATAATATTCATTCATACGTATTCAACGAAACAGAGAAAGGGGCGACGGAACACGAAAGTGGTCCCGGACCCTAAGAATTGGAACTTTAAATGTTGTTTCTGTTCGGGCTCTGTCTCGAGTCGGCCACCCCCAGCTATGGGGTATGTACATACATACATACATACATACTATACATACGTATAATTGGAACCTGAAATACAATTATCTTCTTTCATCAAAGATTTATGGTGGCTAAATCATTGATACGTTGCAATATTGAGGCATGAACCGTAAACTAAGGTCAAAAGCATGTGATGGATGAAGACATGTGTTAAACTCTTTCAATCAGACGACAATGTCTTTGGTATACCAATGCTAATGCCAGAAAATATTAATGAGCTTAGGAAGGATCTTTAGTAGAGCAGAAGTTAAAGACTATCTCAACTAGAGGATATGACTTTTTTAGATATCTTGTTTACAGACAAACAAAGGTAAAAGCATAACCTCCTCCAGCTTCGTTGGCGGATTTAGTTAACCATCTAACTCTAACAGGTTCATCGTATGCTGAGAAAAATAATTTGGAAGTTAGAAGAATAATACAGAAATTGGCGTATCATAAATTGTAACCTCTATATTTTGACCTAGAGTGGAAATGTAAATCAAATAACAATGGTAGTGTATACATTTAGTTTCCACCCTAATCTGAAAGTACATACACTCAAATTCATCTTCCACTTAAAATATTAACTTGAATACAAATATTCAATTCCATATATATATCGATAAAAAATACTTTAAAATGTATTGAGTTTTGAAAATCTCAGTAGCATTACCTATTTTAAAGATAACATCATTTACGTAATAGTAAAGCGTGGAATCTCTCAAAACCGTTCAACGTTATCTATTCTATATATCAATTACTCATAATATTTTGTGGACCTTTTCATGTTTTTTTTTTATACATATTACAGTTATTGAGATTGATTTAGGCTATACTCTGACATGGCATGCTTTTTTTTGAAGATTTGTTAGCTAAAAAAGAGATTTTTGACTAACTCGGGTCATTGTTCTGATGACGACCCATTCTCTATCTTTGTGAAGCTGTGCGTCTACCTGGTGTAATACCTGGTTATGTTAGCTAGCTAGCTAGGAATGGTCTGAGCTAGGTTAAGGTCAGGGTACCCTTCTCATCTTGGAGGGGAGTGCCTTTTAACTGTTTGGATGAGGGCTTCAATGTGGTCGGTGATGGTCTCTTGAATTATTCCCGTGGATGCAGATTTTGCTTCTTCTTGGAGGGGGTCTGTGTCTGTAGTACCTGTGAGGCGTCTTAATTGCGTAGTGACGGGACATTTAAAAATGTAGTGCAGCAACAACTCTAGTGTTTTCGAGACAGTGCTCGCATGTTCTGTCATTGCTTTGTTTAATCTCAGTCACGCACATGTACCTGAGCCGCAGTCTATGTATGCTAACTCGTGCCTCCCTTCGTACTGGGTGTGGAAGTTGAAGGGGTTGGCCGTGGGTCGCCTGTTGATACCAGTCTGCCGAGTATGAATTGGGGAGTATCGCTCGATGTGACTGGTATCTTAGATTAGTGGCCTTTTTGCTAGTTTTATTTTTTATCTTTGAAAGAGACATGCGAAGTGGCAGGGTGGTGATGTTGAGTCTGGTGGCGAGTTTTGCTGCCTCGTCTGCTTCCTCATTCCCCTGGATCCCACGTGACTGGGAATCCATAGGGAGGTGAAGAGACGGCCCTGGCTGGTTATTTGCTGCAATGTTGCCCAGATGCTAGTCGTGAGTCCGATGTTGTCTTTTGGTTTCTTGTTTTTTATTGTTGCAATGGCAGATCTGGACTCGGTGTTGTTGAGTGTGTTACCTTGCCTCTGCTCTGCATCCCTCAAGGCTTGCATGATTGCTGCCAGTTCCGTTTGGAGAGTTGAGAAGCCATCTGGTGTCCTCCACATCCCAGCCTGGCCATTTCTCACATAGGCTGCCCCGCTGTGCCCGGAAATTGGGTCGAGCGAGCCGTCAGTAAAGTAGACGAGGGGGTGATGTCTCATGAGTGAGTTGATGGTCTCTTCTACTTGTCTTCTTAGTGGAGCTGAAATGTTACCTGTGTGTCTAGCGCCTTCAGCTCCACTCTTGAAGTTTACCATTTGTTCACTTCATGGGGCTGGTGGGGTCCAAACAGGGTGTGTAGTGTCAACTCCCTCTCTCAGCAGGTGGGTGATCTCAAACCTATTGATTGTATTGGCCATCTTCTGAGTCCAAGTAGTGCTGGGGAAGAGGTCTCTTCTTTGTGGGGCAGAGGCAAGGATTTTTCTAGTCACGTCTTCCATGCTGTCTTTGATACAGCTTCGAGCTACAAGGCAAGCAGCGTTCTTGCCGACCCTGATGCTGATTGGGTCTAACTTTATTTCTAGTTGCAGGTTAGCAATCCGAGTCCACATTGGGGCCCCGAGCATCAACCCGAATGCCTGGTTCTGTGCAACTTCGAGCCTCTGGAAGCTGGTCGGTTTCAGGGCGGCCAAGGCGGGGGAGGCATAGTCGATCAGCAACCTTACAGCATGAGTGTAATACATCCTGAGCACGCTGAAGTCGGCCCCCGATCTAGTGCCAGTGATCGCCCTCATGACCCGGCTTCTGTTGATGGCCCGCTCTCTGAGGTACTCAACTTCTACTTTGAAGTCGAGTTTGTTGTCAAACCAAATCCAAAGGCACTGATGCTGCTGGACCCAGTTGATGACTGCTCCTTGTAGTCTCAGCTTGTCGTTTGGCGTGGGGAGATTCAGTGCAATGGCCTTTGTTTTCGCTCCATTGACCTTGAGGCCCAGTTCATTGCAAACTTCCTCAATCCTGTTTAGGGCATTTTGGGCTTGTCGGAGTTTGTTGTTTCCCCGGACAATGAGTTGCAGGTCATCAGCGTAGCAAAACAGCTTGACCCAGTGTCCCAGGTGCAGGGAAACCAGGATCCCCATCAGCACATTGAAGAGTGTCGGGCTGAGGATACCTCCTTTTGGGGTTCCGTTTTCTAGAATTTTGTTTGACGAAGTCTGCCCCTGGAACCTATCCCTCGCTTCTCAATTGGTGAGATAGTCTCTTATCCAGGTCAGGAGCTTGCCACGCACTCCCTTTCTGACCAGAGACTGCAAAACAGCATCTCAGCTTGCAAGCTCGAAGGCCTTTTCAAGGTCTAAGAAGATAATTAGTGCTCACTTCACTTCACTTCCTCAAGTACTGCCGCAATGTTATCGGCGGTTCCTACACCTTCTCGGTATGCAAACAGTCTTGGGTGAAGCTGGCCCATTTGGTGAGCAAGACTGGCCCTGACCATCCTCTCTGACGTCTTGCCAAGGCAGCTAGTTAGGATGATGGGTCTAGGTTGAGTAGGATCCTTTGGTTTCGCTATTGGTTGGATCAGACCGTTTTTCTAGGTGCTCGGTAGTCTGCTAGTCTCCCAAGATCTGTTTATGATGGCTAGAAGTGCCATCTGTCCCCCGGGTCCAGCATTATGTACCATGGAGTAGGTGATGGCGTCTTTTCCAGGTATAGTGTCCTTCCATGGTCTTCTAGTGTTTTTCAGCTCCTGAAGTGTGAAGTGGGTGTCAGTTGATGATTGCTCCTGGCATGCCTGGTCGATTTCTTGCCGTCTACCTTGTTGCAGAGTGTTTTGCCCAACTTGTGTTTGTTGCAGCAGTTGGGGTGTGGCCGCTCGACTTGCAAACAGTGTCACCAGTTGCTCCACCTCTTCCTGTGGTTTGGGATGCGTGGGTTGCTTCTTCTTCCCTTTTCCCGCCACTTGCCTTAACTTGGTCTATAGAGCGGTTAAGGTAGTGTGCTCGTTGAAAAGTGTGCACCATTCTTGCCACTTCTCCTTCATGATGGCTTTGATTATTGTGCTGGTTGTGTTTAGTACTGCCTGGAGGAGTTCCCTGCTGCTATCCACTGGGTACCTTTTAAAACATTTCTTTGTCATGATGACACAGTGATATTGTTCTTTGACCCTATCATCATAGTACCAGTGGTCCTTGAAATGCTGATGGGGTTGACGTGTGAGTGGGCAGACTTGTCGCACTACTTCGTGAAAGGCCTCTACCAGATCCTGCTCCAGCTGATTCAGGCTCATGTTTGGGTCTGGGTCGTAGGTTTCATACCATGCCTGGATGTGCTTCTCGAAAGTTACCCAGTTAGCTTTCTTGAGATCCCATCTTGGAGGAGGTGGGGTAATTCTCGGCGGTCCGATGTTATTAATCGAAATAGTGGTGGCAAAGTGATCACTTGCAAGGGTGGGGTGGACTTGCCAGGCTGCGTTTGGGAGGAGGTCGGTTGTTATGAAGGTGAAATCGAGTACCCCTCCTAGAATGTGAGTTGGTTCGGTGGTGTTGAGAAGTGACAGTTTGGGTGTATTGTCGAGTGTGGCAACTAGGTGTGTGCCCGCCACATCCGCTCTTCGTCTTGGGATGAAGTCCGGGTGGTTGTCATTGAAGTCACCTCCTATGGGGAAGAGTTCTAGTGGCTTCTGAAAAGAGCTCGCCCATCCAGAGTTCAACCCTGTTTCCCGGCTTCCTGTAGAGGTTATATACTGTTATTGAGCAGTTGCTTAAGTATATTTTGGCAGCAAGGACTTCAACCCCCTCGCCACAGTTGATTGGATTGGGAATTAGCTCAGAACGAAGATTCTCCTGTATCAGAATTGCTAGCCCTAGGGGTCCTTCTGGTTCTCTGGGTAGCGTGTATACTGTGAAGCCTGGGCGTCTGAAAATGGAGTTTGATGGTAGTTTGGTCTCTTGTAGCAGGAAAATGTAAATTTTGTCTACCCCTGCTGCGGTACGCAGATGGTGGCTTTTGGATCTGATGCCATTCACGTTCCACTGCAGGATGCTAACATTAATGTTTGGATGCATGTTGATGTTTGTTCCTGTTGTCTGTGGTGCATTCGTTATGTGTTATTCTGAGCTTGACGTCTTCCTGGAGGTCATCTTCATGTGTCGTCTTGTGTGCTTTGGCCATGCTCCTCATATTTCTTCGCATGCTGATTTGTGTATTGGGTGGTTGATTTGTTGAGTAGTTGCTGTGCTCGGTTGTTTGGGTAGGGTCGGTGTTTCCTTCGGGTGAGACTGGCTTGTTTAATTTGGGGTCTCTGTTTGACATGCTGCTTGTTGTGTTGGTCTTGGGTGCGTCGTCCGCTGTTTTCTCAATGTTGTTTTGGTTCTTGACTTGCTGTTGGCAGTTGGGTACGGAATTTCAGTTGTTGTTTGGTTGATCTTGGGCAATTTGATTCTAAAGGTGTGTTTGTGATTAGGGTAGGTGGAGGTGTTACTTTATTCCTTTCGACTTTTCTGCTTCAAGATTGAGTCATCTATAAGTTTTTCAAGTTTTTCCTCATCAAGTTGGATTTGACATAGGCTTGCTACTCCAACTAGGAGAGTTTTAAGCACGCCTAGTGGCATGGTGACTGTCCTCTCGTCATCTTTAATGTGTCTGTCCTGGCGTTTTTGTTTGTGGTGTTGTGCTGCTTCATGGTAATTCATGCTTACGAAATTGGGTAGGGGTAAGTTGTCTGAGTAGTGTTCTAAGTTGGGGCCGATAGTCTGTTGTTCCATGCATTTCCACTGGGGGTGGAGCAGTTTTGGTGTAAGGGGCTCTTGACGGGGTTGTTTTGCTCTCCTTTGTTATGGTATCTGTGAATTATGTCCTTCCTTATCTGGCATTTGATGCTCCAGGCATGGTGAGGGCCATGGCAATTTGAACATCTGGCAGTTGTTGGCTCGTTTTTATATTTCTGGAAATAAACCTCGGTTTTATGTTTCCCTGCTTCCCTGCACAGATTCCACATACCAAAGGTCTGTTGCATCGATCCTGCGTATGATTCAGTTTTTGGCACCTGACACATCTCTTTGGTTCTGGGATGTATGGTCTAAGGGTGAATGTGCCAAAGATACCCAGGTAAATCTCGTTGTCCTTTATCTGTCCTTCAACCTCGATGATCACTTGTCTTGTATTCACTTTGACCTTTCTTGCTTCATCATCAGTGTGGGTTACTTCACATCTTTTGGCTGATTTGATTTGCCTGTGCTTGAGGAGACGCTCAACACCCGCCTCTATTAGTGGAGCAGATAACTGCAAATTTCAGGAGAATCGTTCATTTCCGGAAACAAGCACCACATTTGGCACACATACTCCTTGGGGATTGCTCTTTTGATAACACCCGTTAGCCACCTAAAAATTCAAGATGGCGGCCATTTATTAAGATGGCCGTCATTGAATATACAGAAATATTGCATTTCGCAATAAAATCGCAAAGACTTGTCCTATTTGAATGATCTCGGTGTCAAATCATAAATTTTTCACTATGTAGAATCCGAATTTGGAACCATGGACTTACTCACTAGCTTCCTTGTACCATAATATTAGTCCTGGAATCCTAATATTCTGCTAAATTAGAGGTTCATGTTACGTCTGACTCGGCTAAAATGCATGGTAGTGTATATCGTAGTAGTGTTAGAGGTTTAGTATGTGTAGCATCTTCCTGTACAAGGCTTCCAAACTGGACATGACACGATGCGGTGGGGGGGGGGGGGGGACGTTGAGAGACTTGCAGCGGAAGGTGTAGAGTAGTAGCTCAACAGAGCGGATGTCAACGCACAAAGTGAAGACAGTTCCAGAACTTCCAGACTCCTTCACCAATGTCCGGCCTGCCTTCTTCACCAAGAAGAAACCCTCTCCTCCCCAGAGTGGTGTGACACACCCAGACACCAGTCTGCTGAGGCCACAACTGGCAATGGAGTATGAGTGGCTGGAGAAGGTCACTGTGACAGATGGGCCAGTGGATGTGACTTGGTCAGCCCACCATGCTTCACAGAAGAGAGGAAAGCCATTTGAGGTCAGCATTACATCACTTTTGCCTCTGCAGCGAGATCAGGCCCACTCGGTTGCTACAGTCAAGCATGTGATGGACAAGATCAAGGAGATAGTGGCATTTCTGAACCCCGGTCAGGTGCCAGTCATTGCTGCTGACCAGCCAATATATGCAGTAGCCAAGCAGGTCCAGTGGCACTGGCCTGAAATCTACGGTGAGGAAAAGTTCGTCATAATGTTCGGAGGCTTGCATATTGAGATGGCGGCACTGAAGTCCATTGGAACTCTACTCCAGAACAGTGGTTGGACAGGAGCCCTCTTGGAGGCAGGGATAGCATCTCCTGGGACAGCAGATTCATTTCTGGCATCTTCGAGCATCACTAGGACACGACAGGTGCACCAGATAACAGCATGCAGTCTGTACAAGCTTCTGAAGGCAGCCCACACGGACTACTCGAAAGAGACAGATGAACAACCCGAAGAGGTGCCTAGCTTCGAAGCTTGGTGTGAGCATCGCAAACTGCAAAGTCCCCAGTTTCATTTCTGGTATATGGTGCTGTCAATGGAACTGGTGATCCTCTTGTTGATCCGATCATTCAGGGAAGCCAACTTCTTCCTGTACTGTCAGTCACTGGCTGAGCTGATACCGTACTTCTTTGCCAACAACAATGTAAACTATGCAGGGTGGCTTCCGATCCACTACAGAGACATGGTGACCCTGGAACAGAAGCATCCTCAGCTGGCTCAGGAGTTCCAGAGTGGAAACTTTGTTGTACACAAATCGAGCCGACAGTTCTCAGCAATGGCTATTGACCAAGCTCACGAGCAGGCCAACGCTGTCATCAAGGCAGACGGGGGTGTGATCGGCGTGACTGAAGACCCATCAGCACTGAGAATATGGATGATAGCTGGTCCTTAAGTCAGCCACTTGGTTGCACAGTATGAGGCAGCATGTGGGACCAAAGAGGGTACTGAACACACCAGCCACCATGAGGAGACAGAACGAGCACAAAGAGTGTTCCTTGAGAAAGTAGAAAAGCTCTCACAAGCCATGACAGATATGTGCAATCCTTTCCAGGAGGAGAGTCGGGACCTGCTTTCGCTTGATACAAAGGATATTGCTCACCACACTGCCGCCGAGCTGATTGGCACACACCTTGAGAAAGGCAAGGTCCGTTTCCAGGAGTTTATGAAGGGACTGGAAGGGGAAGAAGAATCCACCTTCTATGAACCAATCAAGAAGAACAGGGTTGACTTTTTCCGACAGGCACCAGCCTCTGTTGACTCTTCAAAGCAAAAAGTGCTGAAGGAAGACTGTCAACTGTTCTCCAAGCTGTTCATATCATGCCAGAGCAGAGAGTGTGACTTGAAGGAGTACTTCCGTCATGAGAACCAGTCACATCCTGCTGCCCTCATTGATGGTGGAAAGCTCCATACCTGTCAGAAATCCCACCTCACTACCATTCTTCAGAGCCAAGTTACAACCCCTGAGGCAGAGCCAGACGCCGACACCATCATCATTGATGGTGCAGCGTTGGTGAGCAATCTGCCCCCACGGAGTTCAAAGACGTTCGAAGAGTACGCAATGCTCGATGTCCTTCCTAGAATACAAGCATGCTCTACCAAGTACAAGAGAACAGACATTGTGTTTGATGTCTACCGGCCATCTAGTCTGAAAGCTGAAACTAGATCAAAGCGAGGACGCGGGGTGAGACGCAGGGCGACAGGGAAGGGCAAAATTCCCTCAAACTGGCGAAACTTCTTTAGAGAAAATGACAACAAAGCCGAGCTGTTCAACTTTCTGGCTGATAAGATTGCACGTGTGGCCACACCAAATGTGGTCATTGTGACCAAGGAAGAAGATGCTGTCAGCAACCGCACTATCAATCTTGCTGGGGTGGCACCGTGCAGTCATGAAGAAGCTGACACGCGGATCTTTGTGCATGTCAGGCATGCAACAGAAGCAGGCAGCAAAGTCATCATGGTCAAAGCCAGCGACACAGATGTTGTCGTCATCGCAGTCAGTGTTCTGCAGGCACTTCAGGAGCTAGGTCTGCAGCAGTTGTGGGTTGCCTTTGGCCAAGGACAGAACCTGAGGTGGGTTACTGTACATGACTTGTGTTGCACTCTTGCAGAAAAGAGCAAAGGGATGCTTTTCTTCCATGCCTTCACTGGCTGCGATGTCGTTTCAGCATTCCGTGGCAAAGGGAAGAAGTCTGCTTGGCAAACCTGGGATGTTTGTGATGAGGCATCCGGTGTCTTCAGCAAACTCAGCCAGTACCCACCGGTAGTTGATGATTAAGACCTGGAGACCTTGGAGAAGTTCGTGGTCATGATGTACGACAGATCCAGCACAGCTGAAGGTGTCGATGATGCGAGGTTGGACATGTTTGCTCGGAAGCAGAGGCCGTACGAAGCCATTCCTCCAACCCGAGCAGCACTGAAGCAGCATGTGAAGCATGCTGCCTACCAGGCAGGCTGCATCTGGAGTCAGTCAACAGTACGTCAACCAGAAATGCAGACTCCTGCCAACTGGGGCTGGACCAAGAAAGGAGATCTGTGGCAGATCGTTTGGACAGAGCTCCCACCCATTGCAGAGAGTTGCCAGCAGCTGACCAAGTGTGGATGCAAGTCGGAATGCTGCGGTCGATGCAAATGCTACTGCTTTGGTCTGACCTGCATGGCACTGCACAGCTGCAGATGCGAGGTTTAGAAGCGTTGTAGTATACTCATCCATGCAGCAAGACAATAAGTGACAAACAAGTATAGGCCTACTGCCTACATGTACATCCAATAATATATCGGACTGATGGTGCCTATGATATGGGCACTTTTTACCCTAATTATGATTCCGGGACTGATATTATGGTACAAGGAAGCTAGTGAGTAAGTCCATGGTTCCAAATTCGGATTCTACATAGTGAAAAATGTATGATTTGACAGCAAGATCATTCAAATAGGACAAGTCTTTGCGATTTTATTGCGAAATGCAATGTTTCTGTATATTCAATGGCGGCCATCTTGAAAAATGGCCGCCATCTTGAATTTTTAGGTGGCTAACGGGTTTTATCAAAAGAGCAATCCCCAAGGAGTATGTGTGCCAATTTTGGTGCTTGTTTCCAGAAATTAACGATTATTCCAGTTATCTGCCCCACTATATGGGGTATTTGGTTACTGCCAATTTCGTTACTGGTATGCCAGGTGTTATTGTCTCCTTCTTTATATGTGTTCTTTAACACTTGTCAACTCTTCAAGAAATTTGGCAGTTTCTTCATCTTGGGGTGTTACCTGGTATCAGTGTCTCCCACTAGCTTACAGGTGATATTTATGTCTGGGTGCTCCTCTTCTAGAGCAGCTAGTGCATAAAAGAAGGTTTGGAAGTTCTCATCCTTGGGAAAGATGAAATACGGCCGTCTTTTCTTGTCCTCAGCCCCTGGCGAGTGGATGATCGGTGGTGTCTCCATGCTTACCTAGCTGCAGTGCCGAGAACTAATAGACAGCTGCATGTCCTAGCAATGCACTGCACTAGGGGGAGGCAATATCCCACGGTTTCCCACTCTCCCGATGCGAACAAAGAAGAATAATGTAGGGCAGGAGGGGTGATGCCCTTGAATGTGTCCTTAGAGACTCCCTCTGTGGCCGGCATCCTGCTGACGAACTTCAAAAATAAATTTGTTAAAAACCCTACAACACTCGAGTCTCGCCAGCAAGAAAAAACCTACCTAAGACTGTAAGCTAAAAGGGCCCCGATTACAACTCTCCCTCACCTGCTAAAAGAGGTGTGTTTCTTGGGCAACACAAAGGGAGGGTCGAAAAGCCTGCTTCCAGTCTACCCCCGAAGGGGACTTTTTTTTTTTTTTTTTTTTTTAAGAGACAATGAACGGAGGAAGGAAAAACACAGATAAAACAAAAAGGTCCATGTGCCTAAAGGCATCCTCCATTCATAAAATGTTTGTAACAACTGGATTTAAACATTTGTAAATTGTAAGTTTGTGGAAAGCAATTCGAGGGAAGTGAATTCCAAAAAGTAGTAGCTCTGGGGATAAATAAATTCTGATAAGCAGAAGTTCTGCATTGTGGAGGAGAAAGTGTAAATTCATGGGCGCTCTCAGCTGCCCTAGTTCTACGGGGAAAGATGTGGAGAGGCGGCACAATTGAAGCAAGTTCCTCGGAACAATTGCTGTGAAAATATCTGTAGAATAATGCAAGGGATGCAACGTTTCTTCGTTTCTTCGTATGGATAATGTAGGAAGGTCCTGTGTGATTGCAGGGTTATTGATTAATCTAATAGCCCTAGATTACCATCTAGATCCAGATGGTAAGAAGACGAGTTGCTTACCCTGCCGATTCCTGTAACCACCCCTCTAAGGGGCCCCCTCGTGGCACTACCTTCGGGGCTCGGTGTCGGAATGCTACTGGGGACACTAAGTGGCGGAAATTGCTGGCGAGAATGGGAATTATTGTAGATATAAGATCGCAAATAACATTATATTAAATGATTACCTTATGAATACTATTCTTTAATCAAATAATATATGAAATGCTAGTCAAACTATATACATTACGTTACTGTTGTCTGAAGAAGCAGACGCTAAAGCTCGGTTCACACATGCACGAATTAACGTCCCGTCCGTCCCCGACCAAGAAAATAAGCAGGACGGCATCAATCTGGAGGCCCAATGTGGCCACGATGGCCGTTCCAACGGTTTTTTGCCGCCGTTCTCATCCCGTTAGTCGGCGTCTAGACGCCGCCAGGCTGCGTCTAGACCAGGGGTGTCAAACATGCTCCCGCGGGCCGCATGCGGCTCCCATCCCTCTCGCATGCGGCCCGCCTCCCTCTCGCATGCGGCCCGCAAACCAGGTTGACCAAGTAGTGTAAAATATTGTATTTTTATACTAGACATAATTATTATTTCTTAAATATATATTATATGTTGGTATTAGCCTATATTAACTTGTTCTAATTCTAGGAAGTATTTGTGAGAGTAAGAAGCTTACAGGAGATTAAATACTCTTTCACCATTAGACATTCTTCTTATGCTGAATAAAATCGTCAACGGGTTTAGAATATGCTCAATTTGGGGCCAGTGAGACGGTTCTTGCAATCATGGTCAGTATGAGGCCCAAAGCTACGGAGATAATACACAACTAACTATAACTTAAGCTCGAGTCACACATTCCCGTCCTGACCTCCCGTCCTCCCCCGACCACCAAAAACTGTTGGACGGCATCAAACGGATGACCTTGTGTCCCGAGTGGGCCCGAGTGGCCACGTGTGGCTCTGTTGCGCGACCTCAACACGTCACCGCCCCGGAAGACGGTGCATGCACGGTTAGTGGACGGAGATCTCATCACGTGACCGCCCCGGTAGACGGAGCATGGGTGGCGACTTGGTGCCACGACCAGTCCCTTTGGAAGGCGACCTAATAAGTCTGAATACGACCTGTCTGAGACGCACTGTGACGGCACTGCGACGACACTGCGACCAAAATATGATGGCCGCAGTGTCGTCGGCGATGGCCCCCATCATATATATGCATATATATTTGGGCGTGGCACAGAGACACCTCAGTCTCAACCAGCGTGCCGCCGATAAAACTTCTCCTGCCGAATGACCCTCAACAGGACGCCACTCTGTTGAATCAAGTGCAGCTGTACATGGATTGCAACGTACAACTGTGCTCAACAGTCCTAACTTTCGTGGAAGTTGTGAGCGAGCTGAAGAAGAGAAGGAAAAAGCGAAGTGTGGGGGTGAAGCCATACCTATTGAGGAGGGAGACCTATGGCCACTACCACACCCTCATGAGGGAATTGTCAGCAGAGGATCCAGAACTGTACCGGAGCTTCCTGCGGCTCGACGAGGGTCTCTTCGACGAGATATGCGAGCGTGTGCGGCCTCGGCTGGAGAAGAAGATCACCTTCTGGAGGAGGCCCCTGGAGGTAGGGCTGAGAGTGGCCATAACCTTGCGATTTCTCGCAAGTGGGAACTCCTACGCCAGTCTCAGATTCGCTTTCCGTGTAGCCAAGAACACCATCTCCCTACTTGTTCCCGAGACGTGTGAGGCCATCGTTGGAGCCTTTTCTGACGAGGTGTTCCACTTCCCCACGACACCAGAGGAGTGGAAGGCCATTGCACACAGGTTCTCAAGTCGGTGGGACTTCCAACACGCACTAGGGGCGATCGATGGGAAACATATTCGGATCAGAACCCATCATACGGTGGATCAAAGTATTACAACTATAAAAAGTTCTACTCTGTTGGCCTACTTGCAGTCATGGATGCGGACTACAAGTTCATCCATGTGGACATCGGCAGCCCTGGATGCGAGTCAGACGCCGGGTGCTTCCTTAAATCCCCACTAAATGAACTCATCAACTCCAACCATGCAAACTTCCCACAACCTGAGCCCCTGTCCAACGCCCGTCACCAAGATGTACCCTACTACTTCATCGGTGACAACGCCTTCAGCCTTCGTCCGTGGATGATGATTCCGTATCCACAGCGGGGTCTGGGCCACGACGAAAGGATCTTCAACTACCGGCTATCAAGGGCACGAAGAGTGGTGGAGAACGCCTTTGGAATCCTAGCGAACAGGTAAGCAAGAAATATAGTATTGTATGGTATTGAAACATTATGTATTTATTTCGAGTGAGACATACGAATATGTTCCTACACTTACCCACCTAATTGAACATCTGACAGACATTAATATAACACACACTTATTTGCACCACTGTACATGATATAAACACTTTAAATATCCAGTAATATGTCTTGGAGATATGACTAAAGCACGATGGTGTACTTCAGTCATGATATTCTAGTCTACAAACTTCATAGTCTATTCATTATATGAATAATAAAACAAAAAGTATCCAAACCTCTATCACTCAAAAGAGGTTGTAAATATCCACAGATATTCCCTGGCTGACATTTTTTCCCCAATGCTAGAATTATTTGTTTGACTGTAATCTAATTTTTTTCCAACCCACAGGTTCCGAATTCTCCACACATCAATCACCCTCGCCCCAGCAAGGATCGAGTCTGTGGTGACGGCTTGCTGCACCCTCCACAACTTCCTCAGGATACGTCGCCCATCGGCCCATGAGTCAGACCAGGAGGACCCCGAAACCCATTTGGTTTCCCGAGGCCCCTGGCGAGATGACGACGTACTGCCTAGTATTCCCACCCCTACAGGTCGCAACACAGGCAACCAGGCTGGCAAGAGAGTACGGGAGTATCTGACGAAGTACGTAAACTCACCAGCGGGGAGTGTGTCGTGGCAGGAGAACATGATATAGGTGAGAAACAACATATTTGTGTTTTTATTATTTTTTTGGTTTCAGGTGTGTTATGTCATTTATATACAGTAGTATTTATTCCCATTATATTTCCATATGTAGTATCATTATCTTTCATTATAAGCTCAGTGTACTCATGTGTATTTTCATTTCTCTATTTTTCTATTACGTATTCTTATTATTGTTTATTTGTTTTTAATGTAGGACTATTTTTTCTTCAATTTAGTTTTTGTATGCATTGATAAAAAATTTCTTTATTTATACTCTCATTGCATGTCATTGTAAGTTCAGTTAATTCATGTTTTCTTTTATTTCTTTGGTTTTGCATACCTTATTATAAATCGTATATCTTAGTTATGTATTAATTATTCATATTTATATTGATGTAGACTAATTCCCTTTTTTCCCAGTTTATTCTTAGTTGGCAGTTGTTCTATAATTCCATTTCTTATTATTAGTATTATATGCCTCTTCATTGATTTATTACTTTTCATGTACTGGTGCACGTTGCTTATTATATGTTCTTATAATTGTGCACAGATATCTTCATATGATTTATTAACATAAATAAGGACGTAAAAAATAATCATTTTACATATTAAACATATTTATTTTCCATTGGATACAAGCCAGAGAAAGATAGAAAAAAGACATAACACAAACATGTCACCACCCTTAAATAAAATGGAGGTAGTTCGACGATGTTGTGCAGTTAGAAGGATCTGTGGTAAACATATTTTATTTGGTGTAAGGCGGTGTATGCAGGGTCTGCTGGCTGGTCCCTGGTGATGTGGCGTTGGTCAGGCCATCGAAGAGGCTTGATGAGACACTGATGTTGTGGAGTGTCGTGTCCTTGGGAGTGGAGCAGTTTCGTTGTGGTGTTGAGGAGGGCAGTAGGTTGGGTGTGGCAGGTGCAGGGTATTGATTGTACAACACAGGTGGTTGGTTCAGATATTGAACCGTGGGCATCTGCTGCAGGGGCTGCTGGACATGCTGCATGGGCTGCTGGACATGCTGCACCTGAATGGGCTGTTGCACCTGCTGGAGGACCTGGGGAGAAGCAGCCGAGAATGACCTCATGATGTTAATCATGGTATCAGCCTGGGCAGTCTTACCCCGGTATTTCTCCAGCAGGAGCAACATCTCCATTCTGGTGTGGCCCCACACGCTGGGGTCCAGCTTGCTGGACTCGGTCGTAATTGAGCCGAAGAATTGCTTCCAGGACTCCTCCTCCCTAGTGCATGGCTGAGGGGTCGCGAACTTGTCCACCATCCTCCGGACACCACTGGCCTGTTCCTGTAGCTGTTTGGGGAAAACCAGGAGTGTTATAGTAGTGTTGTATTATTTTTGTTGCATCGAATAATAATACTAATATTCATTAAATATTTATAGATACTGCAGCCGCCACCTGAAAATGTCAAGAGGAACATATTATACATACACTTTATACTTAATTAGTCTACCCTACTTACACATAACATTATACTGTGGAAGTAAATTTATTTACCTGTTTCAGAACAATGAAGCCGGGTCGACCACAATAAAATACCTAAGGTTTATCAATTAACACAAACTCCATATTCTGAATATGCTTTAAATATGAAATCTGATTTCTACTTACAGTCGCCATGACGGAGGTGGCCTCGGTCAACACGTCACCAGTGTTGTTCTGACGACGCTGTGACTGGCTACCCCCAGATGTTTGGCGCGAAGGGCCTGGGACTGCGGCAGGTGCATCCTCCTCCTCGTCATCCTCCTCGCTCCCACCATCTTCCGGCACCGTAGCAGTGTGCTGTGCCTGCAGACCAAGGAAAGCTTTTATTTATTATGTTAAAGTGCCTATCTATGTATTTTGTATTGATACTTAATACAATCTGTAAACAACTCTAGTGTGTATATTTCCACCATGTCTGTCAATAACTATTACGAAGGTATGAATTAAATACATTATAAATACGGTTTTTAAGGAAAGGTAAACAATTATTTCATAGGTAACAATATATATTGCAAAAGGCTGACGGGTTCTAGAACAGTACAGAAAATGTCACACAAATAGATGGATTAACCATAACCAGAGATGAATCTCATTATATATAAAGGTATATACCGAATTATGTAGATATTAAAATGTAAAACAGGCAAAGTAAACAAACAAAAACTGGGACAAGGACAATATAGGGTCAAATTAAATTATCGAAATCGCTATACTTACTAAAATATTATTTATAAACCCTATATATAATTACTAAAATATAATTATGTGTAAACCCTATATAAAACAAAGGAAATTACAATACTTGAACATACCTTTCTACAACCAATGCTCCGGGGTTTGTGTCGGACGATGTGGGTGGCCAGGAAGGAAAACACATGTAAAATCCACCTATCCCTCTCCGTCACGGTCTTGGTGGCCCCAGAACCGCTCTTGGGGGCAGTCAGCTTCCCGTACCGCATCCTCATTGTATCGAGGAAGTGCCGGACCTGATATCCTGTGGAAGAGATGTTTCTGAGTTCACACAGGCATAAAATCATTTAATATAAGCATTGGCTAGCTGGAAGGGAAGAGGATGTGTAGATCAGATTTTTACCCTGAATTGTGTTGTGGAGAAGTATCTGGAGAAGAAACAAAAGGTGTATGTTGCCTTTATGGACTTGGAGAAGGCCTATGACAGAGTGGATAGAGAAGGTTTGTGGAAAGTACTTAGAATATACGGAGTAGAGGGCAAGTTGCTGAAAGCAGTGAAGAGCATGTATGAGGGTGCAAAGGCGGCAGTACGTGTGGAGAGTGAGCAGAGCGAGTTCTTTGACCTGAATGTTGGTTTGAAACAGGGGTGTGTGATGTCCCCGTGGTTGTTTACTGTATATATGGATGGAGTCATGAAAGAAATACTATCAAGAGCAGTGAATGTTGGTGTATCGCTGAAAAGGGAGGGAATTGAGTGGAAGCTACCTATACTGCTGTTTGCGGATGATACAGTTCTGATGAGTGATAATGAATGGGAGTTGCAGGGTCTGGTAAATGAGTTTGGAACAGTGTGCGAAAAACGGAATTTGAAGGTAAATACGGGGAAGAGCAAGGTTATGGTCTTCGAAAGGGGTGAAGTCACAGAGTGTGAGGTGAAGCTGAACGGTCAGGCTATGGAGATCGTCAACTCTTTTAAGTATCTGGGCAGTGTGTTGAGTAAAGATGGGACTATGGATGAAGAGGTGCGGGAGAGGGTACAACAGGGGAAGAGGGTTGTAGGAACGCTAAAAGCAGTAACAAGAAATAGGGTGGTCAGTATGGAAGTGAAGAAGTCCTTGCATGACAGTGTGGTAATCCCGACACTGACTTACGGAAGCGAAGCATGGACGTTGGTTGAGAGACTCAGACCAAGAGTGAGAGCAGTGGAAATGAATTACTTAAGGAGTGCATGCGGAGTTACATGGAGGGATAGACAGACTAATGAGGAAGTAAGAAGGAGGTGTGGTGTGGAGGTAGATGTGCTGGAAAGTGTGAAAAGGAACAACTTGAGATGGTTCGGCCATATGGAACGTATGGAAAGCGAGAGAATGACTAAGAGGGTGTACGAGAGCGAGGTGGAGGGACAGAGGGGGAGAGGTAGACCGAATATGAGGTGGAAGGATGGAGTGAGGAACTACATGAACGAAGGCGGTGCTGGTTGGGGGGAGGGGCGTCGACTGACTGGGGACAGAGGTGCATGGGGGCGGTTCGTTCGTGGCCACCCCTTCGGGGATCACGGCGTCAGGCAATAGATAGATAGATAGATTGGCTAGCTGGCTCAGACAAAATACTATCATACAACATTCTAGAGTGAACAAGTGGCAATTTCGGACAATATAACAAATAAAACACTGAAATTGCACACACCAATGAAGTTTTGCACAATACTTTTATAAACTATGATGGGTGATTCGAGGGATCGCACCTTCTCCTCACAATCTAGTGAACGCATGGGTATATCATAGAATATTATAGAATGAACACATGGCAATTACAGGCAATTTAACAAATAAACACTGAACTTGAACACGGCACTGAATTATTACAGATTTATATATATATAGACTTCGCAATTGTTTAATCGGAGGCCTCTTTTTCTAGTTATTATAAACGTATTCTATATTGCTTGTATATGATATATAGAAGCAATATAATTGTTAAATTGAAAAACAAATACATTTTCTTTGAAGAGGCCATACACAATAAACAATTATTAGACTACACAATAAACAATTACCATAGACTAACCTGGAATGGGTGGTAGAACCCTTCTCCTCGTAGAGGCGGTTTTTCTTGGTGACGTCCTTGTAGTCCCTGCGGGTCTTCTGGTAGAGAATGGGATTCTCCTTATACCATTCCCCCAGATCAAGTTCTATATGATCCTCCAGAAGCAGGGGCCTGATGTTGGCCTTCGTCGATGGGGAACGCTTCTTTTTAGCACCAGCCACAGCAGCCACCTGGGTATCTTCGCCGCCCCCGTCGGTGTCACCATCGGATGATGTTGTCTCATGCTGCTCTTCTTCTGAATCACTGGGGGCCGGATCCACAACCACTGCTTCGTTGTCCAGGCTGATGACAAGTGTGGGTGACTGAGGGGCACCCTGGTGCTCTACAACAGCAGGGCGCTCCTGTGTCTCCTCTACTACCTCCATCACCTGGCTGTCTAGGGTGTCCTGGGGCCTCTTTGGTTTTGTTATTATGATGCATCGCCTCTTCTTGGAGTCAGACTTAGGCATAACGTAGGCTCGAGGTTGGAGTAGGGTGGAGGTTGGAGGTTGTGCGAGGTGGTTGTTGCGGTGACGGCGGCTTGGGAACTGAGGTAGGACCACACGCGGCTGGCTCTTTTATGGACGCTTGGTGGGCGGGGACTAGCGGGGACGCACGGGGTGATCACGTGAGGCGACGTTGCCAAGTCGCAGTCTCAACTTTCAAATATTTTGGTCTGGGCATAGACTACGTCTGGTAGCGTCTAGGCGCCGCATAGACGCTTCTACACGGCGCCTATGCGCTGACCCGTCACGTGGGTGATCCGCCCTTGAACCGAGTTTGGCGGTTGGTCCGTTCTGATCCGTTTATTTTTGGTATGTCAAAAATGCACGGCTCCATCACCGCCGTGCCAAGGTCCTTCCTAATTTGAACAAAATCACCTGGCGGTTGTCACTGTATTAAAATAGTTGATAATGAGAAGTAAATAGATTAAAGGAAGAGAGAGAGAGAGAGGTCACTGGTCTATCTCCTGTACTAACAAATTACGCCTGATAAGTCTTGGGAAAATGGCAAACCAGTGTTGTTAATCCATGGTCAGTGAGGGCTCTTCTTAAATTAGTGCGACAGGTGGCACAGTTGCCGTAAATAATATATTATGTGTTTTGAATATTTTCAGAAATTGCTTAATCTGGATAATATGAAGCATTTATTTTAATTTATATTAGGACAGGTGGAGGCATTACCGGTATATAATATTTGGCCTGCTACATTAACCTCTTCTGTACCGGCAACATCTTTTTAACAAATGTTGATACTATTTGATGATTTTATTCAGTTTCGAAAGGGCCACCAGCAATTGATAGGCTTCGAGCAATCTCACTTATTCCTTTTTACTACCACAGATCCTCCTTAAATTGCACAAAATCCTCTAAACATAGCTACAATAAAATATAAAAGACGTCGCCGGTACAGAAGGGGTTAATGCGGCCCTACAATATTGTACCGTGTAAAATTTGGCCCGCCAGAGCAAATGAGTTTGACACCCCTGGTCTAGACGACGACTGCTCCCGTGTGTGTCCCGTGGGTGTCCCGACATAACACGTTTTCTGGCAGTTGCCCCGACCCACGCGGACCATTTTATGCATGCACAAAAAGGACGCCGCCTAGGCGCGGCGAATTAAGGGGTCGGGGACGGACGGGACGTTAATTCGTGCATGTGTGAACCGAGCATAACAGGTGCTAATGAGGATGGGGTTATGGTGGTCCTGTGCTTCCAAGGGGTTGAGGTCCTGAGGATCTTACTGGGTGAGGTCCAAACACCTGTTGCACGTCCTCTTGAAGGGGCGATGGCATGCTACATGTCTTCCTTTATAAATGCCCCTGAGCATACCTGGAGGATTCCTTCAGGGAACTTCGTGAAATGTTGTCTATGTGCGTAGTGCTTTGTGCCGCCCAAGTGGCTCTGCTTAGCTGAATCGTAGCGATTAGTGGACCGATTCTGACCGCCAAAATTAAAATGTTGTATCTGTCATGGTGATTACTGGCAGAGCGTTACGCATCGTAAATCTTGGTAGTGCTTACTAGTTCTCACATAGTATATTCGTTGCCCGCTGAAATCTGGACCATTTTACCCAAGAAACACAGTTATTTACAGGTTCTGTTGAGTTGTGGCATATATCATGAATGTGTGAAAGCTCCTTCCAGGTGAACTCCAGGGATGAAAGAAAAAACGAAGTTTAATGCAGAGTCATAGCTTGTCATGAATATACAGTACTATAATAATATTTATGTATATGGGCAATATTGATATAATTCCATTAAACTCCAGAGAAAAATACTAATTTATAATGTCGTTGGCATTCTCCAAAGACCTTATATACCTTTTATATACCTTTTTATACCCTTTATTATTTATATTGTGTGAAACGTTCTGACCGTATACTCTGTGTGAGAGAACTTGCTTATGGTGAAAGTATAATAACTTGCCTAAAATTTAATGTTGCAGCTATGGTGTTGGCCAATTAAATAAGTACCTATATGGGGTTGAATATAGGGGAGAGGCAAAGAATGATATCTCACATCACAATGGCTGTATAACATAGCCTATACATGGATGGAGTGATAGGAGAATGGAAGGCGAAATCAATAAGTATATGGGGTGGATTACAGGTAGGCTACAGGAAGGATAGAGAACATTTCAACACACAGACAAGCTTATTGACCTAGTGACAAAGGGTGACGTAACTTCAGAGATAGGGATTTGGTTTTGACACAGGGTGAGTGATATATATATATATATATATATGAGATGACGGGGCTAGAAGATAATGAGCCAAAACGTCACCAGAACCTGCTCCCGTATGTAGAAAAGCCACAAACATCACAATACCGCATTGCCTCCATCCAATGCATGGAGAGCCAAATAAATAAGTTCCCCCTACACCAACAGAAAGGTAAACAGAGCCCCACTACCTGTGTGGGCCAAAACGGGCTGCTCCCTCACCTTAATCCCCTCCAACCTCAGGATCAAAAATGGCCGTTCCCTGCCCGAGGTGAGAATTCCCTGCCCGAACCAGACCTGGACTACGATGAGAAAATGTTTATGCGACTACGGCATCAACCTCCTCAATTCCCGCATATACATCCACAATATAATAACTACAACTACAATTACTAAGGGAATAAACAATTACAATCTTCATATTCCCCCTCATAATAAATACATTCCATATAACATGCCAAATACCTGTAGACATCCAAAACAAAAATTCAATTATCACTCATACATCAAAGCGTCTTCATCCATCCATCTAATGTTAATAAATAAAGAATGTGTTCACCTTTGTAACAATATATGTATTATAATTTTAATAACCCTAATAACCTCAGCAATAATGAAAAACTAGAATTCTCATGCCTCTTATATTCCGAAACGCCCCAACCAGACACCTGAATTAGAACGGAACATTACCTGCCCGAGCCAAGAATTTGGTATACAAAGTTGAATCCACTTTCGGGTACCTCTCCTCTCGGGGCGAACGTGCTTAATAGCTGGTAATTCAACTCGGAATATACTTCCATAGGGGTTAGCCTAAACCCCCTTAAAAAGTATCTACAAGCGGCTGTGTGTGAAGTGACCAAGAAGCAGTGGTGTAGGCGACCTAGAAGTGCATATTCTAGTTAGAGCGTGTGAAGAGGACGTTCCTCCTCGTGTCAACAGGAGTGGACAACAGACTCAGTCGCCACGTGTGACCAGATCTCTCATGGGCTCCTACTTCTACACTTCAAACAAATTAAGTGCCTCTTGTTCGATAAAGTGTTTTGATGATTATTTCGAAGGGTTATATAAGATATGTTAGTGTTCAATTTAATGTCATCTTGGAGATTATTAATTCTCTCCTTCTCCTAGCCATCGCCACTCATTTTAAGAAAACAGAACAAATTCTATAGGTGGGATTGATATATATATATAATTCTTGGGATATAGTTTCCTATATTCGGTATAAGAACTATAGATATATTCGTTCGGGAAATATACATGCACATTATACGTATTTTTTTTGTCTACGTGAATGAGGGAGACAAAAGGCACAACTGCCTGCAGCGAGTGCCTCCCCCAGAGTTGAAAGAGTGACAGGGTCAAAATCAAGGGACATTCGAGCTAAAATGCCTGGACACATAGATTTTGAAGCAATTTAAGTCATAGGAAGAGGGAAAGACTGATTCTGGGAGAGAGTTCCAGAGCTCCGCAGTTGAATAGAAAAAAGTCTGAGAATAGCGTTTCACTCTTGAGTTGGAGAGTTGCACAGAGTAGGGGGGGATTGTGTTGCAAGATGGGTACTAAGTACCCTACGTAGAGGAGGTGGCATACACTGGGAAAGCTCCGAGGAACACTGATTATTGTAGTAGCGATAGAATAGCGAGGGAGATGCAACATTGCGGCGAAGAGAGAGAGATTGCAGAGAGTTGGTGAGTACACCTGCTTAGTCATTCTCTCGCTTCCCATACGTTCCATATGGCCGAACCATCTCAAGGTGTTCCTTTTCACACTTTCCAGCACATCTACCTCTACACCACAACTCCTTCTTACTTCCTCATTCGTCTGTCTATCCCTCCATGTAACTCCGCACACACTTCTCAAGTAACTCATTTCCACCCTTCTCACTCTTGGTCTGAGTCTCTTCTCAAACGTCCATGCTTCGCTTCCGTAAGTCAGTGTCGGGATTACCACACTGTCATGCAAGGACTTCTTCACTTCCATACTGATCATCCTATTTCTTATTACTGCTTTCAGCGTTCCTACAACCCTCTTCCCCTGTTGTACCCTCTCCCGCACTTCTTCATCCATAGTCCCATCTTTACTCAACACACTGCCCAGATACTTAAAAGAGCTGACGATCTCTATAGCCTGACCGTTCAACTTCACCTCACACTCTGTGACTTCACCCCTTTCGAAGACCATAACCTTGCTCTTCCCCGCATTTACCTTCAAATTCCGTTTTTTGCACACTGTTCCAAATTCATTTACCAGACCCTGCAACTCCCATTCATTATCGCTCATCAGAACTGTATCATCCGCAAACAGCAGTATAGGAAGCTTCCACTCATTTCCCTCCCTTTTCAGCGATACAGCAACATCCACTGCTCTTCCTAGTATTTCTTTCATGAGTCCATCCATATATACAGTAAACAAGCACGGGGTCATCACACAACCCTGTTTCAACCCAACATTCAGGTCAAAGAACTCGCTCTGCTCATTCTCCACACGTCCTGCCGCCTTTGCACCCTCATACATGCTCTTCACTGCTTTCAGCAACTTGCCATCTAGTCCGTATACTCTAAGTACTTTCCACATACCTTCTCTATCCACTCTGTCATAGGCTTTCTCCAAGTCCATAAAGGCAACATACACCTTTTGTTGCTTCTCCAGATATTTCTCCACAACACAATTGAGGGTACAAATCTGATCTACAAATCCTCTTCCCTTCCTAAAAACCTCCCTGCTCGTCGCTTATCCATTTTTCTGTTCTCACTCTCACTCTCTCAATCACTACCCTTCTGTACATTCACTACTACGCTTAGAAGACATATTCCTCGGTGGTTACCACACACTCCCCTTTCCCCTTTGCCCTTATATAGGGGGACTATTATGCCAGTCTTCCAGTCATCGGGTGCACTCCCCTTCTCCCATGCTAGTTTGTACATTTTCCATACCCATTCGATCACTATCTCACCACCATACCTCAACATTTCTCCACACACTCCATCTGTTCCTGGTGCTTTCCCCAACTTCACTCTTTTCATGGCTTCCCACACTTCTGATCTCCTGATCCCCACCTCCTCCTCCACTACTTCTCTTCTTTTCCCTCCCATACCATATCTAACTATGTTTGCTGGCTCTTCATTCCTCACATTTAGCAACTCGTTGAAGTACTCCCTCCATCTTTCGACTCTCTCTTGCTTCTCGGCTAGCATTCTCCCATTCTTATCTTTTACACCCTTACTGTTTCCCTTGCTACCTTCCCTAACTTTCTTGACTTCTTTCCAGAACAGTTTCTTACAGTCCCTCCATTTTACACTCAGATTCCTTCCAAATTCCTCATCTAATCTTCTCTTACTTTCCTTCACTACTCTCTTCACCACTCTCTTTCTCTCCACTTCTATATACCTGAGCTCCATCTAGATCCTCGATCGTGCTCGAATCCAGTATTCTTTTGTTGTATAAACTTATACCATTTATTACACGTAACTATTCTATCTATCTATCTATATGCTCCGGCCCAATCCCCATTTTGGGGGTAGCCGACTCAAGACAGAGCAAGAACAGGGAAAACACAAAAACAACATCAAACAAAAAATAAACACAGATAAAAAACACAAACTCTCACACATCCAGGTCACCCAGGAGAAGACCCAGAGACCAGGGTTACCAAGGTCGCTCCAGCACTCCCCCGGCCCCTGACCACCAGGAGAGGTTCCGATCTCGGCAGGCAGACATGCAGCGGAGCCAAAGCGACAAGCCCTCCCACCACACTTCCAGGCACACCCTTCATATTAATCGTCTCCCCGGGCCAGGCGCCTGATGGACTATTATCTAGTCCAACTTGCGCCCGACCCCTTACTCCAAATGACCACGTGTTCACTCAACTATTCACAAGCATTTTCCATTCACTCCTGTCCACCACCACTTCCCCTGCCTGATCTATACAAGTAACTATCTATTATCAATGTACTTAGGAGTAAGATAATTAAAACTGTTCTTTAAACTATTTCTATGTGTTATATGTATCCTCTATTTGTTTCTTTGTATGTATTGTATGAACTCTGAATTCCCCAGTCTTCTATACTTCAAACAAATTAAGTGCCTCTTGTTCGATAAAGTGTTTTGATGATTATTGCGAAGGGTTATATAAGATATGTTAGTGTTCAATTTAACGTCATCTTTGAGATTATTAATTATCTCCTTCTAGCCATCGCCACTCGTTTTGAGAGAACAGAACACATTTTATACGTGGGATTGATATATATATATATAATTCCTATATTCCGTATAAGAACTATACATATAATCGTTCGGGAAATATACATGCACAATATATGTAAATTCCAGTGAACACTCAATCAGATCTTATTCTATGTGATGTTATTAGCTCGATACGCGATTGCATGTATAAGTGTTCACAGAGAGTGTTTATTTGTCTGTCTCTTATTTAGACTATTGTAAAGATTATGTTTCCTGACTTCAAACTCAGTTTAAGCTTTGTTTGAGTTGAAAATAAACTCTTACCATTATCACGTCGTATTAACTTCTCCACAGCGAGATTTTCAGCCCCGCACACAGGCTATTATAATGATTTACTCACTCACTGAATTTATATTCATTATTGTAACTCTATGAGTTGATTTATATACCGGTATACTGTGTGTGTATATCTTTTCTTATGTTGAATTAACGTAAAGATATTCACCCCTCAATTAATATCCTTATTTACATATAACTTTGTCACTGCGTGTGTGCCTACGCAGTATTGTCTATTTACCTCGCTTCACTTGCTACCTCGCGTTTGCCATTTACCTTCAGGATATTAATTAATTATTGTTTGAGTCTAACCTCTCTGTCTTTATTTATATAGTAATTTACATAGTTTTCTTGTATACCTTCATTGATACTATTTTATGATTGCATATTATCTATTCCTGCCAGTGTATTAAGCAGGAATATTCATACTTATTATACTGTTCTCATATGATTACATTGGGCTCATTTTATATAGATGAGACTCAATCAGACTTGTACCCTAGCTAGTAAAGAAATAACACTTGTGTACCGAAACTGTGTATTCTGTGACATTGGTGGTGATTGATATAAGGTTTATGCATTCAATTCAGTTGTGTTCCCGTTGAGTGTTTACAGTTCTGAGGTTTCCCTCTGCTAGAAATAACATATCAGTATAAAGTGTGCCAAGTTATAGCGTCGCAAAACAATATATATATATACATATATATAATATATATATATAAATATATACTGTATATATATATATATATATATATATATATATATATATATATATATATATATATATATATATATATTGTTATACCAGGCTTTTTACCAGGTTTGTATATTATATTGGTTATGGTGAGTTCTATCAAGACTGGGGAATTCAGAGTTCATTCAATACATGCAAAGAAACAAATAGAGGATACATTTAACACCGAGATATAGTTTAACACCTTACGAGCGGCCTATGCGGTTTATTTATATGTACCGCCCAGCGGGGTGTTTTTAGCCAAAATAGGGCTGTTTACGTGATCATTTTCATGCGTAAATAAGACCCAGAACGTAAAACAAGTATCTATCCCTGAAAGGGCATGAACAGAGCTTTCGAATGACACCATAACGATCCTTGTATGATGGATAGTTTTCTTGCAATAACCGTGCAACGCGAGTGCAAAAAGCATGTAATTCGGTACTTTCCCCATATAATTGAGTATGTAGCGAGTGAGAGAGGGAGGAGAGAGCTGAGATTCGTGTCAGTAGGTTCGCCGCGGTGGTCCCACCACTTGTCTCTCTCTCTCAGCAACATTACGTGCTGAAATTGCCACTCGACCTATGTCGAGCGCCGCCAGTTAGTCCAGCTTTTTTTAACTCGGCTTAAGTGGTGAGCCGCTAAAGAAGGGTTAAAGAACAGTTTTAATTATCTTACTCGCTAAGTACATTGATAATAGAAAGTTACTTGTAATAAATGGTATAAGTTTATACAACACAAGAATACTGGATTCGAGCACGATCGAGGATCTAGAATTCTAGATGGAGCTCAGGTATATAGAATAAGTTTTAGCTGTCCTCTTATGCAATATACAAAAATAATATATTCTCGAAATACTGAGGAGTCGGATAATACTATTAACACATAATAGACGAGGTTTTACACCAGCTAATATTATGAAGTCTCATTTCCCTAATACACTAATGGACGATTAGACAGAGTCAATATGTGGGACTCTAACTTTATAAGTCACCTTTGCGCACTGGTGAGACTTTGGCAGACTCGATATTCTAATTACTCTCACTTTATAACACTAGTGAGGAAATCGACAGTCAATAGGTTGGTACTCTAACTTTATAGCACTTGTCGTAATTATATTCAGAGTCAATATATAGGACTCTAACTTTATAAGTCACCTTGCGCACTGGTGAGACTTTGGCAGAGTCGATATTTTAGGATTCTAACTCCTTAACACTTGCTTAGAATTTGGCAGAGTCACTAGGTTGGGACTCTAACTTTATAACACTTGTGGGAAATGAGACAGAGTCAATACGTTGGGACTCTGACTCTAAGATACCTCGTCACTGGCATCGATTTCGTTCAGATTTCTATTATATCTCCAGCATTAACACTTGGAGTAAAAGTTGAGATAGCAGCTTGCAGTCGTCTGGATCTCCGTTGGGCCGTCCAGGTTGGCCTGTCGTGTGAATCAGTTGTTTAGTTACAGATGGAGTAATGGGAATAAGATCTTAAATGAGGCTCCTTGGTATCATGACACTGGGCACCTCATCGGACTAACGCGAGTATGTTTTAACCCTCGTCTAGCGGGGGTTTTTGGGCTATTTTGGGAATATTCAGGCCCTCCTGAATGATCAATCAAGTATCTGCATGAAAAGAAATGTATTCAGCAAAAAACTAGGCGCTATAAGCTTCAAAATGAGACCAGAACGAGCTACGTAGCACTCGTCGTTTTGATGTAGTGGTACTACCAACATGGGAGTTTAGCATATAGCGGCATATTTTTTCCAGCTACGCTCACTACTGGCTACACTGCCGGCCTCTCGAGAACAGAGGGAGCATGAGTCAGTGGGCGGCGGTAAGCCCTGGGTGTTGGTCGTGTGGCCTGCTGCGCTCCCGGCCACTTGCACTCGATTTTAACCCTTTAAAAGCCTTAATAATGCTCCTAACTTGCTGCTTTTTAGATACAGACTTAAGTCGGGCCCCGCTCTTTAAGTGTTAAGTACTCAACTATCCTGATTGTGATATTACTCAGTGATGAAGTTCTGTTCAGGTACTCTTGATGTGGGGTCTTTAATATAATGCCTGTGTCATGACACAGTGACAAGATATCGGATTAACGCAAGTAGATAGTATGATCATGACCAATACTATTTCCTTGACTACCACTGACCTTTGTAAGAGGTTCAAGGAACTCGGGGCGGTGTTTAAACCTTTTGCTTACTATTGTCAGTCACCATGCCAGTGGACAATAGTAAAAAGGACTTCTATATGCTGAGTGCTTGTGAAGGTATCTCGCAAAGCCCTGAACTACTTGGGGAACCTTAGCATGCCAAGTATCCTGAGGTAGTGGTGGAAATGCTTTTTTAATAAAAGGAGTCAATTGGGGACATGGCCAGCGAGTTTAGACTTCCTTTATTAAAGGTGCATGCCTATTAATGATTTCGATGTTGTTTCTGTGTCATGACACGCAATAAGTTAGGTAAAGTAACTCCTCAGACCTGTGGGATATTGGGCATGCCTTTTATTCCAACTTAGGTGGAGGGTAATTATAGGACTGCAAACCACTAATATTACAGTGTTATTTGAAGCCCTAGAATTGCTTGCCCTGTTTAGTTTTCTCCAGCATAATGATGACATGTGCTGAGATGTCCCGGGGTTGATGTGTGGGAGGCAAAAGGTCACAAGTGTGGTCAGGGGTTAATCTAGGGGATTAAGGGGACCCTCTAGAAGCTGAGAGGCAAGTACTTTTACCTTTGAGTGGAACAGGGGCATAGGTGTTTTCTCTGGTGGTGGGAATAGGAGTCCTTCTCATCCTGGCTGAACACTATCTTTCTTTTTACTTGTTGTTGGGAGCTAGAAGATATTTGAATGGTTTTCCCGGGTGTAGTAGGACATCCCGATATAATGGTGACTACCCGGGTTTCTCTGCGGGTGGAGATAATGGGTATGCTGGTGGTATTTACATAATTGCTGGCTCGGATATTCTTGTGGGAAAACTGGGGCTATATTTGCACGTGTGATAGTCCTTCGTGGTTAGATGTCTTCGTAGGTGTCTTCTTACTTGTCTTCGTAGGTGTCTTCTTGTTTACCTTCGCCTTCTTGTCTTTATGATTATTGTCTTCGTAGATGTCTTCGTAGTATTTGTAGTGATGCTGGCTCGGATATTCTTGTTGGAAAACTGTGGCTGAATTTGTACAAGTATTCCTCCTCGGTTAGTTGTCTTCGTAGGCATCTTCGGGTTTTCCTTGGCTCTCTCTTTAGATATCTTCGTAGGTGTCTTCTTGTCCTTCTTTGCCTTCTCGCCTTTATGTTTGTTTGCTTCTTCCATCTTCTTGTTGGTTTGGGATAATTTTTGGAATGCGTGATAGAGCAAATATCCTTTGTTGTGTTGTGTTTGTTGGTTCTGGTGTTTCCTTTTCTACGTAAGTTCCTCCTTTAATCGCGACCGGAAGTCGTTCTCTTTGGTGGTAGCCATCTTGTCCTTTCTTGCTTTCATTCCTCTGGTGTTTATTTCTTGTCTTCATTTCCTTCTCTGCTTCCTTTTTCGTTTCCTTCTTATCCATATCGTTTGTTCTGCTGTTGTTTCTGGGGTCTGGAATGTAGTGTCTGGAGTTTGTCTTTCCTTTGTTAATTTTGTCCGCTTCCGTTGTTCGTTTTACTTATGTATCTCCTCTTTCTTTTTGTCTTCCCGCTTCTTCTATCTCTGGTCTTTCGGGAGTTTTCTTTTTTCTGTTTGTGGGTAGCTTTGATAATTCCATTATTATATTTCCCACTTGGGCTTTGTAGGCATGCCCTCGTACCTCAAGGTGGAATATAAAAAAGTTACCATGGCGAGTGAAAGTTGGAAGGGAATGCAGGTATTCCCACCAATCCAGGGAACGTTGATTCGTGGTCCTGCTCGGGTCGGTGTAGATGTTGAGGAAAGATGGTTTGCCTTCGATAATGGCTGCTGATACTGCCTCGTCTAGATACCTGATTTTGAAGTATTTCTTCTGATCTGGGGACCACTTCACCTTCTTCACGAATGGCGAGGAATTAGGCATGGTGGTGCGTGAAGTTTGAAGGCGGCTAGCAGTGGTACTTGTTGCTTCTGTGATGGCGGAGAGGTGAGTGATGACCTGGTTGGTGACCTGCGGGGTTTTAGTGAGTCTCGCGGACGCAAAAGTACCAGGAGACAGACAACTGTCAAAATATGAGTGTGAAATGGATGTATTTGTGTTTGTTGCGGATGAGATTCGCAGTGTTTTAGAAGTGTTTGTGTGTGTTGTGTGGTTTGTTTTGTGTGTGGGGGTTTGGAAATGGGTTGAGTTAAATTTTGCTAAAAAAAAATGGGGAAAATCGATTTGGTGGTTGTGACAGACGTCCTGATCTAGTGTTGAAATGCGATCTGGGAGGAAGTTCTGGGCTGGTTTTGGGGGAGGATGAAGGGGTGGAGGGGGAATTTGGGGGGCGAGGATTTGGGGTGGTAGGTTGAGAGTGGAGGTTATGATATGGGTTGATTTGTTGGGAAATTGACGATTTTCTTTGAGATCTCCTGGGATTTGTGGGAATGGTGGATTGGTAAGGTGATAGGTGAGGTGGGGTAAGGTACGGGCGTGGCTGGTTGATGGGTTGGTGGGTTTGGAGATGAGTTGTGGTGATGGTTTGGTGACGACGATGTTGAGTGAGTAGGATGAGGTGTGGTTGAGGGTGTTGATCGAGTTGGGGTTTGAGGTTGACGTTGTGGGGTTGTTGGTGATGGTGCAGGGAGGTTTCTTACAGGTAGAGGTTGGGGAAGGGTTTCGAGAGTTGGTGTGGGAGAGGGTGATGAGGTTGTGGTGGACTTGGGTGAGGAATGTGATGAGGGTTATGGAGAAGGTGTGGGTGATGACTGTGGGCGTTTTCTTTTGGGTGAAGATGGTGAGGATGTGGGGGGTGATTTGGATGGGCGTATGTGGTGGGGTTGAATTTTGTGACTGGTGGTGGTAGGTGTGATCTGTGCAGGAATTTGTGGGTGTATTTTATTTTTTATTTTTTTTTTAGAGAGTGTGAGTGAGGTCGGGGGCGTATTTTATAGTGAGTGCGGAGGTAAGGTTGTGTGGGGCGTTTATGCTTGGTGGTTTTCGGGTGAATTTGTGGGGGGGACGGGGTTGAGTGTGGAGACGGAGAGGGTGGTGGTGGTGAATGGTGATGTTGTGGAGGTTGTGGTGTTCGTTGGTGATGTTGTCATATGTTGTGGGGTTTGTAGAGGTGGTGGTTTCTCTCATCAGTGGTGGGGTGTCAGGTTGTTGATTTTGTTGTGTAGGTGGTTGGTTATTGCAGTCCTCATTATTAGTCAATGGACGATAGATTCTTACGAATTTATTACAGTAGGTCCTAGTTTCCCCGTGGTAATCCACGATGATTTGATATGGATTGGGGACTTTGATTACCTTATAAGGTCCTACATATCGGGGGCCTAATTTGTTCACTACAGGTACAGGTAATTTTGCTACCATTACTGTGTAACCTATTGCGAAGGGATTGTTGGGGTTGGTAGCGTAGCGTTGTACGTCTTGACATCTTTGGGCAGTATGCAGGGTGTTATTGAGATGTTGCAGGAGGTCAGTCGTGATGATGGAGGTAGATGGTTGGGCGAGGTGGTGCAACGGCAATAAAAGGGGGGCTACACCATAATTATACTCTTTCGTGTGGAGAGATGCCGTCTTCTCTTGGGCATGAGTTTATTCCCCACTGGATCATCTTTACCTGTGCTGGCCAGTCTGATGTTTGTAATGCTATCATCCATGTTCGTAGCTGATTGTTTATTGTGCGGTGACTGTGCTCACAAACTGAGTTTCCTTGTGGCCAGTATGGTGAGGAGTGTGCTATTTTAATTCCGCATTTCTGAGCGAACGCTTTCCAAACTTGTCCTGTGAACTCTGGGGCATCATCCGACAGTAAAGTGAGGGGCAATCTGAAATTGGGGAAGATCTCAGTGGCTGATAATTCTGCGACGGTAAGTGCATTGTGATCCTTCACTGGGCAGGCAAACAGGAATTTGGAGTATATATCGACGAAGGTGGCGATAAAACGCTTCCCATTGCTGGCAGGAAAAGGTCCCATCACGTCAAGAGATAGTGTCTGCCATGGTATCTTTGCAGAGATTTTTCCTCTTGGGCCGGGGGGTTTACACCTATTTTGCCCAAAGTAAATGGCTTGCAGGCTTCTGACACACGTTTGGCTATGACTGAGGGGCTTGCAGTCCAATATGAGTCTTTGAATACCTTGATCATTTTTGCTTGCCCTAAATGGATTCCATTTCCTTCATGGAGAACGATCATGACATCTTGTGCTTTTTGGGGTTCGAGGACAATGTGTCCAGATTCGGTGTAAAGCTGGTCTCCTGACTGGGCCAAGTGATAAAAGATGTCCTTGGGTATCTATTTTGGTTTTACTTTGTTTTTCCATGATTGCAATATGGTCGGTTCTGAGGTTGAAATGGTGTGTGTTGAGTTTATCAGGGCGGCTACTCTTTCCTTAACCCGGCAGCTGCTGGAAGACTCATAAGAGATTTTAGTGGGTGGCTGCGGGAAGACTCTTAAGATCCTAGACCTAAAAAAAATATTTAAAACACCCCAATGGCACTAAAAAAAAGCAATTTGTGTTTAGGTGAGATAATTTCCCTCCATTACTTGCTTCCACTCCTTGACATGCATCTCCCCCCCCCCCCCCCCCCTCTTTTTTCCCCCTCCTCAACTATCAGGTATTTTTCCCCCCTCCTCAACTAGGCCTATCAGGTATTTTCTCTATTATTCCCGATATTTATCAAGTATTTTCATGCGAGAACGGGTGGGAGGAGGGTGGAGGAGTATAACTCCGACCCTCTAAGCCAGTCTGAGTCCACCCCTTGTCTCTCAGTGCCACGAGAGACACGAGAAAGGGAGTGTGTGTCTCTCTCGCCGGTCTGGGCCAGATTACGACCGTGGGGCTTAAACATATAATTTACACCAGCCAATTGCTGTTACCACTTGTTTTATTGCTTTCCCAGGTTCATATGTTCATATTAAAAGTAAAATAGGTGCATATGGATAAGTATTAATTATATATATGGTAAATTAACGATTTTAGTGAGGAATGAATCAGAATACCTTCGCACCGCAGGCACTTTCAAATACCATACCTGCGCAGCTGCCGAGTTAACAGGATCTGGTACCGGCAGGCGGGAATGGGTGTGTGTGTTAGTATGCAGTTTGCCAAGTCGATAGTGGATCTCGAAATTGTACTCTTCGAGAGTTTCTCTCCATCATACTAGTAGAGCTGAGTTGGTTTCAGCTTTGAGCAGCCATTGTAGGGACTGTTGGTCAGTTATTAAATCCACTTTTGTTCCTAGCACAAATGAACGAAAACGGTTTAGGGCCCATATAACTCCAAGGCATTCTCTTTTGGTGGCCGCGTAATTTTGTTGAGCGGTGTTCAGGGTGGAGCTAGCACATGCTATGAAGTGTTCACTTCCGTCGTGTACCTGTGCTAAAACGGCCCCTATGGCATATAGGGACACGTCGGTGTACAGCCTGAAGGGTTGACGGTAGTCGGGGAATGCTACTGTTAGGGCGTTTACAAGTTTGTCTTTTAAGGTATTAAATGCTATATCTCTTTCTGGTGTCCACACGAATTCGGTGTCCTTGTGCATGAGTTGATGTAGGGGTCTAGCTATAGTTGCAAAGTTTTTTTACAAATTGTCTGTGGTATGTGGCTAGGCCGAGAGAAGATCTAACGTCTTTTACGGTGGTGGGAGGTTGTTGTGCGTTTATGGCTGACAATTTGTAAGGGTCGGGAGAGATACCTTTTTCTGATATGACATGGCCTCGAAAATTTACGGTCTTTCTTGCAATCTTGAACTTCGAGGGTTTGAGTTTTAGGCCTGCTTGTTGGATACGTTCTAATACTTGACGGAGGCGTTGTAGGTGTTCTGGCCAGGATTTTGCATATACGATGACGTCATCCAGGTATGCGAGGCAAGTTTCCCAGGTCAGTCCTCGTAGTACCGATTCCATGAGGCGGGAAAAAGTGGCGAGGCCATTACATAGTCCGAAAGGTTACATGTTGAACTCGTACAAATGTCCTCTGCTAGTGAAAAATGCAGTCTTTTGATGGTGTTTGGCTTTTATGGGGACTTGCCAGTAACCTGCTTGTAGGTCAAGGGTGGTAAATAATTTGGAGCCATGCAGTGAATCCAACAAGTCATCTATACGAGGTAACGGAGTTGCGTCCTTAACGGTTTCGTCATTTAACCCGGGAACGGCGAGAACACTCTTAAGAGGTTTTGGTGGGCAAAGGCGAGAACACTCTTAAGAGGTTTTGGTGGGCAAAGGCGAGAACACTCTTAAGAGGTAAGGCCTAAAAAAAAAATGTTTAAAAAGGCCCCAGTAGCACTTAAAACAAAATAAATGGTGTTTAAGTGAGATAATTCCCCTCCATACCTTCTATCACTCCTCCACATTTGTCAAAATCCCCTTCTTTCCCCCCCCCCTCTTCAATTATCACCTATTTTTCCTCTTATTCTCATGTTTATCGGTGTATTTACCGTGCCAATATCTCCAAGCCGGCCCTAGGGTGTGGTCTTCCGTGTGTCTATGCGTGGGAAAGAGAGAGAGAGACAGGCCTCAGTCTCCCTCCAGCCATCGAGAGGGGAGGGTGTAGGCCTCGCGTGTCTCTCACCTCATGAATGAACGGTCGGCAATAATTCGTGATTTTCACCCACACGAAACACTATTTCCACTTGTTTTATTGTTGTTACATGTTACTATCTTCATATTAAGTTAAACGTAAAATAGACGCATATGAATAAGTAATAACGATATTTGTCGTAAAATGACGATTTTAGGCTGTAATGAGGCCTAATATGGCCGTCCAGTTATAGGGGGTTCACTACATATAGCTCGCGCTTAGCAGGTTAAGCGTCGGTAGTCTACGCTAAACTGTGTAGATCTGTCCTTTTTCTTTACCAAGACGACGGGAGAAGACCAAGGGCTGATGGAGGGTGTGGCGTTCCCTGTGTCGAGCATCTCTAGAACTTGTCGGTCTTCCTCTTGGCGTTGCAGGGGATTTTTCCTGCGGGATGGTTGACGGATGGGTGGCCCTGTAGTGTGTAAAGGATGCTCTTCAAGATGCGTTTTTCCAATTTCGGTGGGGGTTTGAGCGAATACATCTGTGAATTCGTGGAGTAACTGTTGCATTTGATGCTTTTGAAGTGATGTTAATGTCTTTGGAATTTGAGGTAAATTAAATTGGTTGGGGATGTCTTTAGGGGTAGAGTGAACTTCATCGAACGTTTCCAAATCTCCTATTACGAGGCCTTTTGGAAGGGTTAGCACCTCGTCTGAAATATTAGCGATGAGGATAACGTTATGATGGGAGGAAAATACTGCGGGTTGAATTCTACAGCGATCTCTTCCGGTGATGATTTCTGTTGGAGTTAAAATCATGTATTCTTGGGGAATAGGGTGAAGATGTACTCATTGTTGGTGTTGAGGGGGAATATATATTGTTTTTGTTATTATGACGGTGCTGATGATGGTGGGGGAATGTGGAGGGGATTTTTATGAGTTTGTTGGAGTTTGCTCCGAATTTACGAGAAATTTAACAGGAATGTTCTGATATGAATTTGGGAATGACAATTCTTCTTGGTCGTGGTGATGGAAGTTTTGGATTACTTCTTCGAGGGGCGCTATAGTCACCGGGGTAGATTTTGAGCGAGCGGTGTCTTGGCATGGTTGTTGATGTAGCGTTGCAGTTGCTGGTCTTGATTTTGATGCACTGGTGGAGGCTTTTTCTTTTTTTTCTGGGGTTTTTCTTACTGGAGATATCATGGTTGTTGTTCATTTTCTTGGTTGCACTTCGTCGGTTCTGACAGATTTTTACTAGTTGAGGTCTCCCTATTGTTGTTGGAGGAGGATAGGGATGTTTTGTGTGCACTTCGTCTTGTCTTAAACGTTGCAGTAGTTATACTTTTTTTTTCTTTTCTTGAATGTTAGTGCCACAGTCTAGCTGAGCTTGAAGATGTTGGAGCAGATCTAACCCCATATAGCCGTCATATTGTTGGCATTCAGAATGGAACACTATGCACGGGTGGTGACAATTTGCATGGGGTTGGGGGGTGGTGACATGTGGAGGTTTGGTCTCACCTCTAATTTGTAGGGGGTGTCTCCTAAGCTGATTAAGTTGGTGGTGGTCGCATGTAAATTTCCCATTTTCTTCCTGTGTTGGGTATAGAAGGAATTGAATAGACATAAGCGAGCTGCGCCATTCTCACCGGAATGTTTTGTATCCTGGCGAGATGGTATATGGGGGGGTGGTCTCTCAATGGTAGACTCCCCCGCCGAAGCCATGATGGGCGGGAGAGGCTTTAAAAACCCTGGTTATCCTCTTTGGGTTCTTCCAGGATTTCTTCCTCGTCTTCCATAATTTGGGCGATTTCATCGGTTTCATAGCTTTCTTCGGTCTCTTCTTCTTGTAGGTGTTGGGATTCCTCCTTGGCTGCGGAAATGCGAGGAGTCATATTTCGTGCTTTGGCTTTGTCCCTGATCTCGTGAAGTGGGTAAGCGGGGTTACATGCTCGGAAATCAAAAGGATTTATGACTACTAGGGGTTGATCACGATTTTGGTAATTATTAGGACGTGGGGAAAAACGTCTAACTGCTATATTTGTGAGATACACTCTCCTCGTTTGGTTAAATGAGGCTTGTGGCCGGAAGGGTTGTGGGTGGCCAGAGTTGTATTTTTGATTTTGTTTTTAATAGAAGGGTTGCTGTTGTCTTGCTCTGCTCATTGTTGGGTGAGTGGGGAACCTCTTGATAGCCGCTAGAGTGTTTATTTTGGGAATGGCGGCGAGGATTTTTCTGATATTGAGCAAGTCTTTTTTTGGAATCCTGCAGGGTCCTGTACCGTAAAATGTTGTTGTACGGCAGGGGGTACTACTTGTGTCATGTCGGGTGGTTATCCAACTCAACTTATAATGGTTTCTTAATTGATCCAAATTGGAGATCTTTAGATTTAGATAATGGTCAACAGGAACATATCTCGCTTCGACAATATTACGTTTAATGGTACTCAATCCTCTCTCAAACATACAATAAACACACAGTAATGCTTACAAACGATTTTATTTAGATAAACAAAGTACAAGAAATCGTAGAACAGGAGCGGATACTAGGTAGAGTAAGGCTCAAGTTTAAATCAGTGACGAAATACAGAGTTGGCTATATAAATACTCCTTAGAATATAACGTCGTTACTTGCAAACATCAACATAAAGGATACATGAATAACATACATTAAATATACTTAGACAGATCTCAATAACTGAACACTGATGACAATATATATGGGAGTTAAGTGTACAACGCAAGTAATAAGGTCGGCGAAGGTAAGCGAGAGCCGCCAGGTAGCTTGCGAGCGCACAAAGAGATTAACTTGAACCGTGTCAAGGTAGAATATTGTTACATAATAATAAGTAACGTTAATAATAGGTCACGCGTAGTGACAAAACAGTGTATGAATAAGTTAACACCTTAATTCAAATAACGCAAAACTAAACGTAGCGTTTTAATATAATTTTAACACATGTTATACTGAAAGGATTACAGAACAAGTAATAATATATCAAAAGCCAAAATATAGGCTTGATGACTGTGGGGGATTTCTATGAATAATTCTGTCCCTTACCACACTAATCAAAATTAAATAAAGAAAATGGAAGGGATAAACTTAAATAAATAGATAGGTTACCTGGATGTTATATAAAGATGGTATTGCCTATCTTCTCAGAAACCCCTAGCTAGACATTGTATAAATGGCCATATATATCAATCGACTTAGCTATCACTGGGGTCCTGGCGTTGATCAGAGGATCCCGACTCTGGTAGGTAGGTAGGCAGGGAGTTAAAGGTTCCTAAACTCCGGGCCGGACACAGGGAGCGAAACGAGAGGTCACAAGACACTTGTTGGTAGTTCCAGGTTTTAAAGAGATCTGATCGGAATTTCAATTCCGACCCTTAAGTTAACTACATATAAATTTGTTACCGAGGTTACGTGTGCCGCCTGAGCTCTGCCTCCCATGTTACAAAGACTGTTCTATCGAAACCTTTAATTGCTATTGGGATGGCTCCTGACGTAAAGTGTTATAAATGCGATAAAACTGATGGGGAGAGAGAGAAGTTAAAGTGGATTGGATGCTCAACTTGCAAAAACTGGGCCCATATCAAATGTGAACACTTGATTGGCATAAAGACTGAAAACGTAGCGCACATAAACTATGTCTGTGATCCATGTAAGACAAAGCTTGGAGTGTTAACTTCATTTAAAAATGAAATGGAAAACATAAAGAAAGAAATGATGAAAGAATTGATTGAATTCAAAGAAACGATGACCCAAGGTTTTGATGTAATGAGCGATAAACTAAAAAACATCAGGAGTGAATTAAATGATAAGATGACCCAAGGACTAGACGGTATAACTCAAGAACTTTCAACTCAATTGAAAGTAGTGAAGATGGAGATGCAAGGAGTCACTAGTGGTATGGGAAATGTTGTTGATGCTATAAGCGCTGACCCCGCGCAAACGTCAGCGGTTTCTGACTCGCCTGGGTGGTCGGATGTGGTGGCGGGAAGAAGAAAGAAGAAAGAAAAGAAGAATCTACTCGTTCTGAAGGCGACGGATGAGAATGAAAAGGCAACTGACAAGAGAGGAGAAATTTCTCAGGCGCTAGAGGGGATTCAAATTCTGGATACGAAGTTTACCCCTAAAGGGAACATGGTGATGAATTTTGGCACTGTGGATATGCTGAATGATGCATTTAAAAAGTTGGTAGAGGTGCCGGCTGTTACTACAAGGAGTGTGAAAAAATTAAAACCAAAAGTGATGATTTGCAATGTTCATCCTGAAGAGTCCAAGAGTGAGATAATTGATACATTAATTGCAAGGAATGATTTTCTGGATTCGATTGATGATATTAAAGGAAAGATTGCCATGATTTTTGATAAACCAGCTGCTGGAGGTACAGTCCATTATATCCTGAAATGTGAGCCTGAAGTCCGTGCGGCTCTCTACAAATATAAAGACAAGGTGCAACTTCAATGGGGAATATATAATATAAGACACAGGTACCATGCATTGGCTTGTGTCTATTGCCAGAGATTTGGGCATGCAGAAAATAAGTGTGCTGCTAAACTAAACAGTGATGTGCCTGTTTGTTTTAAATGTGCTGGAACACATAGGTCGAAGGATTGTAAGGTGACTGTGAGAAAGTGCATAAATTGTATGAGATACGGGAAACAAGACGTGTATCATTCATCATCAGATACCCGGTGCCCGGTCTTTTCGAGTGAGATAGTCAAGGTGAGAGACCTAACTGATCATGGAATCTAGTGCTTTAATAAAGATAAAGGGGGGACTGATAAACATTCAATCAGTGGGAAATAAAACCTTTGAAATTCGAGACTTAATTAACCCATAACTAGCGGCGAGCAACATAAGTCGAGTATAATAAATCTGGACTATCTGGCGGCGCTCGACATAGGTCGTGTGGCAATTTCAGCACGTAATGTTGCTGAGAGAGAGACAAGTGGTGGCAGGAGAGTAGCAAGCGTATGACTGCTCCAGACCACCGCGGCGAACCTACTGACACGAATCCCACCTCCTCCCTCCCTCTCTCACTCGCTATATACGGAATTGTATGGGGAAAGTGCCGAATTACATGCTTTTTGCACTCACGTTGCGCGGTTGTTGCAAGAAAACTAGCCATCATAAAAGGATCGTTATGGTGTCATTGGAAAGCTCTGTTTATGCCCTTTCAGGGATAGATACTTGTTTTACGCTCTGGGTCTTATTTAGGCATGAAAATGATCACGTAAACAGCCCTATTTTGGCTAAAAACACCCCGCTGGTGGCTACGTATTATATACCGCCTAGGCCGCTCGTAAGGTGTTAATGAGGCAAAATATGATGTACTAGCGGTAACTGAAACATGGCTGAGTGAATACGATACTGCTAAAATACTTGAAATGACTCCTTTAACGCATACCTTCTTGCACAATCCACGAAAAGGGAAGGGAGGTGGTGGTGTGGGAATTTTTCTTACAAACACGTTTAAGAAGACGAATATATGTAAATCTGCAAGGTTCGGTAGTTTTGAACATATACAGGTGGGCTGTGAGATTGGAGGCTGGAAATGTACTTTTATTGTTGTTTATAGACCCCCAAATTTAAGTGCCAGTACATTTATTGATGATTTTAGATTATACTTGGAAACAATTGATATGGTTAGTACGAATACATTCGTCTTTGGTGACTTTAATCTGTGGGTGGATGTTCCGAATGATTACTATGCTACTATCTTTATAGAATTGATGGAGTCTTTCCACTTGATAAATAAAGTGCATACTGCAACTTCAAGAGGTGGTCATGCATTAGACTTGGTTTTTACGAATAGAGAAAGCTATATGATAAATGAGCTGTATGTTGAAGATGAGTGTTGTATTTCGCCGGTCCATAAACTAGTTACTTTTAACATGCCGTTGTAAGTAAACCTAGACAATCTAAGACAATAAAGTGTAGGTCAAAAAGAAAATTTGAGCCACAACTACTAATATCGACTGTTGCGAATGAAATACTAATTAAGAAAAGAGAACACTGTGCTCACGGTGAATTAATAGATGACTGTACGTCATGTTTCACTAATCTGTATAACAGCATTGCTAGAGAAAAATACGAAGATATGTGCCCCATTATTGAAAAGGAAATAGTAATAGTTGATAGTGCGCCGTGGTTTAATGCTGATATTCAAAGAGCAAAAAAGGCCAAGAAGAAATATGAGAGGCTATGGAGACGTCTACGAACCGAAGAGGCAAGAGATAACTATAAAAGAGCTCGGAATATAGAAAACAGGCTCATTGTGCTTAGAAAACGTGAATACTATATGAATAAAGCAAAAGAAGCTGGATCTGACATGAATAAGCTGTATGTGGTACTTGACAACTTGACGGGAAACAAGAAGAAAAATAAGTTACCAGAAGGGATTCCGGATATGACATTGGCGAATGATTTTTCTGACTTTTTTTGTGATAAAATTAATGCCATTGTTGGAAATTTTGGAGTAGTCGAGACTCAAGACGTTGTTGTAGCTGAGCCTACTGTGACTAAGTTAACAGAATTTACTATGACGGATCTGAATACAGTTAAATCCATAGTTACGAAAGCAAAACTTACCCATTGTAGTAATGATCCTATACCGATACGTGAAATAGTGCACAGTAAAAATGTTAACAGTTTTCTGGACATATATGTTGACATAATATACTGTAGCATTGCAAATAATGTATTTCCATCGTCTGAAAAGAATGCGATTGTGAAGCCTATTATTAAAGGGAGCCTTGATTCTCAATGCTTGAGCTCTTTTAGGCCTGTTTCCAATTTAACATTTCTATCAAAAATTACTGAAAATTTAATTCTGGGTCAGTTATGGGATCACTTGAGTTTAGTGAAGGCTGTCCCAGACAACCAGTCCGCATATAGAAGACTTTACTCTACGGAAACCACGATGTGCTCTGTGATTAATGATTTACTCGTGCAAATGGACAATGCGAAGTGTGGAATCTTAATTTTGTTGGACTTGAGTGCTGCGTTCGATACAGTGGTGCATAGCTTACTAATAGAAGACTGTAAAGCTATTGGTATTGATGGTAATGCGCTGGAATACCTTCAAAGTTACCTTACTAACAGAAATTATTGTGTGCAAATAAGTAATACATTCTCAGAGATGAAGCATCTAGAGAGGGGCGTCCCTCAAGGGAGTGTTCTTGGACCAATTCTATTCTGTATATATACAATTGCACTATCTAGCATATTAATGAAACATGGAGTGAAATTCAAGCTGTTTGCGGATGACACCCAATTCTATCTGGCACTAAGTGACGTGGTGAATGTTGAGGAGAAGATTAATGGTTTACTAAAAGACATTGGGAAGTGGATGGAGTCAAAGCAACTGAAATTAAATGAAAATAAAACTGAATGCCTATTAGTAGGCAGACGGGTGAACCTTGAGAGACTGGGCGTGCAAAGCCTCAATATCAATGATTGTGTGATGAATGTGAGTAGTGTGGTGAAGGATTTGGGAGTCTTGGTTGATAGTGCACTGTCATTTAAAAACCAGATTAATCAAACAGTGCGAATCTCTGCCTATCATCTGAGGAATATTGCTTTTGTGAGAAAATATCTGGATATTAATACAACCAAAATGTTGATCCACAATCATGTAATTAGTAAATTAGGCTATTGTAATTCTCTATATTATCGACTACCAAATTACTTGCTACGAAAACTACAACTTATAATGAATAGAGCAGCAAGATTAATAAAGAGTTTACCATTCCGTGCGAGTATAACGCCGGCATTAATTGACCTGCATTGGCTGCCGGTGAAAGCGAGGATCATATTCAAACTGTGTGTTATAGTGTATCAAGCTTTGAACTTTGGAAAGCCGGAATATGTGCGAGACTTATTGGAAGACTTCAATGTTGGCACTGATATGATGCTGAGACATGGCAATGTGCTGCATCAATTGAATGAGCCACGGTGCAATCATGAATTTGGATTTAGGGCCTTCGAAAAGAGTGCACCGAGACTTTATAATAATCTACCAGTTAATGTGAAAAGGTGTGCGAACATAAAGGCCTTTAAAAAGTCACTTAAAACACATTTGTTCAGGGAGTGTTATGACTTAGAAGATGGCACTGTGAGACAAGACTACAAGTGCTAGATGGTTTAAAGGGCAGCTGCGACGAGCGTCACATCTAGTGACGGAGCGCGGCTGAGAAACTCCACACCAAGTAACAAGTAACAAGTAACGAAATCATATAAATAATAATCAGCATTTAAATTATCTAATTATCAAGGTAAACATCGTTTCACAACGATTTAGTGAACATAATATCAAGAAATTAACGACCCTAAAGCAAACGGTGGATCGCGTATGCGGTCGCGGGAATATTTAAACTGATCCTCTTTACAGTTCTTCTAAACTTATTTCTACAAGGTTTATAACTAAATTAACTTGGCCAAGGTAATCTTATACAGTACTAAATTACTTAATATTAATTAATCTCTACAATATAATTATACAATCACCGGGTTCTGGTAGGAAATTGTTCACTCTAGTGAGGTTACCCTATCGGAAGGTTGTTGCCAACAGTCCCCAGATACCGGTGTAGTCAATTTATTTCTCACAATGACGTTAGGAATAAAATCTGAATTCCTAGCTCGGTGATGCAAGAATTAATTCACCCAGGTAACGTATGGAAATAGATTATTCACAAGAACAATTAAGACGTATCAAGTCTTGGGTAGGAAATTACGTTACGTGTAAATGGGTTCGTTTGATTATTTAGTATATCGTATTTAACATAAGGATCTGAGTATAGATACATTAAAAAGGGACCAAAGCCTTCGTTATACACTTCACTTCAACTTGGACACTCAATGCAATAATAAGACATAAGACACAGATCTGCGAGTATTCACGTGGTAATAATTTAAATCACAACTATGTAACGTATGCGACTTAGGTGAATTAGAAATTAATTAAAAGGTGAGTAGATGAGGAATTTGGAAGGAATCTGAGTGTAAAATGGAGGGAGAGTAAGAAACTGTTCTGGAAAGAAGTCAAGAAAGTTAGGGAAGGTAGCAAGGGAAACAGTAAGGGTGTGAAAGATAAGAATGGGAGAATGCTAGCCGAGAAGCAAGAGAGAGTCGAAAGATGGAGGGAGTACTTCAGTGAGTTGCTAAATGAAAGGAATGAAGAGCCAGCAAACATAGCTGGATATGGTATGGGAGGGAGAAGAAGAGAAGTAGTGGAGGAGGAGGTGGGGATCAGGAGGTCAGAAGTGTGGGAAGCCATGAAAAGAGTGAAGTTGGGGAAAGCACCAGGAACAGATGGAGTGTGTGGGGAAATGTTGAGGTATGGTGGTGAGATAGTGATAGAATGGGTATGGAAAATGTGCAAACTAGCATGGGAGAAGGGGAGTGCACCCGATGACTGGAAGACTGGCATAATAGTCCCCCTATATAAGGGCAAAGGGGAAAGAGGAGTGTGTGGTAACCACCGAGGAATATGTCTTCTAAGCGTAGTAGGGAAGGTATACAGTAGGGTAGTGATTGAGAGAGTGAGAGTGAGAACGGAGAAATGGATAGGCGACGAGCAGGGAGGTTTTAGGAAGGGAAGAGGATGTGTAGATCAGATTTTTACCCTGAATTGTGTTGTGGAGAAGTATCTGGAGAAGAAACAAAAGGTGTATGTTGCCTTTATGGACTTGGAGAAGGCCTATGACAGAGTGGATAGAGAAGGTTTGTGGAAAGTACTTAGAATATACGGAGTAGAGGTCAAGTTGCTGAAAGCAGTGAAGAGCATGTATGAGGGTGCAAAGGCGGCAGTACGTGTGGAGAGTGAGCAGAGCGAGTTCTTTGACCTGAATGTTGGGTTGAAACAGGGTGTGTGATGTCCCCGTGGTTGTTTACTGTATATATGGATGGAGTTATGAAAGAAATACTATCAAGAGCAGTGGATGTTGGTGTATCGCTGAAAAGGGAGGGAATTGAGTGGAAGCTACCTATACTGCTGTTTGCGGATGATACAGTTCTGATGAGTGATAATGAATGGGAGTTGCAGGGTCTGGTAAATGAGTTTGGAACAGTGTGCGAAAAACGGAATTTGAAGGTAAATACGGGGAAGAGCAAGGTTATGGTCTTCGAAAGGGGTGAAGTCACAGAGTGTGAGGTGAAGCTGAACGGTCAGGCTATGGAGATCGTCAACTCTTTTAAGTATCTGGGCAGTGTGTTGAGTAAAGATGGGACTATGGATGAAGAGGTGCGGGAGAGGGTACAACAGGGGAAGAGGGTTGTAGGAACGCTAAAAGCAGTAACAAGAAATAGGGTGGTCAGTATGGAAGTGAAGAAGTCCTTGCATGACAGTGTGGTAATCCCGACACTGACTTATGGAAGCGAAGCATGGACGTTGGTTGAGAGACTCAGACCAAGAGTGAGAGCAGTGGAAATGAATTACTTAAGGAGTGCGTGCGGAGTTACATGGAGGGATAGACAGACTAATGAGGAAGTAAGAAGGAGGTGTGGTGTGGAGGTAGATGTGCTGGAAAGTGTGAAAAGGAACAACTTGAGATGGTTCGGCCATATGGAACGTATGGAAAGCGAGAGAATGACTAAGAGGGTGTACGAGAGCGAGGTGGAGGGACAGAGAGGGGAGAGGTAGACCGAATATGAGGTGGAAGGATGGAGTGAGGAACTACATGAACGAAGGCGGTGCTGGTTGGGGGGAGGGGCGTCGACTGACTGGGGACAGAGGTGCATGGGGGCGGTTCGTTCGTGGCCACCCCTTCGGGGATCACGGCGTCAGGCAATAGATAGATAGATAGATTAATAATGAACACTGAACTCAGAGAGAGTTGCGGCACATGTATAGCAATTACTTAATATGCGACTTCATAGACAGGGGAATTATTAACCTGACAAGCGCGATATGACAGTAGGTGCTAGGGTAGTTATTTGTGCATTTCTAGCCCTGGATTCTGACAGAATTCGTTATATTTACAATATAAACCATTATTTGTTTTCGGTATGCTTTTATTTTACATATATGATGTATATATGAACCTTCAAGAGTGCTAAAATAAGTGGGAAAAGCATTTGGGTGGTGAAAAACGAAGATATTGGCCACCCGGTCATAATCTCAGGCGAGAGAGAGAGACAGGCAGCCCTCCCCTCTCGCTGTCTGGGAGTCAACTGAGAAGAGCGGGGCGGTGTGTGCCGGTGTCTGGGTGTTGCATAACGATCTTTTATGCAACCCACTTGTGCTACATTATCGCGGGAGAGAAAAATAACCGATAAATGATGATAATAAGAGGAAAATATGTGATAATTGAGGAGGGAGGGGGGAATAAGGTGGGGAAGGAGGGGAGGGGGGTGGGTGAGATTTACATGGATGAGTACTGGAGGGGAATTATCTCACCTAGAGACAAATTCCTTTGTTTTGATAGGCCCTTTTTTTTTATGGAAGGCTTTTTTTATGGTCCTGCTTCCGTGAGGCCTATCGCGTTCCCTATAGGAAGCCTTCCGTGAGGCCTATCGCGCTTGCCGGGTTAAGGTCATGTACTGGTTGAATAGTTAATAAATTAACACAGGTGATTCGAATGAAAAGAGGAGAGTTGTGATCACAAACTCTCTAAATGAATTAAATGTAAAACAATCACATATCTTATGTTACCTTTACAATCAATTTCAGGAAAGTCCAAGAAGGAGATTCTGGTCGACGTAGAGACTCGCTGGACGTCGATGGTAACTGCCTCTCACACACTGCAGAATCAGATGGTTTCTGGCGTCGTCGTACACCAGAGTTGGGTCCCCCTTTCGACCAATGTCTAAGGCTCGTCCTGGCGCTTGTTGAAGGTAAGAGTCACAGATGACCAATGTCAAAGGTTGTCTTCCCCATTTCTTCTCTACTTCCCATAGGATTTTGGTAGGTAATATTTGGATTATTTTAGAATTTCAGTTTAAGTTCTAATAGGGTAGTAGGGCATAGGGAATTCGTATTTGTTTAATTGTGAAGGAAATATCTGACTTAAAATTAGACATACTTTATTAATACATGGGCATGGTTATTCTTTATTAATAAAAAATCTTAATCTTAGGTTTTCTCTTTACATGTTTGTACAATAATTAATTAGGTGTATTTCTTCATATTGGCCTCCTTTCCTCTTTTTGGAGGTGCTGTGGTTGTAAATGGTGTTGCTCGAATTACGCCCATTCATCCGGGTAGGTGCCGTGGTAAGGGTGTTCGGGATCCCACCTATATCGATATTGCATCGGTTCTTGATGGGGAAGTTGCATAAATTCTTCCTCGTTATATGTGATATTGAGCATGGGAAGCTGGATGGCCATGTGTCTTGATGTTGTTGTCTGTGATGGCTGTGAGTGGCTGCCGTGGAAGGTTTGTGATTGGGGCAGGGGAAGGGGAGGTCCTTGCCCTGGCATGACGTCAATAGGGGGGCAGATGCTGGTAACCCTTTTGACCGTGGAGCACGGAGTTGGCTCCCTTGATGGGTATACTGCTTGAAGTTCTGTAGAATGTCTCTCTCCTTTTGTGGTTGATGTGGCCTATTATTTTTGTGGCTTCTTATGGTGGCTATCTTTACCCTGTCAGAGGCCTTAGCAGGGTTAGCCTCCAGATCCCTTTGCGGAATCCCCGTTACTTCAACTTGACTAAATGTACCAAGGTGTGCTGCTTCTGTTGTTCAGCTCTTAATGTGGGGTAGGCAGCCTTGATTCGTTGGCTGATGGAGGCTAGAGTGAGGTCTATATCTTCTTCATACTTGATGTCCTTCATTTGGGCATGGGCGAAGAAGGGACCCAATGATGGCCTGATGGCATCGATCATGATGGATCTAAACTGATCCCAGGTAAGGTCTGGCATTACCTGGGTGGCAACGAGGGAAACGGCTTTTCCCAAGTGCGTTAATAATACAGCAATTTTCTCGCAGTTCTGATTGTATGTCAGATTGAGTACTGGTTTAACCATATCTAGGTACACTTCTATTTCGTATGTTTCTCCATCATATTTGGGGATTGGGATGTGAGAGCGATTAACTGCCATGTTTACAAATGTTATATAATGCTCTACTGTTTCTATTTTTTGTAATGCAATGATCTCTTCCTTCTCGAATCAAGAACCACAGTCTGTCACCAATGTTATACCAGGCTTTTTACCAGGTATGTATATTGGTTATGGTGAGTTCTATCTAGACTGGGGAATTCAGAGTTCATACAATACATGCAAAGAAACAAATAGACATATAACACCGAGATATAGTTTAAAGAACAGTTTTAATTATCTTACTCGCTAAGTACATTGATAATAGATAGTTACTTGTAATAAATTGTATAGTTTAACACTCAACGAGCGGCCTAGGCGTTATATTTGACCGTGCCGCCCAGCGTTTTTTTTTACCATAAATAGGGTTGTTTCTGTGCTCTTTTTCATGCATAAATAAGAGCTAGAGCGTAATACAAGTATGTATCTCTGAAAGGGCGTAAATTGAGTTTTCCAATGACACCCGAACCATCCTTCTACGATCACTGGTTGTCTTGCAACGATCGTGCAACCGAAGGGCAAAATCGCTAAAATACGGTCATTTCGTTACATAATTACGTGTGTAGTGAGTGAGAGAGGGTGGTGTAGTGTGGAGTACATGTCAGTGGGCCCACGACGGTCGTGGAGAGCGGTCATGAGGTAACCTACACTCCTCCCACTGCTCGGCTCTCTCTCAGAGCCAATATTGCGCCAAAATTGCACACAGACTTAAGTCGGGCCCCGCCACATTGTCCAGCTTTTTGGATACAGACTTAAGTTGGGCCCCACTAAAGAAGGGTTATACAACACATGAATACTTGATTCGAGCATGATCGAGGATCTAGATGGAGCTCAGGTATATAGAATAAGTTTTAGCTGTCCTCTTATACAATACACAACAATAATATATTCTCGAAATACTGAAGAGTCGGATAATACCTGTGCATAGATTTAAATTTACATATGATAACTATTAACACATAATAGACGAGGGATTACACTGAGTTAATATTATGGTTTAATTTCCTTAATATACTAATGGACGATTAGACAGAGTCAATATGTGGGACTCTAACTTTATAAGTCACCTTTGCGCACTGGTGAGACTTTGGCAGACTCGATATTCTAATTACTCTCACTTTATAACACTAGTGAGAAAATTGACAGAGTCAATAGGTTGGGACTCTAACTTTATAGCACTTGCCGTAATTCTATTCTGAGTCAATATATAGGACTCTAACTTTATAAGTCACCTTGCGCACTGGTGAGACTTTGGCAAAGTCGATATTTTACGGTCTCTAACTCCTTAACACTTGCTTAGAATTTGGTAGAGTCACAAGGTTGGGACTCTAACTTTATAACACTTGTAGGAAATTAGACAGAGTCAATACGTTGGGACTCTGACTCTAAAATACCTCGTCACTGGTATCGACTTCGTTCAGATTTTCATTATATCCCCACCATTAACACTTTGAGTAAAAGTTGAGGTAGCAGCTTGCAGTCGTCTGGGTCTCCGTTGGACCGTCCATGTTGGCCTGTCGTGTGAATCAGTTGTTTAGTTACAGGTGGAGTAATGGTTGTAAGATCTTGAATGAGGTTCCTTGCTATCATGACACTGCGCACCTCATCGGACTAACGCAAGTATGTTTTAAGTACTCGACTATCTTGATCGTCATATTACTCGGTGATGAAGTTCTGTTCAGGTACTCTTGATGTGGGGTCTTTAATATAATGCCTGTGTCATGACACAGTGACAAGATATCGGATTAACGCAAGTAGATAGTATGATCATGAGCAATACTATTTCCTTGACTACCACTGACCTTTGTAAGAAGTTATAAGAACTCGGGGCAGTGTTTAAACCTTTTGCTTACTATTGCCAGCCAACATGTCAGTGGACAATAGTAAAGAAGACTTCTATATGCTGAGTGCCTGTGAAGGTATCTTGCAAAGCCCTGAACTACTTGGGGAATTTAGCATGCCAAGTATCCTGAGGTAGTGGTGGAAATGCTTTTTTAATAAAAGGAGGGACATGTCCAGCGAGCTTAGACTTCCTTTATTAAAGGTGCATGCCTATTAATTATGTTGATGTTATTACTGTGTCATGACACGCAAGCAACAAAGATTCCTCAATAGGTAAAGTAACTCCTCAGACCTGTGGGATATTGGGCATGCCTTTTATTCCAACTGAATGGGAGGGTAATTATAGGACTGCAAACCACTACTATGTCAGTGTTATTTGAAGCCCTAGAATTGCTTACCCTGTTCAGTTTTCTCCAGCATAGTGATGACATGTGCTGAGATGTCCCAGGGTTGATGTGTGGGAGGCAAAAGGTCACAAGTGTGGTCAGGGGTTAATCTAGGGGATTAAGGGGACCCTCTAGAAGCTGGGAGGCAAGTACTTTGACCTTTGAGTGGAACAGGGGCATTATCGTAAATACGATAGGCTATGACTCTTTTGTGATCTCGTATGTCTCTGTGACGTCACGGTCGCTCCTGCAGCACGACGTAGGATGAGTAGATCGTATATTATAAGATTGTAAATATGTTGATCAAACTTTGATCAAATAACTTTGATCAAATGGGTTCAAGTAGAAACCTTTTCCAATGAATTAGAATCCTTGAAAAGCTCGAATAAGACATTAATGCCTAATATAGTGCGTCAACTAAGGTTGCACCTAGACAATGGCCTCATCAGGTGTGAGGGTCGCCTGAAGTGGTCGGGTGTACCAGACGGCACAAACCGCCCTATACTTATGCCAACAAGACATCACGTTACTGATCTATTGATCATACGTGCACATAGGGATGTAAAACACTACGGGGTATGTCATATTATATTAAATTTACGTCTCACATGGTGGATACCCAGAGTTCGACAAGTAGCTCGACGCGTAGTAAGAAAGTGTGTAATATGCCAGAGACTAAAAGGTAAACCATATGCAACCAAGGGGAGGTGTGGTGGAGTGGTCTTGCCACTGGCCTGGTAATCCAAAGGTCCCGGGTTCAAATCCTGATGTATCAATGGGAAGATATTATTGGGATGGAATTTGTGCTATACCTGGTATCAGTGCATTACCACAAGCCAACCGAAACGTCAATAAAATACCCTCATTGTTCCCTGATTAAATAGCACTGTATGAATATTCCCATATTCAAAATATGCTATAGGGGTGCAATGCCTGGTGAGTTATCTGCTCAACAGGTGGCGTTGTGTGTGTGTAAGTGTGAGAGTCCGAGTGTAGGGGGTGAGACAGTGAAGCACGGGAACGAGGTGGCTTCAGAGATGGGGTCGTTTCGGGCCATGAGTGAGCACCGTGCCTCATGTGAAGGCAAGATGGCAGGTGCTCGTTGTACTCTACGTGCTTCACATGTCTCACTCCCTAGACTGGAACAAGACCTCACGGGCTTCACTGTTCATTGTAAAGCGGTGAATGTTAAGGCTCTCAGCCTATGCCCGAGAGGAAGTAAGTTGGAATATAGAAAAAAAAAAAAAAAAAAAAAAAAAACTGGACCAGCTCCACCTCTACCTGAATGCCGTGTAAAGCACGTAGAACCTTTCCAAGCTGTAGGATTAGATTACACAGGGGCATTGAAGATGAGAGAGCATGAGAAGGTTTATATATTATTGTTTACCTGTGCAACGTCTCGAGCGGTACACCTAGAACTATGTGATAATTTGTCTAGCGAAGAATTTATGCTGGCGTTTAGACGGTTTTGTGCCCGTCGTTCAGTCCCTCAACTCATTCTTAGCGACAATGCTCCCACTTATGTCCAAGCATCAAAATATCTAAAGGATATGAGTAGTGATCCTACTATCATCACTTTTTTGGGTGAGAAGAAGTGCGAATGGAGGTTCATTCCAGTTAAGGCACCTTGGTTTGGTGGAATGTGGGAACGATGTGTCGGCATAGTAAAATCAGGACTCAAAGCGGTTGTAGGACGTGCTCTATTAAAGAAGAGTGAGTTGACGACAGTCCTCACAGAGATAGAGGCAGTCGTGAATTATCGCCCGCTTACATATGTGTACACCGACCTGCAAGAACCACTACCAATAACGCCAGCTCACTTGCTATATGGAAAACCATTGACTGCGTTTCCATCTGATTTTCAACCCATAGTAGAGTTAGAGTATCCCTCGTTGTACTCTAAGGTAGCGGTGTCTAAGAGATACCAGTATATATCAAGGATAATCAAGGATTTTAGGAAACGGTGGATTAGTGAATATCTGCTAGCATTGAGGGAAAGGAGTGTTCCTCCCTCTGGTAGACCAACGGCACCTACAGTTGGTGAAGTTGTTTTAATTAAAGACGATAGTCCTTGTTTATACTGGAAATTGGGCTGCGTGTTGGAGGTATACAAGGGGGCAGACTCTGTAGAGCGGGTAGCGCTATTGAAGACAGCCACTGGAACTACTGTTCGTCCTATTGCACGTTTGTACGCTTTGGAGCTCGATTCCGCATTGCAATCTGATGCTCCACCTGTTATTGCTGGGTCCGAGGATTCTCAAAGGAACGACTCACCTCTTACTGATGGTGATCATTCTCGGACCGGGACGCGTCCCAGATGCGCTGCTGCTGGCGCCGTCAACTTGTGGCGTCCGAAGATAGCTTCTGGGCAACTTTAAGTTTAAGGTGGGGTTCAGGTCTTTTTTAGTGAGGGGGAGTGTATCGTAAATACGATAGGCTATGACTCTTTTGTGATCTCGTATGTCTCTGTGACGTCACGGTCGCTCCTGCAGCACGACGTAGGACGAGTAGATCGTATATTATAAGATTGTAAATAAGTTAAGTTATAAAAGGCCTAATATGCTATTAAGCAATATTGCCATGGTCGTATGTAGTATATATGAATTTATCATTTATATATTAATATAATTTATCGTATAGAGCAACCTAGATGCGGTACAATAATTTGGGCTCCTGGCGTTTGCCAAGGCAGCAAGGTGTGCCTTTGAGGAACACCAGAGCCTTCATGAACACCAACCAGTTAACATCTATTTTCCGCCCTCAGTTGATCGCGCTTTTGAGCCTCTAATCACAATACACACAACAATACAAACAGCTACACCATCACGACGCTCTCATCGACGCCATGACTGACTGACAGATAAGCATAATATTCATGTCCATTCTCATGTAATCATTTATTCTTTCTTTAACTTGACTCGTGTCTCGGGACCGAAGTCTCGTTCCCCATTGTCCACCGCCATATTGGGTAAAACGTTCTCCCTTGCCTCATTGCCACGTGGAACTATTGGTGAGTTAATTCCTGGCTAATATTAACCCTTATAACCTTACCCTATATATAAATTTATTATGTGAGACCTTTGGATATAAATTAGCTTGTTTCAGATTGAATTCAATTTAGATATGGAGTAGTTTTCATTTAGATTGATTTTATTTTATTCATTATAGCTTAGTAATATTTAACTTCCATTGATAGTTTACCACATTGGTGCCCAGACCCGGGAATTAGCTACCAGTAAGGGATTCTTAAGGCAATGAACAAGGGGACATATAACAGGATGCAGGAACAACTCTATGATAAACTGGCAAGGCTAGCCAAGCGATGGTTAGAGCCGGAATGCAGGGTCACATCGTTGCACCTGCCCAAATCCTGCATCCCACCCATCATCTTTCCCCAATAAATGTTCTTTTCCATTTCAGACTTCCTGTGACATATTACCTGACCTAACATTTGTTCTTGTTCAATATGATCCTTTAGTAGGTATTGCTATTGTGTGTACTATTTGCTCTCCATAACATAGAAGTCCGCCGGTCGGCGTCTCTTAACTAGACTACTATTTTGCCGTTGTTAATGTAACATTTGGGTACATAGCCTATAGGCTTACATGCAGAATGAATAAAGACAATAAAGAGACACCGTCTAGTGGGGTGCTGAACAAGGCCCCTAAAAATCAAAGGGCGGGACTTCGGGGAGTATTAAGTAGGCTAATTGTGGACGTCAACACTTTCATCACTACTGCTGAACTAGAGAAATTGGAGGCTAGATTAGAAAACGTCCAGGCTACCCACGGTCGTATTATGGCTCTGAGTGAGGTGATTGTGGCAGGGATGACAGAGGAGGAAGAGATAGTTACAGAGTGTGATAATCGCGCCCTCTATGACGAACCTGCCTTTTGAGCGAAGTACATATTACAGCGTGCTGTCGCAAGTAAGAAGGGAGGCGATAATGAGACCCATAGAAGGGCTGACCCAAAACATACTGTACACCTCCCAAAGCTCAATCTTCCTACATTTGGGGGCAAGTTGACTGAGTGGTTAGCTTTTTGGGATGTATTTCGGTCTACAGTTCATGAATCCTCTTTGGATAATGTCCGCAAGTTTCACTATCTGAAGGGACAAATGGAAGGAGAGGCTTTACATTTGATAGAGGGTTTTGCGGTAGTGGGTGGTAGTTATCTTGAGGCAGTACAACTATTAAAGTCCACATACGGGGATCAAGAGCAGTTGAAGATGGCCCATGTCGTTGCCTTGTTAAGGCTCGCAGAACCACAGTATAAGGTTGAGGAGTTAACAAATTTTAGGGCAAATATGGAGTACCATACTCGATCGCTAGACACCCTAGGGCTCACCACACAGGAAATGATAGTCATTATCTTACGTCAGAAGCTTCCTATGGCAATACTTGACAAGGTTAGATCATTTGATCTGGGGGAGTTCAAAAGTCAGTTCAGTAAGGAAATCAATAATCTACAGTTGCACAAAGGGAGAATGTATGTGTCGGGAGGGAGTGAAAATGTGGAGAAGAGGGGAACAGTAAGCTTGACAGTGGGGACAAAAGAAAGGAAAGAGGGTACGTATAAGAAACCTGCTCAGATTCTATGTAAGCTATGTAACAACAAACACAAATGGAGTTTCTGTGTAAAGTACCCAATAAATGAGACAAAACTAGCACAGGCGAAAAGATTGAAGCTATGTGTAGGTTGTCTAAGTAAAGAACATGGTAAGCAGGGACAATGTACTGCTACATACTTAAGGCCCTGTCGCCACTGCAAAGGACATCACTTTGATAAGTTGTGTCCTACAGCAGATAAAGTCAAAGACGTCAAACCAGAGGGTACTACAACAGTGGCACTAGGTAGCACACAAGACACCACTATATTGCCCACAATACAGATTCCCATGGAAGGTAATGACAGTAACAAAGTTTGTCGGGCACTTCTAGATCAAGGGTCTCAACGTTCCTTTATAAAGAGGTCCGTACTAGTGGGACTGAAGCACCGAATCGTAGGGGCTGAGACTCTTCGATTACAGGGCTTCACAGGGGTTACTGATAAGCAAGACTACGAGATAGCGGAGATTTCATATTTCTACATAAAAAAACCGGTACTTTATGACTTGTATCGTAGTAGACACCCTACCAGAATATGTATCTGTAGGTGTGAAGAAGGTGGAACACGCATTACGTAGCAAAGGGGTTAACTTGTCAGATCCCATGGGAAATCAGAATGAGGTGCATATTCTACTTGGTGTGGATCAATATTATGATGTAGTATACCCTGGATTTAAAAAGATGTGTGGTGTAATTTTAATCCCCACTAAATTTGGATATTGCATGAGCGGAAAGGTGCATACTACACAGTCAAAGGTCCTGGTCGACACGGTCTCAATATATAGAGTCAATGTAACCGCGGCATAGGAGTTGGGAAGGGAGGATTCCCAACCTAGTGACCCTAAGATGGCTGCCGAGTTCGACCTGGAACGACTGTGGAGATTGGATCACATAGGCATTAATCCTATGGAGACTGATTATGACTCGGAAGTTGTGCTACAAAGGTTTGATGAGTCTGTGAGCTACTGTGCCTCAGACAAGCAATATAAAGTTAGTTTACCCTGGAAGAACAGTGAGATAAGCCTGCCTACCAACTATGGTTTGGCATTAGGTCGCTTGCACGCATTGCAGCGGAAATTGTCTAAAGAACCGAGCACGCGCCAGGCGTATGACGACCTAGTATTTCGGAGTTATGAAGATAGGGGCTTTATTGAGAGAGTCGATGTCAAGGAACCGATTAAGAAGGGTAGGGTTCACTATCTGGCCCATCATGGGGTAAGAAAAGACAGCGTCACCACACCAATACGGATGGTGTATGACTGCTCTGCCCACCAAGGTCAACTACCCAGTCTAAATGACTGCCTGTTGACAGGTCCGTCCATGGTGTCAGACCTGTCCCAACATCTATTGCGGTTTAGGCTGGGGAAGTACGCCTATACCAGTGACATCGAGAAAGCATTCTTGATGGTCAAGCTAAAGGAGGAAGATAGAGATGTTACCCGCTTTCTTTGGTTCAGCGACATTAGCGACTCTGAAAGTCCAGTCATAATATACCGTTTTCGGGTTGTACTCTTTGGGGCCACGTGTTCACAGTTTTTGTTAAATGCCACAATCAAAAAACATCTAGCTGACACTCATGAGAACACAAGTAAACTATCTCGCGGATTATATATCGACAATTTGCAGGGTTCTAGCGATAGTCAGGATGATTTGTTATATACATACTGGCAAGCACGCAGATTGTTTGCGGATGCACATCTATTTCTCCGCGAGTGGGTTCCTAATAGTGAAGATCTTCAGAGTTTGATACAGGTGGACGGTACTGCATCTCTTAACCAGGAAAAGTCCAGAAATTTGGGGATGATCTGGCAACCTAAACATGACATACTAACTTATCAAACAAGGTCTTTTGCTCAGCAGACAGGAGCGCACACCAAAAGAAGTCTGTTGAGCAAAGTTGCGCAATTTTTTTATCCTTTGGGTCTAGCATTTCCCGTTACCATAAGAGCTAGGATTCTAATGCAGGAAGTTTGGAGACGTAAAATAGGAGGGGATGACAGTTTGCCAGAAGACCTGAATGACCAAGGGAAATTTTTGTTGAATGAGTATGCCATCCTATGTACTAAACCTATACCTCGTAAAGTGGCGGCATACGGTGACGTTACGTTACACACGTTTTGCGATGCTAGCGCCACGGCATACGGGGTAGCCATATATGTCGTTACTTCATTTGGGGCACATTTAGTTACAGCCCGGGCCAAGGTAGCCCCGGTTAAAAAGGTAACTATCCCTATCGGGGAATTGACTGCCATGCTGCTATTAGCACGTCTGGTGCAACATGTACGCGCAGCATACGAGAGCGAATTAAATATTGAAATCGTTCACATTTGGTGCGATAGTCAGGTCGCACTCAACTGGATACATAGCAAGAAGTCTCTGCCAGTTTATGTGGAATAGGGTAGATGAGATTAGAGCCCTTTTGTCAGATGTTGCTTATCATTATGTAAATACAAAAGAAAACCCTAGTGATCTCGTAACTAGGGGTATAACGGCTAGCCAGCTAGTGAAGTCCGAATTGCGGTGGCATGGTCCAAAGTGGCTGCTCCATGAAAGTGAATGGACGATTTGGCATGCTGTTGGTGAGGGACTTCTGCCACTGGAAACAGTGGCAGTTACAGCCTAACCAAATGAGCCACCGGATCCAATCGTAGAGTGGGCAAGATTCGGTGACTATCATAAACTAGTCAGAGTTGTAGCTTGGGTATTGCGATATGTATCCAATCTTAAGCTTAAAGTAACGAGCCAACTCTGCAACAGGGGTCACAACATTGATACTCGTGAATTTAAAGCAGCTGAAGTAACTTTGATCAAATAAGTTCAAGTAGAAACCTTTTCCAATGAATTAGAATCCTTGAAAAGCTTGAATAAGACATTAATGCCTAATATAGTGCGTCAACTAAGGTTGCACCTAGACAATGGCCTCATCAGGTGTGAGGGTCGCCTGAAGTGGTCAGGTGTACCAGATGGCACAAACCGCCCTATACTTATGCCAACAAGACATCACGTTACTGATCTATTGATCATACGTGCACATAGGGATTTAAAACACTACAGGGTATGTCATATTATATCAAATTTATGTCTCACATGGTGGATACCCAGAGTTCGACAAGTAGCTCGACGCGTAGTAAGAAAGTGTGTAATATGCCAGAGACTAAAAGGTAAACCATATGCAACTGGACCAGCTTCACCTCTACCTGAATGCCGTGTAAAGCACGTAGAACCTTTCCAAGCGGTAGGATTAGATTACACAGGGGCATTGAAGACGAGAGAGCATGAGAAGGTTTATATATTATTGTTTACCTGTGCAACGTCTCGAGCGGTACACCTAGAACTATGTGATAATTTGTCTAGCGAAGAATTTATGCTGGCGTTTAGACGGTTTTGTGCCTGTCGTTCATTCCCTCAACTCATTCTTAGCGACAATGTTCCCACTTATGTCCAAGCATCAAAATATCTAAAGGATATGAGTAGTGATCCTACTATCATAACTTTTTTGGGTGAGAAGAAGTGCGAATGGAGGTTCATTCCAGTTAAGGCACCTTGGTTTGGTGGAATGTGGGAACGATGTGTCGGCATAGTAAAATCAGGACTCAGAGCGGTTGTAGGACGTGCTATATTAAAGAAGAGTGAGTTGACGACAGTCCTCACAGAGATAGAGGCAGTCGTGAATGATCACCCGCTTACATATGTGTACACCGACCTGCAAGAACCACTACCAATAACGCCAGCTCACTTGCTATATGGAAAACCATGGACTGCGTTTCCATCTGATTTTCAATCCATAGTAGAGTTAGAGGATCCCTCGTTGTAATCTGAGGTAGCGGTGTCTAAGAGATACCAGTATATATCAAGGATAATCGAGGATTTTAGGAAACGGTGGATTAGTGAATATCTGCTAGCATTGAGGGAAAGGAGTGTTCTCCCTCTGGTAGACCAACGGCACCTACAGTTGGTGAAGTTGTTTTAATTAAAGAAGATAGTCCTCGTTTATACTGGAAATTGGGCTGCGTGTTGGAGGTATACAAGGGGGCAGACTCTGTAGAGCGGGTGGCGCTATTGAAGACAGCCACTGGAACTACTGTTCGTCCTATTGCACGTTTGTACGCTTTGGAGCTCGATTCCGCATTGCAATCTGATGCTCCACCTGTTATTGCTGGGTCCGAGGATTCTCAAAGGAACGACTCACCTCTTACTGATGGTGATCATTCTCGGACCGGGACGCGTCCCAGACGCGCTGCTGCTGGCGCCGTCAACTTGTGGCATCAGAAGATAGCCTCTGGGCAACTTTAAGTTTAAGGTGGGGTTCAGGTCTTTTTTTGTGGGTGGAGTGTATCGTAAATACGATAGGCTATGACTCTTTTGTGATCTCATATGTCTCTGTGACGTCACGGTCGCTCCTGCAGCACGACGTAGGACGAGTAGATCGTATATTATAAGATTGTAAATAAGTTAAGTTATAAAAGGCCTAATATGCTATTAAGCAATATTGCCATGGTCTTATGTAGTATATATGAATTTATCATTTATATATTAATATAATTTATCGTATAGAGCAACCTAGATGCGGTACAATAATTTGGGCTCCTGGCGTTTGCCAAGGCAGCAAGGTGTGCCTTCGAGGAACACCAGAGCATTCACGAACACCAACCAGTTAACATCTATTTTCCGCCCTCAGTTGATCGCGCTTTTGAGCCTCTAATCACAATACACACAACAATACAAACAGCTACACCATCACGACGCTCTCATCGACGCCATGACTGACTGACAGATAAGCATAATATTCATGTCCATTCTCATGTAATCATTTATTCTTTCTTTAACTTGACTCGTGTCTCGGGACCGAAGTCTCGTTCCCCATTGTCCACCGCCATATTGGGTAAAACGTTCTCCCTTGCCTCATTGCCACGTGGAACTATTGGTGAGTTAATTCCTGGCTAATATTAACCCTTATAACCTTACCCTATATATAAATTTATTATGTGAGACCTTTGGATATAAATTAGCTTGTTTCAGATTGAATTCAATTTAGATATGGAGTAGTTTTCATTTAGATTGATTTTATTTGATTCATTATAGCTTAGTCATATTTAACTTCCATTGATAGTTTACCACAGGCATAGATGTGGGGATAGGAGTCCTCCTCATCCTGGCTGAACATAATCTTTCTTTTTACATGTTGTTGGGAGCTAGAAGATATTTGAATGGTTTTCCCGGGTGTAGTAGCACATCCCGATGTAATGGTGGCTACCCGGGTTTTTCTGCGGGTGGTGATAAAGGGTATAGCTGTGGTATTTACGTATTGTATTTCGTGGGAAAACTGGGGCTGTAATTGCATGTGTGATAGTCCTTCGTGGTTAGATGTCTTCGTAGGTGCCTTCTTACCTGTCTTTGTAGGTGTCTTCTTGTTTTTCCTCGCCATCTCGTTTTTTTATTAGTTGTCTTCGTAGATGTCTTCGTACTATTTGTAGTGATGCTGGCTCGGATATTCTTGTTGGAAAACTGCGGCTGAATTTGTACAATTATTCCTCCGCGGTTAGTTGTCTTCGTAGGCATCTTCGTGTTTTCCTTGGCTCTCTCGTTAGATATCTTCGTAGGTGTCTTCTTGTCCTTCTTTGCCTTCTCGCCTTTATGTTTATTTGCTTCTTCCTTCTTCTTGTTGGTGCGGGGTAATTTTGGAAAGCGTGGTAGGGCGAATATCCTTTGTTGTGGTGTGTTTGTTGGTTCTGGTGGTTCCAATTCTACGTTAGTTCCTCCTTTAACACCTTACGAGCGGCCTATGCGGTTTATTTATATGTACCGCCCAGCGGAGTGTTTTTAGCCAAAATAGGGCTGTTTACGTGATCAATTTCATGCCTAAATAAGACCCAGAACGTAAAACAAGTACCTATCTCTGAAAGGGCATAAACAGAGCTTTCGAATGACACCATAACCATCCTTTTATGATGGCTAGTTTTCTTGCAATAACCGTGCAACGCGAGTGCAAAAAGCATGTAATTAGCCACTTTCCCGATACAATTCCTTATATAGCGAGTGAGAGAGGGAGGAGGGAGCTGGGATTCGTGTCAGTATGTTCGCCGCGGTGGTCTGGAGCAGTCATACGCTCGCTACTCTCCTGCCACCACTTGTCTCTCTCTCTCAGCAACATTACGTGCTGAAATTGCCACTCGACCTATGTCGAGCGCCGCCACATAGTCCAGCTTTATTTAACTCGACTTATGTGGTGAGCCGCTAATTAAGGGTTAATCGCGACCGGAAGTCGTCCTCTTTGGTGGTAGCCATCTTGTCCTTCTTTCTTGCTTTAATTCCTCTGGTGTTTATTTCTTGTCCTCATCTCCTTCTCTGCTTCCTTTTTCTTTTCCTGCTTGTCCATATCTTTTGATCTGCTGTTGTTTCTGGGGTCTGGAATGTAGTGTCTGAAGTTCGTCTTTCCTTTGTTCATTTTGTCCGCTTCCGTTGTTCGTTTTACTTCTGCATCTCCTCTTTCCTTTTGTCTTCCTGCTTCTTCTATCTCTGGTCTTTCAGGTGTTTTCATTTCTGTTTGTGGGTAGCTTTGATAATTCATTATTTTATATATATTATTACACCTGGAGAAACCAAGCTGTTAAACATGACTGTGCAGCAACCTCGTGGCTGCTACGAGACATTCCAGACATTCCACGAGAGAGAGAGAGAGAGAGAGAGAGCACGCTCAGCTGTTTCCCGTCAAATTCCACCTGCATGAGGGAGCCGACCTGGCGATGACGTAGTGCCCCCCCCCCCCCCCCCCCCCCCCCCCTTTTCTCCCACCTAATTCTAGCACCGTTATTGGACCACCACACCTGCCTCTCCCCTGTAATTGGTCGATGTGAGCTGCCTGTCTCTATTGGTTCCGGCACATGTTTCCTGACTCCTGATTGGACTGGCGTGGATAGGGAAGGATATAATTAGCCTGATATTTGAGGGTTAAAATCAGTTACATTCTCAGCTGTGGGGAGTAAAGAGCTGTATGGAGAGACAGGCTTGTATAATTATTGTATAGGGTTATTTTTATTTTATTTGTAGTGCGTTCCTCGTAACCCTACTCGTTAGTTCGTGAGTGAACTCGTGACTGTAAATTAACCAGAGGTATTTCGGTAACATAGCCTCATTTGATTTAAGATGTTGTGATTGGAGAGACATATTTTTGTATTGGAGATCTAATTTTGTAATAAGATATAATTTTGTGATTGGATATTGAATATAGGAGATTTGATGTGATATAGTCACTAATTTATCTGTTTGACATACTAAAATTAATACTTTAATGACTTGATGTAAAGCTATTGTCATTAGTAATTAAGCATTGTTTTAAGTCCTATTAAATTATTGTGACTTAAGTTTATATTGTAAAGCAAACCAACTTCATTTTATGTAGTTAAAGTGAATCAAAACGGATACAAAACGATCCAGAAGTACTAAATGTTAATTTTCTTCATAATCACCTAATGTTTTGTGTGATTGTTAAATACTTCTTTATTTGTTTTATAAATACAATTCCATTTTATATGTGACTTTATATATTCCCTGGTTTATTATAATGATTCATTGAAGTTCATAAAGTTGCTGAATTTAATAAGAAAGCATAAGAATAACTAATTGGCTAATCTAATAATAATAATAATGATTTAAGATACGTAAAGAGGACAATGATTAAATGAATAACGAGATAAGAGAAAAAGAGTAAAACATAACCTTTAAAGGGTTTAACAAAAGAGTAAAACATAACCTTTAAAGGGTTTAACAAAAGAGTAAAACATAACCTTTAAAGGGTTTAACAAAAGAGTAAAACATAACCTTTAAAGGGTTTAACAAGAGTAAAACATAACCTTTGAAGGGTTTAACAAAAGAGTAAAACATAACCTTTAAAGGGTTTAACAAAAGAGTAAAACATAACCTTGAAAGGGTTTAACAAAAGAGTAAAACATAACCTTGAAAGGGTTTAACAAAAGAGTAAAACATAACCTTTAAAGGGTTTAACAAAAGAGTAAAACATAACCTTGAAAGGGTTTAACAAAAGAGTAAAACATAACCTTTAAAGGGTTTAACAAACTAAATTAAGTATATATAAAAAGATCTTAATAATATTGAGACTTTAATGATAATCCAGATTAATTACTTTATTATATAGTTAATTACTGTATTATATAGTTAATTACTGTATTATATAGTTAATTACTGTATTATATAGTTAATTACTGTATTATATAGTTAATTACTGTATTATATAGTTAATTACTGTATTATATAGTTAATTTATAATTGCCTGAAAGTCCTTACTTACATACCAAGCTTTTCTATATTCGTAATTAGTAGCCTACTTAATATTAAACATTACAATATTTGTATATAACTTTAAATAGTTTAAATCTTATTGTAGTGTATCAGAGTATAAAGGATAACTGTCCCAACAGCTAAAAGGAAAGCAAGTAACAACATACCAAACTTTAACATTTCTATTGGCCTTGAGCTGTTTGATACCCTTTCATATTGTTTGTTCGATCTAGTTTTATTTATTTAACCACTTTTGAATCAAGATAAGTAACAATATATATATATATATATATATATAAAATATGCAAAAGAGAGATTCTTGTGGTACGAGTATATGTACAAATATTTTCACACAAAAGAAGTGTAGAAAATGTTAGGTTCACTGTACTGTACACATGTTAAAGATATATAGGCTACTGTAAATGCAGTCAATTAGTATTAAGTTTCAGAAAATGCTAAAAAATATTGTAGGAGTTTTTAATAGAGGCGGATAAAAAGTACATCCGAGTATCCTTTTAGATGGCTCGAATTGTACAGTTTAAAATACAGATGTTGATATCAGTTTAAAATATAACACGTTTAAGGTTAGCTTTAAAAATAACACAAACGTTAAATGCCAGTGAAAAAAAAAGAATATAAAGGAAGTCCGAGTATCTTGTTAGATGGCTCGAACTGTAGGATTAAAATATAATAACGTTTAATGCTAAATGTAAAATGTTTCACAAACGTTTATTGTCAGTTAAAATATGAATAAATGCATTACTCTACTTTCGTAGATCTTCAGTATTAAAATAGTCAGGGATGTTTGTCTTCACTCATGCGTGGATTACCAGGCACTGGCACGTAATAGGCGATACAGGATTTGTTTATAAACAACCCTCGGACGACAACTTCATTGCTTATACCGTAAGAAGTCTTGGGCTGAGGCAAGGAGAGTAATTCGATCCTCAAAGTGTAGTGCCTGGTATTCTTATGTGTCCTTGGTGAATCAATTCATGTCAAATAGGCCTGGTCCACTATAAATGTATTAAATAACAAGTATACACATTCACCCATCACCACTCTCAGGTATAAAGAATATGTCATCGATGATCCCGTAGCCGTTGCCAACACGATCGCCAGACATTTTGTGGGTGTTAGCAGTTTGGCCAACTAAGATACCCGTTTTTTAGACCATAAACGGCAGGCCGAATTACATCAATTTGACTTTGTCACAATAGACATAAACTCTGATTACAACTGTGAGTTTACGATGAAAGAACTTCACCGTTTCCTAAAAGCCTGTAAAGGTTCGATTTCGGGTCCTTCGCAAGTCACCTAGAGTATGATTCAGCATCTTAGTCCAAGCAAATCTTACTAAGTATTGTACAATGAGATTTGGATGTCTCGATTGTTTCCAAACTCATAGCAGCTTGCGCACGTCATACCATTCCCGAAGAGCCCGGGCCGCCTTACAAATCCCAAGCTGTTTCATCCTATTGCATTGACGGAGTGTCTATGTATGGGTTTTTAAAGGATTATTAACGTTAGGTTTCTTTTTTTATTAGAGTCAAAGAATTTGTTCAACAATATGGCTTCCGTAAACACGGGTACACTAGAAAATTTAATGAATTTGGAACATTGTATCGCTGAAACTTTTGCCAAAAATGTATTCATGATAGGCATAGTTTTAGATATTCATAATGCTTATGATACGAACTGGTGACACAGAATACTTACAAAACTCTATGATTTCGGTTTCAGAGGTAATTTGCCCAATTGTATTCATAGCTTAATTTTTTACCTATCTTTCATGGTAAGGTTGCACCATCTTGTAACATCGGACGTTTCTGTCGAGAAGAATGGGGTACCGCAAGGTAGTGTGCTTAGCCCTTCGTTATTTTGCTTAACACAATACTCGCAGTGCCCGTCACCTGATGGAAGGGTTTTTCCGGCTATTGTGTGTCCTGGGAGCCAGACCAGCTGTTGCAGGCAGTGTGGGTAGGCGTCAACTGGAGCCAACGGACCCCGCGGACACAATGATGTGTGAGAGAAAGATCCCTGACACATCTGCAGCATCACACATAGCGAAAACAGCTAATATGGCTCCTTTTTATTGATTTTGCCCTTCGTTTGCAAGATTATTGCAAGATAACCAGACATCCTACAGAGATGATTCTGGTGTCATTTGAAAGGTCTATTACCGTACTTTCACGGATATATAATTATATTATGCTCTGGCTTTTTCTTATGTATGAGCAGGGAATGAAGGTAATTTTGGGAAATTATGCCCATTGTGTCATTCTTCCTCCAACGTGCAATTTTCGGCTGGGCAGATTCAAGTGGCCCTTGATTTCGTCTATCTCTGGGCCTTACGGTGGGGCTTCATGTTTTCCGTTGCTAAGTGTGTCGGTGTACTTCTTACTCGTAGACATAACACACCAAATTTACATATCACTCTTGATATTGAGCCGATACCTTTCACAAATTCAGTAAAGTTCTTGAGTCTGCACTTTGAACGGATGCTCAATTAGAAATTTCATGTCACTATTTGATTAATTCTTGCAGTAAATGGTTAAACGTCCTTAAATACCTTTCTTGCCATTATTGGGGAACTGACAGAACGCCTTTTCTGATGGTGTATAATTCCCACCTTTGTTCAATAATTGACTATGGTTCGCAGGTGTATGGGTCGGCATCCGGTTGTACCTTGAGGAGGTTGGATGTCTTTCATAATGTATGCTTGCGACTGGAATTGGAAGCTAATGTGCCCCCCCTCCGTATTCGTCGTGGCCACATGCTCCTCTCGTTCGGCATATCTTTACACCGTAAACATTTGCTCGGCCTTCCAGCTTGTGGGATCCTCCTGCAGTACGAGCATGTGCTGCATGCGGCCCTCAGGTCGGTGGTTATATGGCTTCAATTCCTAGCACAAAAGCTAGGTTATGACTATTCTAATGTTGTCCAGCTGGTTGTATTAAAGGTAGCGTTTTGGGAGCAGCCCACTTTTACTGTTGACGCCCAGTGGCACCCTTCTCCCAAACGTCAGGTGCCGGAGGTGAAAATTTGCCCACTTTTTCGATCGGTCCTCATTAGACACCTAGCTTCTTTCCAACTCTACACCAATGGCTCTAAGACGAATAAATGTGTGGGTGCAAGTGTATGGTCGACCAAATGTCGCCTCAGGTACCGTTTGCCGATCCATACATCTGACCGTGCCATAGATTATGCTCAAGCTTCTCTTCATGAAAGTTTTTTCATTTTTTTTAGATTCCAAGTCAGCCCTTCAGGTGATTGATTCATGTAGTATGGATTCTTCTGAAATCCATGGCCGCATTATCAATAAGTTGCATACAAGTTGCATACAAAATCAACGGTAGAACTTGAGGGGCTGTAGGACATCTTACTGTCTTTTGGTAAGAAATAAAATTACTCTTCCGTGGCAAAGTCAGTGGACCGACCTGGCTGTACATTCAGCCAAACCGACCTTTGGGGTTTGGCCCTCGACTACCCGTCGCTTCTGGAGGGAGGAGATTATCCTAGCGAGACTGAGGATAAATTGTACCTTTCTATCTATCTATCTATATCTATATGCATAGATAGATAGAAAGGTACAATTTATCCTCAGTCTCGCTAGGATAATCTCCTCCCTTTGTACCTTTCTGACACACATAAAACCTTATATATACTGTGCATTCCTGCCGCAATGTACCACCTGTGGCGGGATTCTATCGATCAATCGCATCCTTTTGTCCTGTGATAGCTTTGTGGAGGAGCATAGTCCTCTCCTGATGTACTGCAGGACAAATAACGTCCCCCTCACTTTGGACTCTTAGTGATGGGGATGTTGGTGTGGTTGACAAGTTGATGGCATACTTGAAAGAGAGCAACTTTTTCATAGAGTTGTAACTAGAGTATATTTTATGGTGATGATGTTATATTTTATTTCCCATGTTTCTGTTTAACATATGTTTTATGCTATTGTCTTTAGACATTATTTCTCCCAGTCTAATGCAAAGAAATCTTGGTTTACTCACACTTGTTCTACTTAGTGGGGTGCCGGTCATGGGTAAATTTCCCTTTTCAGTTCAAATTGATGCAAAAGTTTGCTTTTCGGTACCAATTTAAAGCTAAGGGTCTCTATAACAATATTGGTCCGAGTGTACAAGGATTATACCCAATTTGGAGTCTGGGGGGCGTGGGGGGTTGGTGGGGTTTTGACCACCCGCGGGCATACGCAAAATATGAAAACTGCTATAACTCGTGAACGGATTATCCAATCTGAACATGTGAGGTACCTATGGCTTCAAGAGGATGAGTAGCAACTTCTTATCCGACCATATTGTCCATAGAAGCAAACAATTTGCCGAGATCGGTGTATATCCATAACACAAAGATATATGTTTTTGATATTTCTCAGTGATACTTGGACACAATTACAAAATAATACTAAATTGTTTTATTTATCATTACATGGTCAAACACAGGTAGCACTTGGTGAACATAGGCTTGCAAATCTGCTTGAACACCAAGTTTAATGACCATTACCATTTACCATTAGGCCATCATAAATTGATAATCAGAAAATTAGATTTGCGTCGGGCAGAAACAACAGATGAAACAGATTGTACAGACTGGATCTCGACCAATAAGAATTACTACACTTCATCTCATCTTAGACTATATGTAGAATCTACACGTAAGTTCAGGTTACATAATATTTTCAGCACCAAAATACAGAACATCTTGAAGATTTACAAACTTAATCTCATTCATAAACAGACCTTTTTAAAACTAGATATAAAGTTAAAGATGACACAAGTACATAATTCTTGAATAAAACAAGTAGACTCGACTAGAGTACCATCATTACAAATTATAAACTAGAAATATAGACGACACAAGTACATAATTCTTGAATAAAACAAGTAGACTCGACTAGAGTTCCATCATTATAAATGTGACTGACAAGTAGCTGATCAAACTAAATTACACGTGAACCAAAAACAGGTTATTCAAACTAGACTAGAACACTTCAAACAAAAACTATTGAAATCACAACAATGAAAAGATACAACCTAAACTACATTCAAATTGGGTATCCAGAAGCTAAATGCTTCTTAATAAAATTAAAAGAAAACACATTCTGGATATAAGTACGGTTACGGGCTAAAAGCATGTACATAATTGACAAGAAAATAATGCAAGCTAAGGACTTAATTTGTGTGAACAGGATGGCCTTAGGCATTGAAAACTGGACAACATTCTGAACCAGCTATTTGTCACATTTGCACTTGCACAGACGTGTGCATTTTAAATTTGCTTTTTTACACTTGCACAATGAGCAGGCATGTGCGCACGTGCATTTCACATCGAGGTTGAATACCTCCTTGGCGAGTGGCAGTGTGGTCCAAATGGGAAGCAGCTTGCTGTCCTTCTCCATCCATCCATGATTAACAGGGTTCTCGACAGGCATCATGGGTTCGTGGGCTGTAGTCCAGACGCTCGCTTGGAAGACACTCCTTTTGAGATGTTGGTCCAAAGCATCACTCATTGGGGGGATTCTCTCTACATCCCTAGTCCTCTGCGAGAACACCCTCATGCAGACGAAATCAACGTCGGTCTCGTCGGTTGACTCATTGGAGTATAGCTTACAAAAAAAATTCCTGGCCACGTCCTTCAGCTTTGGTGATATTTGGAACGGTGTGTCAGTGATTGTCGCAAATTCGTCCATCAGGGATGGTACGTCATCCTTCAACTTGTAACAGTATCGCTTTCCCTTGAACTTGAATGATGACGTGCTGTCTGAGCCAGTGAATGCGTGGAAGATTGCCATGGCTTTGCACGTTGTCATTCCCAGGCTCGAGGCAATGGCGTTCAGGGAGATCATTCTGGTTGTCATTCCTGCTTTGAATGAGATCCAGACTTGTGCAGCTGGATTCACAGTTATGATGTGGTGGAAATTGCTCAGAAGTATTATGACCACGTCTGTATCCCCAGTGTGAACCATCCCAAGTGAAGAAGTTTGGAAGTCATGGATGAGATGCACTAGGACACGAGTGTCCGCTTCCTTGTGGTTGCAAGAGCCCATTGGAGGAGTGTTCCCAACAGTGTAGACTTGATTACCTGAAGTGATATACACATTCTTGTCATCTGGGAATTGTACTTCCGCTATCTTTGTTGACAGGAAAGAGAACAGTTCCTTCTTGTTATCTGCATTGGCCAAAAAGTTATGCCAATTTCCTGGGACTTTGGCAGCACCAGACATGCGTTGTCGAGTACCTGTTCCTCGTTTTTCCCTTGTGGCCCCTTTGATTGTCTTAGCACGATACTCATCCCAGACAATGTCTACTCTTGTCGATCTTTTTAAATCGTGGTGAACTCTTGGGCAGAATACTTTGTTGAAGTATTCATCGAACGTCTTGCCTTGGACGGCTGTACCAGGAAGGGAGTGGATCAGTACTCCTCCATCAATGACAATAAAGTCATAAACGTCTGGCGCAACCAACTCCTCGTCGGCAGAAAGGGTGGTACTCGCACTAGCTTCCATGATGTATGTCAACAAATCAGACTTGGTACAAGAGTTGAGGGACCCTTCGGACGACAACGCAGGTGGGTATGCGGAAGACTCGTGACGGAAAAACTCCTCCAGATTGCCTCCTCGGCTATCTAGCACAACAAACGCTTGTCCGTAGAGCTCTGCATGCTAATTGAAGTGCTTCATTTTCCAAGTAAGAGCCGTCTTCTTCTGAGTTTTCTTCTCGTGGAACAACAATAAGATATTTCGGTTGATCGGCGCTGTCAGAGGTGTATCATTCGAGTCGAGCACGTTCTTTCTGAAGTTGTTGTATTGCTCTTGTCCTGTAGATTCAAATATACGGACAGATGCGGCAGCAGACGCAGAAACACACACCTTGTTGTCTAACGTAACCAGGTCCTCGCTGCTCTCCTCAAAGGGATTCCCCCTGCTTAGCAAGACATCGATCAGTTCTTTGGTATGTCGTTGAAATCGGCGCTGAGACGCACATCCTTCCTCATGATGAGGGAGTTCATCATCCTCGGCATCATCTTTTACACCAGTGAATTCCTCAACAATACGGCTGATCTCTGGGCCAGTCACGATCCCGCGTTCCAGCATGGCAGGGTTCTCTGTGAGGCCGATTATGCAACCAACTCCTTTCATCCTTTTGTTGGCCTGTTCGTGCGCATGATCAATTGGTATGGATGAGAAACGATGATTGCTTCGAGTAACCGTCCAGTGCCCTTCCTCAAACTCCTCTTGGATGCTATCTGGGAGAACTTCCAGGTCCCTGATAAGGATTGGAATCCACCTCACGTAATTCTGGTGATCCAGAGCAAAGAACAAAGGTACAAGCTTCCGTAGAGTAGCGACCATAAGTTCAAACTTTCTTTCCCGATGTGACCGGATGAACATGAGTATGATTTGTTGATACTTGTGTACGAGCAGCCAGAATGCTATTGTTGGGCTCTCCTGAGAAGCTGCCAAGACCCAATCCTTAAAGGCCTTGGTTCCGCTGTCCTCATAAGCACGCTTCAGAAGCTGGTCGAGTACCACAACAGTAACTTGATGGGCGAATCTTGTTCTCATTACATTGGATGCTTTCAGAAAAGTCGTGGCTGCTGCTTCTGTCTTCATTAGTCCAGCTTCTTTCAGGATTTCAGGCCAACCAGACCCACGCAAGAGATCTTCCATGGTGTTCCACAAAGCCATTTCAATGTGGAGCCCTCCAAGCATCACCACAAACTTGTCTTCCCAAAAAATTTCAGGGAAGGTCCATTGTATTTTCTTTGCAATGTCATAAAGTGGTTGATCCACTACCAGCACAGGGATTTGTTGTGGGTTGAGGTGTTCAGTTATCTTTTTCACTAATTCCATCCCATGTCGAGTCATTTCTGGAGTAGCTGCTTTCTCGTGAAAAAGTGGTAAGAGTGCTTCAATGCATTTCTGTGCTTGTCCAACAGCATCAGATCGAGATGCAGGGAATGAAGACCACATCACTGGGGTAAGTATTTCCGTCTCAGAATCCACATGTTGGGTATCATGTACTGCAGTCATCCATTCCTCTTCGTGCTGTTTTTCCTCACCGAATGAACTAGTTGACACTGGCTGCATGTCTTTTACTGGAGGTTGGATGACAAGATTTCGACCCACAGGTGGTACAAATGTGTGTCGAACGAGGCAGAATGGGTCCACTACAGACTGCTCCTCTTGTCTGTGGGTCAATGCGTAACGGTTCTTGGCTCACCCCAGGCTTTTCTGATGAAGGAAACTGAAAAATTGAAATTCCAGTACCATGGAAAGATGAGCTCGCTGTTCTGGATGTAGGGTTATGATCCAGATTGTCAAGAGCAGCAGCCGTGAAGATATTCTGATGTAGATTCGTAGGACAGACAATATCATTATTGTCCCTAATTTGGTCAGAGATTGCTTGCGTTAAGCTAACTTCAATAGTGAGGACTTTCTTATATGACACACTCAGACAATACTCGTGTAGTAGTTGCACCAACTTCTTGCTTCGTGTTTGGGAATGCAATTTGAGGGCCAAGAACACTGCATATGGAGGTTCACAATGCATGTTCGCAGAAAGAGAAGTCATATTGAGCATGGCAACCTGACTTACGCAGAGGATGTTCCTGGAATTGTCTTGCGCTGGCGATGATTTTGGTCCTGCGAGGAGTTGACGGAAGAAATACTTCATACGCTGTGGAACAGATAATTCCTCACAACCATTGGGAAATGATCCATCAAAACTGAAAGGAGTGTCATGATCCAAAACAGCTTTACGGAGAATAGATGCTGCCAATAGTAATGTATGTGATTCTTCCTCTGGGGTTTGAGTTGCATCTGATATGATCTTCCTAGCCGTCTTTGAACAAATTAGGAAAATACGATCTCGGATACCTTTCTCCTCTGTCAGATTCGGGAAGTGTTCGAGCACTCTTTCCTTTAGGCGCGTCCTGTTTATGCTCTTCTGGATTCCATGTTGTTCTAATCTCTCCTGCATCATATCCGTCAAATCTTGCAGTGCAAACACTGTACGACCTCCAGCGACTTCTTCCTTTATGAATTGGAGCAGTTCATTTTCAGCTGTAATGTCAATGTTTTCGATTGCATTGCCTTGTTTGCAGAGCGCATCATAACGGCGGGTGAATCCAGTGTAGCAATTCCGATGGTACTTGGCTTCAATGGCGACCAGATCGCCTTCTGCAAGGAGTGCTACGATACGATCCTCTCCCAGTGTGACTGCCTTGTCATGAATCTCTTTGGTGAGAGTAAGCTTCTGGAATGAATGGTCTGCTGCATGTGTTTCACCACCGCAGAAGATGCACAACTGACGATTGATATCAGCACTGGTCTGCCGGGGTCTTTTTCTTGCAGGACATCCTCGGGAAAAACGCTCTTTGGCACGGTCAAGTGCTGATGCCTTGTACAGCTGGCGACATGTCTTGTGCCAGGATGCATTATTCTTCTGCATGGACTCTTCATCTGGAAGGTCTACATCTGGATGGGGTGCAGCACCAACTTCTCTAAATTTACTTGCAAGACTGGTGATGTCTTTGTACGCCCCCTCTTTTCGAGCAGAGACCGGGTTCGCAAGAGGACAGACAAGTCCTTCTTTAGTTTGTTTTTGGCAGAGAACACACAACTCCCATTTCGTAATCCCAGCCATATCCTCACGAACCTGGAAAGACAAGAGATAAACTGTAAGACACACATTTAGCCAATTAAAAATGACATCCCAAAAAATTTCCTTTTCATGGATATACACCGATATTGGCCAAAAAAATAGTTTTTATGGACAATATGGTTGAACAAGAAGTTAGTACTCGTCCTCCTGAAGCCATAGGTACCTCATATGTTCAGATTGGATAATTCGTTCAAGACTTATAGCAATTTTCATATTTCGTGTATGCCCGCAGGGGGTCAAAACACCCCCCACCAACCCCCCAGACTCCAAATTGGGTCTAATCCTTGTACACTCGGACCAATATTGTTCTAGAGACCCTTAGCTTTAAACTGGTACCGAAAAGCAAACTTTTGCATCAATTTGAAATGACTGAGGGTCTGGGAACCCCACTAACTGCCGCCCACAATAAGAAGGAAGCGTACAGACGGTATAGACACCTTCAAACTAATGAATCTCCAACTATTTATGTTTCTACCTGGAATTCTGCCAAATATGTTCTTTAACTTGCCAAAAACTCTTGCACCAATAACAAATGTAATGAACATTTTATTTCTAGCTCTTCCCACACTTTCTGGCATATAGCCAAAAATGTTCTATAATTTTATTTCCTCTTTTATCCCTCCTCTTTTACACTCCGAAGGCACCACTGTCACTTCTTCCTTTGACAAAGCTGAACTCTTCGCTTAAACTTTCGCTAAAAACTTAACCTTGGATGATTCCGGTGCTATTCCTCCCTCTCCAACCCCTCTTACTTACTTATGTCTAATATATTATCTCTTCCAAAGATGTACTTTCTGCCCTCTCTGGGCTTAATACTATGAAGGCATATAGATCTGATGGTGTTCCTTCTGTTGTACTCAAAACCTGAACTTCCATGCTGACTCCCTGCCTAGGCAAACTCTTCCGTCTTTGGCTTTCCTCTAACATCTTCCCTACTTGCTGAATGTTTGCTCTCATTTAACCTGTCCCAAAGAAGGGTGACCACTCTCAACCATCCAAATATTGTTAAATCGTTCTCATTTCTTTCATCTCTAAAATTTCTTAAACTATTTTGAATTCAAAAGTTCTTTCGTCTTCCAATAATCAGCTTTCAGATCGTCAGTATGGTTCCCTTAAGGTCTGCTCTGCTGGTGATCTTCTTGCTTATCTTACTAACTATTGGTCCTCCTCCTTTTGGCACTTTGATGAGAACTTTTCTACTGCACTAGACATATCGAAAGCCTTCAACTTTCAATGCTTCCAAAACCTAATTTCGCTATCTATCTACCCGTCACAGGCTTAACCTGAATGAGCTATTTGAGATGGGGATTAAGGTACCTCATAACCAGAGCGACAGGTTTTCTTGTGTCAGTGGTCGAGATTCTCAGACTTTAACCTCCCGTTAAGGTTGTGAGCTGTCTGTATTGCTACCGAAGAGGTTATCAAATTGTTATCATCTGCTGGTCTGCTTATTCCGGGCTAATAGGTCACATTGCTGTTTCCTAGGTTGCTGGTCATTGCGTCAGTCTGGTAAGCGGCAAGATCATAGGGAGAGGTTCCTGGGAGACGTGGCTTGCCCCGTTGCCCGTGTTCCCTTCTTCAGCCAGAATGGAGTCAAGGTCATAGTGGATGGAGCGGTTTATTTTGTCTCCATAGAGCCTGTATATTTTGCGGGCAGACTCATTAACTGTAGCTATCATAGATACCCGAGCCTCCAGATTTGGCAAAACACTACCCTCACAGGTCTTAAATTCACTACCCCATTACTGGAGGGTGTACACCTTTTCTGATGGTGTAGCTGAAGCTGGCTGGAGGTGCTCAAGTGCCTAGTACCACAGGCGGGTGATGAATGAAGGGTTCCCGTCCCTTTTGACGATAAGTAATAATGAGGTGTCCTACACTTCCTCAGCTTCTTCGTGGGCTGGTGGAGGGTGTGAAAGGCTTTGTTTTCTCCCGGCGGAGTTCTTCCAGATTATGTAACTGATATATATCTTGCTGGTTTGTGGGTGGTGTACGAGAAGAGGTGTTACTGCAGCTATCTGCTGAGGTTGACTGATGAACTTTGACCCGGCTCAGCTCCTATTGTTAACTGGTGCGGACACAAAAGTACAAGCACTAAGACCTAGGCAAATGGAAAGGATAGATGGCCTACCTGAACTGGTAAATGTTGTGCTAGATGGTATGTGGCTTACAGGTGAAAGGGGGGGGGGGGGGGGCCTAGGAGGGGCTGGAGGTGGTATAGGAGGGGGATAAGGTGAAGGTGGAGGTGAAGGAATCAATTCATCAGCCAGTCCATGCCAAGTGAAGGTTTGGGGTGGACCTTTACAACTTGCATCTGCTTTTAATTTTGTGTTTATTTTTATTTTTTTGTATGTGAGTGAAGGAGACAAAATGCAAAGCTGCCTGTAACAAGTGTCACCCCCAGAGCCGAAAGAGTGACAGGGCCGAATTCAATTTACGTTAGAGTCAAAATGCCTGGGCACATAAAGTTTAAAGCAGCTTAAGTCATGTGATGAATGAAAGATTGATTAACCCGGCGAGCGCACGCAGGTTATAGTGAACACCACACTTCTGGGCGGTAATATTAAGCTCCATTACCGCCTATAATCGTCATTTTACTATAAATATCGCTATTACTTATTTATATGCGCCTATTTTAATTATGAAGATAGTAACATGTAACAACAATAAAACAAGTGGGAATAGTGTTAGGATGGTGAAAATCGCAAATTATTGCCGAGCGTTCATTCATGAGATGAGAGACAGGGGAGGCCCACACCCTCCTCTCTCGAAGCCTGGAGAGTGACTGAGGCCTGTCTCTCTCTCTCTCTCTCTCTTTCCCATGCATAGACACACACAATACCACAGCCTATGATCGGTTTGGAGATGTTTACACAAAAATATACCAATGAATAAGGGAATAACAGGGAAAATAGGTGATAATTGAAGGGGGGGGGAAAGAAGGGAATTTTGACAGATGTGGAGTAGTGATAGGAGGTATGGAGGGGAATGATCTCACTTAATAACCATTTCACTTGTTTTAAGTGCTACTGGGGCCTTTTAAAAAATTTGTTTAGGCCTTACCTCTTATAAGAGGGTCCTCCCCCTTGCCCACCAAAACCTCTTAAGAGCGTTCTCGCCGTTCCTGGGTTAAGGGAGAGAGTTCCAGAGTTAATTTGTTGAGTAGAAGAAAGACAGAACATATGTTAATTTTTAGATTGGAGAATTGGACAGAATAAGAGTGGGATTGTGTTAAAAGGCGGGTGCATCCCACTCACCATAAGGGAGGGGCCAGCACTGAAAGAGCTCTGAAAAACACTTATTGCTGAAATAGCGATAGAAGAGTGAAAAAGATGCAGCATTGCGACGTGTAGAAAGAGATTGTAGGGAATTAGTAGGAGAAAGGGAGTTGATGAGGCAAAATGCTTTTGACTGCACCCTTTCAAGAAGTGCGGTATGGGTGGAACCTCCCCACACATGCGAACAATACTCGATAGATGGGCGCACTGTACCCTAAACAGAGCAAGAAGCTGTGCATACAATACAATACATACAATGGTTTAACGTAATTTTTCCATTACATTCAATGTAACGGCTCAGACGGGGCCGTTGCCTTTCAGTAGTTGGAGTGTACAGTAGTACAATAAAGTCCCTCCACAGCACTGCCCCACCAAGTCATCACTGTGGCTGATGTTGGTATAGTGCTAACTGTGCCTCAGCAAGACTCAAGAGTCCCCATGCAGCACTTGCACCTGCAGTAGCTGCAACCACACCAGCCTTAACAGTGCTACAAAAAGACAGCACCATAACAAGACTCTACTGTATATTAGGCAATTGGACTATAGAACAATAAAGTCCTGCCCCAACATGCAAACACTGTTGCCGACACAGGTGTGGTGCCAAACAGCGCCCAGGTAAGACTCAGTCCCCTGTGGCACCTATCCGCACCCCACCAGCCTCGGCAGTGCCATACCAAGACAGTGCTAAGATAAAGACTTTATTGCATAGTAATGGCTGTTGGTCCACAAGTCTATCGCCATCCCCCCTATTAGTCGCCTTGTACGACTCTCAGTAGGATGCGTGAGGCATATTCTTTTTTTCCTCCACCATTAGATGAAGGCCCCCTTACCCCCTGTGGGGTGAAGAAACCAATGGTCGAGCACACCTAACTTCCAGGAAGCTGTTTTAGGGGGGATGGGACATTGTTCTGGTCCCCCTTCTTCCTCTTGTTTAGCCCCATTAGTTTTCAGATTATTAGATGTTCGGCCCATTATTTTGGCGATTTTAAGACCTTTTGCCCCATTTCTGTATCAATATTTAGACAGTTCATGTCCTTTAGGACGTCGTTTTTACCAGGCGAGTGATAGTGAGCCTATATATTTTAAGAGGAACCGACCTTCAGCCGGGAAATTTTTCTATCGAAAAATGTAACAAAATTTATCTTGAAGGAGGGTCTTGGGCGGTGATTTGTTTAAGCTTGATGGAGGTCTAGGACAGGTAGTAAACTATGAAAACAATAAAATGATGCAAAAATAACAAATAAATACACCCATCCCCCCTTAGTTATGGAATCAACTACCATCGGATATCTATCTATCTATCTGTCTATCTATCTATATGCTCAGGCCCAATCCCCATGTTGGGGGTAGCCGACTCAAGACAGAGCAAGAACAGGGAAAACACAAAAACAACATAAAACAAAAAATAAACACAGATAAAAAACACAAACTCTCACACATCCAGGTCACCCAGGAGAAGACCCAGAGACCAGGGTTTGATCGGATATCAAAGAGGCAAATGATTCGCAACTGATTCGCGATGCTCGTATGACTATGTTCACAAATAAAATTCCTCTTTGGCCAGTATGGGTAAATGTGGAATACTTTGTACTCTAGAAGTTTGGATAACTCAGTCCAAGGCTGGAGAACTCAGGGGCATTGTCTGAATGCAAAACTTGAGGGAGACCGAGATTAGGGAGTAGGCTACATCCATTAATGGTGCATTAGCTACGGCGGCTGTGATGTGTTCTGTTATTGACCTGGCAATCTTGAATTTTGAGAAAATATTGTAAGGTACAAGATGGTGTAAGCTTGTAAGGAGGTGATGTGGGTACCTTTGTAGTTACCGCACACTGTAAGGTAATCAGACAAACTAGAAAGCTACATTAACCAGACAACTTACATTTTATTAAGGATTTCAGGAATAAAACTTGAAATGCAGGAACAGTGTGTATATGCAGGTTTTGAAATGTAACTTGATAAGTATAGACAAAATATATCTTTTAGTAGTATTAATTAAGGAGTATTCCCCATATAAGGAGAAATATCTCCATCAGTGTTAACAGCTCCCAGCCTTGTGTCTAAGTGTAAGTTAAATATTCAAATCACCTCAAGCCTCACGTTAGCTTCCGGTCAAACAAACCCCTAGTGATAGCTCACAGGAAACATCATCAGCTGACACAGCCGTGAGAGAGAGAGAGAGAGAGAGAGAGGTGGAAACAGTTGGTCCGTACAAATCTTGTTGAGTTTTCATCAGATTTTACGTAAAAAATAAGTCTCGTTAATAGTAGGGTCATTTGCTTGGAATCCGTGACCATTTTGTTCCTACCTTTTTCTCTCGATGGATTTGACAACCTGAACCATTTTAAAGGAAAATTAGCTCCTATGCCCCTCTGAAAAATGACCGCTAACTCTGCTAGAGCCCAATATTCAAAATGGCCGCCAACGCCATCTTGAAAAACATGAAATGTAATATCTCTGGCATCAGATGAGCTACAAGGACGAATGAGGTGTCCTTTTTCACTAATTCTGGCATTACAAATCCACTGGAATGGTTATTGTATTGTATTGTATTGTATATTGTATTGTTATTGTATTGTATTATACTAATTGTACATACTAATCTGCCACTTCACTGTCACTACATGATTCACTGTATGAGCCACTATCAGAATCACTGTCCTCACTTTCGCTGCTATCATCACTGTTGTTATCTGCCTGCGGTGTACAGTATATCTAATATTACTTTTTTACTGTTTCAGATGGATCGCATGCCCATCTGATGAAAATCACCGACTTGTGAAGTGACCGAAATAATGGATAATAGAAGAGAGAGTGAAGAGTTACCAGACAAGACATTAAATGAATACGAGTGCATTTTACTCTGTGGTAAGCGATGTACCGCAGATGATCGTTTGGAAAACATTACACCTGAGAAGTGGGAATCCATCCGGGAAAAGTCTTTACAATGGAAAGAACTTGATAAGTTTCAACATATGAGGAGGTCCGTGCCAGAGGGGCCAACTCGCCACATTTTCAAAAACAGCGCTCTATCTGGTAACCACTCCGTGAAATTCTTGGGAATCATCTGGCAAAAAAAAACATCCGACTTTCGTCCTTATAGCAACTGCACATAGGGTTGAGCATCCCTTGTTTTTGCCGTTTGGCAGACCGTTTATGGGTGTGAATCTGGGTAGACAGAGGGGCCAACTCGCCAACGCGCTCAGCCAATGAGAGCGCGGCTACGACGTGGGGAATTAAATGGCCGCCCGCCCGACCACTCACAGGCGCTGTATGAGACGTGCTTCAGTAGTCACGCTCAAACCGAGTTAGAGTCAACACACGAGTGACTACCTCCGCTACTTTAAACATCAATAACTCAAAACTATACTCGTGGCGAGTTGGCCCCTCTGGCACGGACCTCCTCATATACATGAAAATGTGGATTGGGAGAAGGGACCAAAGGGTCACCACATGCATAGCACTTGTTACGCATCATTATCCAGCAAGCGCAAGCTCTCTCAAGCCGAAAAACGCAAACACAAATCCGAGGAACGTATTGAAAGAGATGAAGCATCAGATCAACAAGACCCTTCCCCAGAGGCCAGTGCACCTAAAAGGCTCCGCTCCAGTATGGGTGTCCTTCACGATAAGACTCTATGTGTGTGGTGCATGAAAGGGGCATACAAGAGTAGTGATCGTGACAAGCAAATTTTACTCCTATCAACAGTAGATGCCTGGACTAAATTCAAGTTACATACTGTCCGTCTGGAAGATGAGGTCATGAGATTGAGACTTGACATTCTGATTGCATCGATCCCAGATAGTCACACAGTATTTGGGTTGGAAATCCGCTACCATCGTGCGTGCTGGCGCAAATATGTAAGCGACCACAAGCCCCTTTCAGATGAAAGCACTCAACATCTGCAGCGTGTAAACCTCCGAGAGGCCCAAGCTCTCTTCTTTCATCATATTCGTCAAGTCATCTTCAAAGACCATGAAATTCGCACACTGCAAGGCCTGCTGCAGGACTATAAGCACATTATCTCAAATCACGGACATAACTCAGTAGTAAAATCCAGCTACTTAAAGGAAATTCTCGTCAATTAATTTGGGGAAGACATCGGATTTCATGAACGCATTCAAAAGAATGTGAGTGAACTGGTATATGATACAACAGCAGCAGTTACATACATCGAGGCGGCAATATCTTCATTGGGTGTCAGCAATGATCAGTTGGTGATGAATGTTGCGGCATGACTCAAAGAGCAAGTCATCAGGACAAATACTATTCCCTGGCTCCCATATATACACGAGTTGGAGAGAGAAAAAGACCTCAGTGAGCTTCTGCTGAAGCTGCTCACATGGATGAAACACCCAAATAAGTCTGCAATTGATGACAGTCCATCCGTCCGATCGATTGCATCTATCCTCACAAGCTACATCACTGGAAAATGCACTGCATTTGAGATAAATCTCTCTGTCTTGCTACATGGACTGACCAAGAGTAGGGAGATAGTCGACATAATGCACAAAGATGGACTGGGCATCAGTTACAATGACGTACTTATGCTGCAAGATTTTTGGGTGGTCAATGACCTTAAGTGCTCATCTGATTGCCCCTTCGAACCAGCTGAGGGTAAGCCTGCTATCGCTATAGTCGACAACGATGACTTCAAGAGCGACACACTGACCGGTGCTGGCCAGTCACACCGCACTAATGTCATGTTTGTGCAGCCAGAATCATTTGATACAGAACTTCCTTCCGAGAATCACGAGGATAGACCAGTTCCCGGTTCCAACTTTGCATCAAACCTCTCGACAACTCTCAAAGAGCTCGGAAGTGAAATGCAAAAAGTCAACCCATACAAGACAGCGAAGCGTGGGGAACCACCTCTCAGGAAGCCACCAGCTGATCAAAGTACTCCTCCTCCTGACACATCAGTGCAAAGAATTCGTGGTGTGATCCATGCATTGGCCAGGGCGCAAGATGACCGAACGAGACCTAAGCCAGAAGAACAGACTGTGCCTGGGTTTTCAGGGTTTCATGCCAGCATGTCAAATGCAGATGAGAAGAGTCGAGCAATATACCACATGACCTATCCCAACCCACCCAGTAAGACAATTCTCAATGATGTGATATGTAAGCTTGCAAAATCAATCGAAGAAAAAAAGATGCCTTTTGCACTAATTGTTGGTGATCATCCTGTCTACATGCTCATGCTAGAGAAAGTGAGAATGCTGAGCTGTTCAGCAAAATCTTACCATTCATGGCACCCTTCCACATCCAAATGTCGTTCATCTACACTATATACAAAAAGTTTAAGGGATCTGGCATCTCAGATGTGTTGGTGGCAGCTGGTGTTATAGCAGACGGGTCTGTTGATCAGGCCTTTCGTGGAAAACATGTTAAGCGTGGGGTTCGCTGCTTGCGACTATTCTACGAGACTCAGGTCCACCATGTCATAGACAAGGGTTTGGAAGATTCCCCTCTATCTGAAGAAGTAAAGGCATCCCTTGCCAAGCTTCGACATCCGATTGATGCACAGGAACTTGCAGATGAACAAGCAGAGCTAGAGAGAAATGCTGAGCTGAAGGACCTCGTTGATGCTCTCTTCAAGGACTTTGAGGGTGCCCCACAAGCAGAATACTGGATGTCATTCATGGAAATGGTAGAGGTTCTAACTCAAAATATCCATGCAATCAGAACAAGCAACTGGACTGAGTTCAAGTCCTCACTCAAGCTCAAGCTTCCTTTGATGCAAATCTATGATAATGACAAGTATGGTTGGCATCTCCCCGATTTCACCGCAGTGCTTGATACCCTTCCTGTCGATCAGGCTGCATTCATGGAGAGTGGTATGTTTGCACAGTCAATGACAGGAAAACCATATTCGTGTGTCGCCCTCGACATATGGATAGAGTCAACAATGAATAAAGGGTCTAAGCTGAAGTCTGGTTGGTTGGCCATTCTGAACAATGAAAAGCAGCTCCTTTCAAACACTCTGAATGTGAATAACATCAATCGGGTGAGAACAAAGGTCCATCGCCATGCTAATCGCTAGAAACAAGGAAAAGGGAAGCATGCTGATTGCTCGTCGAGTAAAATTAAGAAGGATGAACAAGCTGTACAGGATATAAGTGCATGTCTCACTGATTTCAAGTGTGATCCATTTGACCATACAAACAAGACACTTCGATCCCTACAGTCAGGAATCCCAGCCTCAGACGCTCTCGCTGCCGACTTGAAATCGGCAAAGGAGGATGGCACAAGCAAACTGAAGCAGTTCTTGAATGAGAGTGTATTCCAAGACCAAGTCTCTCAACGACAGAGTTCCCCGTAGCAAGCGTTTGAACTTTTCAACTCAGGAATTGAAGAAAGCAGATGGTGAGAACCTGGTGGGAAAGACTGAGGAAATGGAGCGTAATGCCTTGGCCTCTGTTCTCGGACTGGTTGAAACGAGTGGTGCCCTCAAACTTCAAGAAGTCCTGCAGCATTGTGTTACAGCCGAGTGCCTTTCCATCTTCAACGTCAATGGAACCATCCATAAGGCACAGAAAAGCAAGATTCAACAAAAACTAACTATGACTGTCATTCCAGAGCCTGATGTATACAAGTCTATTATTGATATGGGCCTCATCTGGCGCCTAACAACTCCTACCATTGAAGACAGAGAGAAGCGAGACGGTACCAAGTATACCTGGGGAGATTATGCAGAGAAGTTGGTGCACTTCGTTCTATCGAGACACAAGCATGCTGAGCACATCATTTGCGTCAATGATTCATATGATCAGAATTACACGATCAAGGACAGTGAGATAATACTGCGCCAAAAAAAACTGCCAATCAGCAATGTCTTCATGAAGACAGAAGATAAATTTCCTTCTAGTAAAGTTTTCCATGCTCTCCTGGGTAAACCTGAGAACAAAATCCGCCTTCAGGCATTTCTTCAAACGGAATTCCAGAGAACAGCAGCAACAACTAGCACCGAGATCATCTATTGTGTAGTTGGCAGCACTGCAAAGAATCTCACCACAGGCAAGCTTGTGCCAGAGCTCACATGCTCCCATGCAGAGGCAGATACGGCAATGCTCACCATATATAGTGTGCTCCGGTCAGACAGCTACACAGCAGCTGTCGTTCTTGACACAGAGGACACAGACAACTACGTGCAAGCGGCATATGTTGCTCAGAAGACAACAGGAATCCCGTGTGTGAAACGCAAACGTCAGCTTATCGATGCCCGATGTTTGTGCAGTGAGGCAATGGCTGCACCCATCATACCACTTCATGTCCTCACTGGGTGTGACCACAACTCTGGCTTCTATGGAGCAAGCAAGAAGCTCATCGCAGATCGTCTGGAGAAGTCTAAAGAGGCACACGACCTGCTAGCAGCATGTGGTACACTGCTCCTAGTCACAGAACAGGTCATCAGTGATTTGAAGCGGTTTGTCATTCGATATGTCTATGGTGATACCAAAAGCAAGACTCTGGGAGATGCGAGGGCAGCGAAGTGGAGAGCTCAGAAGAAAAAAAGCACTATCCGACTTGTGCCTGACTTGGATAGTCTCCGTCCACACTTGGAGCGTGCAAACTATCTTGCATATTTGCAAAAGCATTACCAGCTCCAAAGTCACCCCTCACCGATCGGCCATGGATGGCATCTTGTAAATGGCCTATGTCTGCCTGTCCGTTCAACCCAGCCCCCACTTCCCCCATCCATACCACTACCTACAAATCCGCAGGCAGAGAACAACTGTGATGATAGCAGCGAAAGTGAGGACAGTGATTCTGATAGTGGCTCATACAGTGAATCATGTAGTGACAGTGAAGTGGCAGATTAGTATGTACAATTAGTATAATACAATACAATAACAATATAATATACAATACAATACAATACAATAACCATTCCAGTGGATTTGTAATGCCAGAATTAGTGAAAAAGGACACCTCATTCATCCTTGTAGCTCATCTGATGCCAGAGATATTACATTTCATGTTTTTCAAGATGGCGTTGGTGGCCATTTTGAATATTGGGCTCTAGTAGAGTTAGCCGTCATTTTTCAGAGGGGCATAGGAGCTAATTTTGCTTTAAAATGGTTCAGGTTGTCAAATCCATCGAGAGAAAAAGGTAGGAACAAAATGGTCACGGATTCCAAGCAAATGACCCTAAATATACCTATGAAAAATAACCCTACTATAATGCCTGTATGGTGTTGTCAACTTATCGATTTTAGGCTAGTCGCTAGCTAGCATGAAATGGCATGTACTCATTGGCACATGCACTCATTAACACCTTAAGAGCGGGCTAGGCGGTCTATTTGACCGTACCGCCCAGCGTTTTTTTTTTTACACTAAATAGGGTTGTTTCCGTGCTCATTTTCATGCCTAAATAAGACCCAGAGCATAAAACAAGTATCTATCCCTGAAAGGGCGTAACCAGAGCTTTCCAATGACACCCGAACCATCCTTGTACGACCACTGGTTCTCTTGCAACGATCGTGCAACACGAGTGCAAAAACCCTAAAATAAGGTAATTTCCTTACATAATTCCCTGTGTAGCGAGTGAGAAAGGGGGGAGGAAAGTAGAATACAGTTCAGTATATCCACGGTGGTCGTGGGGAGCGGTCATAAGGTTACTACGCTCGTCCCACCGCTCAGCTCTCTCTCTCTCAGCAACATTACGTGCTGAAAATGGCGCTCGACAGCTGTCGTGCACCGCCACTTAGTCCAAATTTATTTCACTCGACATATGTTGCGCGCCGCCAATAAGGGGTTAATGAATGTATTGTACACACACATTCGAGCAGTTGAAAGGGAAAGCAATTCTGGGTTCAATGTTATTTTAATACCACAAATTTTATTGATATATTTGACGATAAATATTGAATCTATATGCTCTAAAGATCATAAGAAAATTTGTTTTAACCCTCGGCAAAACCTAATAAAAAAGTATGGCACTAACATTTATTTTTCGTAACAAGGTTGTCAATACGGTACTTCCAGTTATTGACAGCTCTAAAGATCATATGAAAATGTGTTAAACCCTCGGAAAAACCTAATATAAAAGTATGCTACTAAAATTTAATTTTCGTAACAAGGTTGTCAATACGATACTTTCCCGTTATCAATGTACAATCAAAGCTGAACATTGCAGAGTAAACACCGTAGACTTCATCGACTTTTCTTTCACCTTCGTATAATCGACAGCCAATTTTTTTTGTTTTATTTACTAAGGGATTAGTACTCAACCAGCGGGGGTGTGGGGGCGGCAGCCCCCACCCATAATACTAGGTTAGGTTAGGTAAGGTTGTTAGGTTAGGCTAATGTCTTTTCAAATCACTATCGGGGAACAACATCGATCGATAGGCCTTATGGGGAAAATAGATTTTCCCGAGATTTCTAATTAATTACAAACACTATATATTGATGCAAATGAACAATTTTGTTTATAAAAAACACTCGGAAAATTCGTGGTATTAAAATAAAAAAAATCCCAATTCTGTTATAGAAGTATTGAACAAATTTGAATCTGTTCATAGAATGCTTGTAAGAATGCAAGAGTCAAAATGTGTATGCCCTTCAAACTTAAAGGATTGTTTGCTCAAAAACGCACAGAAGGATCTGAAGGATGTGTAGAAGAGTGTAACAGCTTTTGTGCTGAAGTACTTAATCTGTACGACAGATGCATTTAGTAGCCTATATTGAGAAATGGTGAAACCAATGGAAGATTGTTCTTGTTTCAATTGGATAACCTTGAGTGAAACACCAAACTAGACTGATGTGGAGCCCTGTGTCATATATTTGTTTGATAAGTGTGTGGAAGTTGATGATGTGAAGATGTGATAAATGACATGAGCATTCTTACATGACATGGTCACTAATGATCCAGCTGATCTGTGTATACATTCAAAGTTGAGTATGAAATGCATGCTAGTAAACGTATGAAACAAACTTAAATATCACATTCTTCCCCCCTAGAAAAAAGACCAACAGTAACATAAAGTATACGTACTATGAAACTTAATAAAATCTAACAGAACTAACTTGAAAACACAAAGATTATGATTTATCCCAGCCATAGTGGTTGGGAGCCTGTAGTACAGTTCCGAGCATAATGAAACAGAGACGCCTCTCCAGTCCGTCTAGTCAGTCACGGAGAACCTCTGGTGTGTCCTTTTTGGCTGGAGAGTTATGATGGGGGAGAACGGGAGTGGAAGTAGGTGGGAGGGTGATGGTTTACGGAGTGGGGGTAGAAGTGTTAGCGAAGTAGGGAAGGAGGGTGTGATTGGGGGGCGGTCAAAGTTAAGGTGGGAGCTGGGAGGCATTGGAATTTGTTGATATGTAGCAAATAAACTATTAATTACGTATTGTGCATTGACAAATAGTAATAATATAAGCATGATTTATGCTTTGTATGGCAATTAATATAAAATAACCATACTTTTGTGTTGATATTCATATTGCCGTAGTGTAATGGTTGAGGTGGCAAAAATCTGTGTGTGATAACCCAGGTTCGAATCCCGGTGGATCACATATATACTTTAATTAATTTCATTGGAGGTGTTTGGTTTTGTGGTGAAATTAATAAAATATAGATTATAACTATACTCTGTATATTTGCAGCTGATGGTAAATGTTCATGTTCCCATCTTTATTACTCAACTATTACGAACATGTTATAGCGAAATAGGTTGTTAATTATGAGGACTTGGCATAAATATGTGGTAGTTTCAAATATTTGCATTAAGTATTGAGGAATTGGTTGTTAAGGGATTCAATTTACCCCCATCCGAAATAATATCGACAATAGAATAAATTACACCCAGATATAGCAAAATATGTTTATCATATTGCCACAACATTTTCGGGCTTACTTTAAACCCTTAAGGGTGTGTATTTAGGTAATGTTTGTATTATGCTTGACCTGTAAGTATGCTATAATATATCCATCCATAATTATTTTTCATTTTTCATACCGTAATATATTATTCAAGTTCAAACAGTAGTGACAGAAATGGTCATTTCGAAAGAGGAACCTTCAACAATTCCCATAACTGCGACTGCGAGTCGTTTTCATTTACTGCGGAAATATTTGCAACTTGAGATATGATCTGACATGTCTTCATGAACAGTGAATACGGCATATTACATGAGAAACAGGCTTGTTCCTTGGGAATTAAGGGCTATCACACTGCCCTATTTTACGTCGTCCTTCATCGAATCCACAATATGCATGGTCCTTATCTCATTTGAATTCCGAGCTAATGATATATAGACGGAGTGTATTTATTATGAACTGTAAAACGGCTAAATGGTTATGCCATTAAGCAGCGATACTCTGATTTGATTGCATTGATCTTCAATAATCATATTTGGTGGCTTATTATGGGAGATACAAGCTGAACTATAAATCGAGTCTCCCGTGGCAGCGATATGTTTGTATGTATTATATTGTTTGTAATTGTTTTAGTTTGTCCTTAGAATGACATTATACGAAAGGAAACAAAAACATTGCAGATATTTTCTTAATTTCGTATAGATTACGTTTTGATTGTCTTTGGTTATTATATGCAATAATACTGTAGTTTAGGGTATGGTAATCTAGGTTAGGATAGAAGATTAAGTTAGGATATAATATGTTGAGATATGAAAGGATAATATTAGGTTAGCATAGTTATGCTAGTTAAATTAGGGTAGTTAGTATGATAACATTTGATCCTAAAATATTGTAAGCCTACTGTAACCAAGAAACATTAATTTGTATGAACTCTATACACTTTAACCTATTTTAAAGATGATAGGCTACCATAGATTCGCTTAAAACTATCCGAATTAGAAATATATATAAGTCGTCGTCCGAGGGGCTCGAACTTTTACACTTTGAATTTATGCCTAATACAATGTTACAACAGCGCTGCTTAATAACCTGACAATGGTCAGTGTATTGTCGTTCGTAATAATCTTACATGTGAGTTGATACTTTTGTTACGACTGAGGTTTAAATATATCAGGGTTCTTATTCATTGGACTAGTAATGGCATAAATGCTACAACGGAAAGCGCTAGATCCAACCTCTGATGTATATTCCCAGTGAACAAAGAACACAAATACTCTCCAGAGTTCTATATGTAATAATAGGTTATCAAACTCTCAATAAATGTGTGTCTACTCTAGGCTTAATGTTATGTGAAAACAGCCTATTACTACCTATAACCGAAGGTGCTTGGTTATGGTATGCAAAGTAAGGTGGTAAGAGAAGTTACAGCTTACGTTACTTTAATCAATAAATGTCAGGCACTCCTGCATGAAAGAAAGTGCACTAAAGTCCTTCAACACCAACAAGGAATCTTCTTTAAATGTTAGATGTTATCAAGATGCTCGAATCGGAAATGGAACCCAAAAAGGCAGGCAGCGGAACAATGCTCGTGCAGGCTATGCACACAAAAAGGCAGGATATATAATGCAGTCGGAGCCAAGAATATCCTAAACACTACAACAATAATAATCGCCACGACAATGCAGTACTCCTATCAACAAAAAGAGCCTAAGTCGTTTGTGTCTCAATACATCAAACTAGCCTGCGAAATGCTTGTGTAATCATAAAAGGGTATGCATAAAAAGAGTAATTGGTTTAATATACTTAATGTCTACTATGACTGATAAAGTCTAGCTAGAGTCAATGATACGAGATACTGGTGCGCATGGCATGCCGCATATCCTAGTGCAAATCTCAAGTCTGTGCGTCAAATATTACGTTATAGGGAAGGGTAGCTCTCTTGAGAAACCTTAATACCGAAGTATTAAGCATTCTCCTGGCGTACCTCAAAGACAAACAATCGAGCCTAGAACAGTGCAGAATGGTATAGGCAAAAAGCCCTCATTCGTGCATGCTCTACTCTCAATGGCACACAGCCTAGAATTTACCCAATCAACTCCAGTTCTCAGGTATGTCGTGCAGCTTTTAACTAAAGCCAACACCCATCGGAAACAATACCTTATAGTATCAGACTCCTAGTCTAGCATTATCTAATCCAGCAGAACACTAATAATTATAGGAAGCAGTACTGAACAATATGAATGCCAACCAATGCTTCGTGATCAACTTATCTTAACAACTAACATACAGGGGTTATATCAGACCTTAACGCACAATACAATTGGCCAGCATAAAGCTGATTTTGCAGTGTTAACCAGATGGGGTATAATATTAATAAAAGGTGGTGAAAGATATGGAAAATAAGAGAGATAGGCAGAGGAAAAGGTTCTCAGGTGCAGCAAGGGGGACAGGTATCCAAGGGATAAGAGGGATGCATTCTAGAAACCAGATCTGAGGGAGAGAGTGGCCAGAGAGCAGTATATATACTAGCACTAGTTCGAACCGCGTAGGAAAAAAGCGGTATCAAGTCCTCTAGCCAATGCTAAAGAAGCTAGCCAAACATGACGTCATCAAGCATGGTAAAAAACTCCTCTAACCAATCCCCGAGGCCAGCCAGCTATGACGTCATCGAGTATAGCAAAACACTGCGCGCCTCCCCACACTCTGTTCTACTCTCTCTCTCTCTCTCAAATCCTATCATTACTACCTAATGATAAAACATATACTTTGCAATTAAATATAAAGCCTTGACATGGGTGAAAACAAAGAGCCTTTCTGGACTGCCCATGACACAAGCTTTCATATGAAATAAAGCACACAACAATACATCAACTGTAGCCACATCCACTGCCCTGGCGATCCTAGCGAGTCACTGTAGGACAAGCCATGCGGTTCTAACGGAGTGGTTAACGTCACACCCCCCCCAAGATTTTTCTCAGAGGCCCAAGGCTCACAAAAATCTGATTGTTAGAACCTATGCTATATCTCTACTTCCCATCACCCAGCGGCAGTAAAATATCTGGCACAGTTTTTCAACAAAACATTTTACAAAATTATAACCCTCCCCATCACAATAGGTTAAATCATATGTAGTTATGCTCCTGAAGAGCGAGCTTCTCTAGCCCAGCATTCTGAGAGGAGTGCAACTCAGAATTACTGCTATAACATACTGAACAAATTCAACTATCAAAGAAAGAGTTTTTATTTGATTTTTATGTTTTTAATTTGTTTATTTCGGCTGCACTATAGGGGCAAGCCTAGTTTTTCTTCTATACCAAACGCTCAACTCCTGCTTTACGACCCAATACGCTGGGCTACAACCGCGAGCCAACAAGCACCAAGCGCAAAATACTATTCAAACTAAAGCAGGAGGCTACCCGTGTGTCAATCTACCAAAGGATCATACACCCTTGAAAGACAATCTGCAACCACGTTGTCACAACCGGCAATATGGCGTATGTCCGGGCTATACTCCCGTAACATTAGCGACCACCTGGTCAGCCTCATATTCCGATTGTGAAACTGGTCCAAGAACTTGAGAGGGTGATGATCTGGGTATACTACAACGACCGGACCATAGGCTGGAACATAGACCTCGAAATGCCTCAGTGCAAGCACAACTGCCAGCAGCTCCCTCTCGACAACAGAGCAGCTCCCCTGGGCTGAATTGAACTTCTCCGAGCAGAAACTAACAGGATGCTCCAGACCATCATCGTCCTCTTGCCTAAGGACGGCACCAGCCTCCACACCACTAGCATCCATTGCTAGTTGGAAAGGTAGGCTAAAGTCAGGGGCCCTGAGGATCGGGTGAGTGCACAACAGGTGTTTTACTACTCTAAACGCCTTCTCACACTCAGGCGCCCATTTGACTTTCTTATCCTTCCAGTTATCCTCCACCTGAGCTTGACTGTCCCATTCTCCTTCTCCACCTTGACTTCTAAACGTCATCACAGGCACAGTGAGAGGCTCAGGGGGGTGCCTCACATACTCCTTCATGAGATTAACGTGACATAACTGATTGCACATACGTCTGTCTGGAGCGGCCAGCAAGCAATCCAGGTCCGATAGCCTCTCAACCACCCTATAAGGACCAGTGTACTTCGCGGATAAGGGATGACCTACAAGGGGCAGTAGAATCAACACCTCCTGACCCACGTGAAACTCCCTGAGTTTAACCTTGAGGTCGTACCTGTCCTTCATGAGGGCCTGAGAGCTAGTCGAATTACGGCCAGCCAACTCCAGACTGCGCAACATCCGTTCTCGACTGTCGAGGACATACTTGAACAAGGTTTTTCTGCACCCTCCCATATTTCTTTAACCATATGGAGAGGCCCTCTGACACGGTGTCCAAAGACGAGCTCATTAGGGCCGAATCCCAAACATTCCCCAGGTACCTCCCGTACAGCAAATAAAACATATGGCAGGCCAAGATCCCAACCTTTCCCACTCAAAGCAACAACAACGAAGCACAAATTTTAAGGCTGAGTGCCATCGCTCTAACACACCCTGGCTCTCCGGATGATACGCAGATGACACAACCGTAACAATCCCATGCTGCTTCATAGTTTGAACAAAGAGGTTAGAAGTGAAGTTGGATCCTTGGTCTGACCGAATTACCTGCGGGTAACCATACCGGGAAAAATACACTAGCAAGTTTCGGACCACCGTCTTCGCTGACCCATTTCTCATAGGGTACGCGTCAGGGTACCTTGTTGCTACCTCCATGATGGTCAGGGGATACTTGTAAAAATCTCCCGACTGTGCATCACTGTCCTCCTTCAACTCGACAGGACTGGTACCACATTCAAGAACCTCCGGGTCTTCTAAGTGCAATTTACGAATGTCCGAAGGAGCAAGCTTATCTAAGTGTTTGCGAAACAACTCATGCCCCCCTCCTACACTGAATTTAGCCTCCCGTTGCTCTCTCTCTGTGTATCGTTGCTGTCTCTTCGTCTTTTTAAGCCCATCCTCTGCCTTCTCAGTAACAGTTAATGGGTCTTCTCCAGACTCGAAAATTGGCCCTAATAATGAGTCCCCGAGAATGTCCGTTGATACTAAACTCTCAACCGCATCAACTTTCAACCCCTTCTCGGTACCTTTCCTCCGGTTGTCTAAAGACTGTTGACCAGAATGTGACTCCCTGGATGCAAAAGATCTGGTGACAACACACGCCATAGGTTGCACCGGACATTTCTCAACCCACTCCTGCTCCTCCCTACTCACGTCGGCCGGCTTCTCGGCAACGACCAAGGGTGGAGCCTCAGAAGTAGGCCCCGCAAAGTCGTTGCCGAGAAGGAGGTCGACGCCCCCAACAGGTAACTTCTCCACAATTCCTACATCCAGGTCACGAGTCACACCATCAACTTCCATCTTCATTCTTACAAGCGGGTATGACCTTGTTGCATTAACACCCTGAACCACAACCACCCGCGCCGTATTTACAGGTTTACCAGTGAAATTCCTCAACAATGTTTGCGATGCCCCAGTGTCACGCAAAATTTTCACCTCATGTCTTCTACCCCCCCCACTCCACACAACCGAGTCCCCTGTGGTCACTAAAGGCATCACGGGCAGGGAATAAGCCTACCGGATCCTTCTGCACTGGCAGTGTATTTACCTCGGAAGAATTGCCTCTAACAAACTCCGATGTCCTCTTGAACACTTCAATGCCGTGAGCAAAAGACACGGCTGCCGGAGGAGGTCGACTAGGGCACTCATTTGCCTTATGACCCTCCTGGTGGCACTTAAAACACATAAATTTTGGTTTCGGCTTATACTGTGATGTAAAAAGCCCCTGACTTTTCTCATACGGCGTGGTGTTAGGTTTGGATTCAGTTTTAGTTTCATTGCTCTTTTGTTTAAATGTGTCATTGCTACGGGGAGGGGGAGGATAACGGTCCCTAGCACTTGCATCGTACTTCTATGAGGACCCGCAACCCCGAATCAACAACAGCCGTCGATCAGCCATTTCTGCTGCTTCGACTAGAGTTCTTGGGTTTTTCTCCTTTAAGTTCAAAGTTAGATCACCGCCCGTGCTCTTAAAGAACTGCACCAACATCATTAACTGCTTAATTCCATCAAATGTTTTTACCTTCTCAGATCGGAGCCAGTTCCCCATAGCGTCGGACAAGTCCCGGGCGCGTTCCAAAAATGTGCTATCTCTTCCCTTGGTTACACCCCGGAACTTCAAACGGTACGTTTCAGGTTGCAGTTCGTAAGCCCTCAGGACAGCCTCCTTGAGATCCTCATACACAATACATGACTCCAAAGGTAACGCATCGTAGGCTTTAAGACCCTTGCCTATTAATCTAGAGGATACAAGTGCTGCCCATTTATTCTCTGGCCACTGGTGTTCCTGGCACTTCTTCTCAAAGCGTGCGAAAAATTCTGTTACACCACTCCCATCAAACACCGGAACCAGTTTCAATAAGTGCGAGAGAGATTGATCATGAGCACGGTTACCAGCCCCTAGTCGCTGTCCCGTTGTCTCTACTCGCGACTTCTCTACGTCCCTGTCGGCACAGTACCTAGTCGACTCAGCTTGGATTTTTGCTAGCTCTATTTATTGGTGACTTTTTCTCTCTTCTATCTTGGCTAATTCTATTTGCTGCTGATGCTGAAGTTCACATGCCCTTTGTTGCTGCTGAAGCTGAAGCTGACATTTTCTCTCTTCGATCTTAGCTAATTCGAGCTGAAGCAATAATTCTGGAGTTAACCCTGGAGGAGGTGAAGCTGCTACAATGTTTGAAATTACCGGTGGTCCCCCCAGGGGCAACCCACCCTGCCAGTCACCACCCAACTGTGGAAGCGTACCCGGGGTCGGCAAACCACTGGGATGGCTGTGAGTCGAGTGTAGGGGAAGCATGGCCGAAGGGCTCTGAGCACTCAACCCATCTCGCTCACCAGTCACCCTGCCCAGTACACACGTTATCAAGTTATCCCTGGTCATGCTGCTAGTACCCGCATGACCAATAGCTGTGGCCAGGCATTGAAGACCGTACCGATCCATACCCTCCAACCGCTCGGCAGTAATAGGCCATTGCAAAAATATCCTAGCATCCTCCTCACAGTTCACCTGATTAACCATTTCATCATACAGCTGTTCCTCAGTTTCGACATTACGTACTGTGTCTCCATTCTCCTCTGATCCGGTATAAGACATGGTGCTCACAAAAATTTCCCACCTCAATATTCAGAAAAGAAGCACCCCAAACTCTTATACCTCAATATACACACAATAATTCTCGGAAATACTCAAGGGCTATACTATGTTGCAAAAAAAAATTATTCTTGCTGATCCCCGCAAAATATTCCCCAAAACAACAAATGTTCCCTGCTAATAAATGTAGGTTCACCAAATCCTAGGTAAGGTCGCCATTTGTTACGTCTGAGGTTTAAATATATCAGGGTTCTTATTCATTGGACTAATAATGGCATAAATGCTACAACGGAAAGCGCTAGATCCAACCTCTGATGTATATTCCCAGTGAACAAAGAACACAAATACTCTCCAGAGTTCTATATGCAATAATAGGTTATCAAACTCTCAATAAATGTGCGTCTACTCTAGGCTTAATGTTATGTGAAAACAGCCTATTACTACCTATAACCAAAGGTGCTTGGTTATGGTATGCAAAGTAAGGTGGTAAGAGAAGTTACAGCTTACGTTACTTTAATCAATAAATGTCAGGCACTCCTGCATGAAAGAAAGTGTACTAAAGTCCTTCAACACCAACAAGGAATCTTCTTTAAATGTTAGATGTTATCAAGATGCTCGAATCGGAAATGGAACCCAAAAAGGCAGGCAGCGGAACAATGCTCGTGCAGGCTATGCACACAAAAAGGCAGGATATATAATGCAGTCGGAGCCAAGAATATCCTAAACACTACAACAATAATAATAATCGCCACGACAATCCAGTACTCCTATCAACAAAAAGAGCCTAAGTCGTTTGTGTCTCATTACATCAAACTAGGCTGCGAAATGCTTGTGTAATCATAAACGGGTATGCATAAAAAAAAGTAATTGGTTTAATATACTTAATGTCTACTATGACTGATAAAGTCTAGCTAGAGTCAATGATACGAGATACTGGTGCGCATGCCATGCCGCATAGCCTAGTGCAAATCTCAAGTCTGTGCGTCAAATATTACGTTATAGGGAAGGGTAGCTCTCTTGAGAAACCTTAATACCGAAGTATTAAGCGTTCTCATGGCGTACCTCAAAGACAAACAATCGAGCCTAGAACAGTGCAGAATGGTATAGGCAAAAAGCCCTCATTTGTGCATTCTCTACTCTCAATGGCACACAGGCTAGAATTTACCCAATCAACTCCAGTTCTCAGGTATGTCGTGCAGCTTTTAACTAAAGCCAACACCCATCGGAAACAATACCTTATAGTATCAGACTCCTAGTCTAGCATTATCTAATCCAGCAGAACACTAATAATTATAGGAAGCAGTACTGAACAATATGAATGCCAACCAATGCTTCGTGATCAACTTATCTTAACAACTAACATACATGGGTTATGTCAGACCTTAACGCACAATACAATTGGCCAGCATGAAGCTGATTTTGCAGAGTTAACCAGAGGGGGTATACTATTAATAAAAGGTGGTGAAAGATATGGAAAATGAGAGAGATAGGCAGAGGAAAAGGTTCTCAGGTGCAGCTAGGGGGACAGGTATCCAAGGGATAAGAGGGATGCGTTCTAGAAACCAGATCTGAGGGAGAGAGTGGCCAGAGAGCAGTATATATACTAGCACTAGTTCGAACCGTGTAGGAAAAAAGCGGTAACAAGTCCTCTAGCCAATGCTAAAGAAGCTAGCCAAACATGACGTCATCAAGCATGGTAAAAAACTCCTCTAACCAATCCCCGAGGCCAGCCACCTATGACGTCATCGAGTATAGCAAAACACTGCGCGCCTCCCTACACTCTGTTCTACTCTCTCTCTCTCTCTCTCTCTCTCAAATCCTATCAACACTACTTAATGATAAAACATATACTTTGCAATTAAATATATAAAGCCTTGACATGGGTGAAAACAAAGAGCCTTTCTGGACTGCCCATGACACGAGCTTTCATATGAAATAAAGCACACAACAATACATCAACTGTAGCCACATCCACTGCCCTGGCAATCCTAGCGAGTCACTGTAGGACAAGCCATGCGGTTCTAACGGAATGGTTAACGTCACACCCCCCCCAAGATTTTTCTCAGAGGCCCAAGGCTCACAAAAATCTGATTGTTAGAACCCATGCTATATCTCTACTTCCCATCACCCAGCGGCAGTAAAATATCTGGCACAGTTCTTCAACAAAACATTTTACAAAATTATAACCCTCCCCAACACAATAGGTTAAATCATATGTAGATATGCTCCTCAAGAGCGAGCTTCTCTAGCCCAGCATTCTGAGAGGAGTGCAACTCAGAATTACTGCTATAACATACTGAACAAATTCAACTATCAAAGAAAGAGTTTTAATTGATTTTTATGTTTTTAATTTGTTTATTTCGGCTGCACTATAGGGGCAAGCCTAGTTTTTTCTTCTATACCAAACGCTCAACTCCTGCTTTACGACCCAATACGCTGGGCTACAACCGCGAGCCAACAAGCACCAAGCGCAAAATACTATTCAAACTAAAGCAGGAGGCTACCCGTGTGTTAATCTACCCAGGATCATACACCCTTGAAAGACAATCTGCAACCACGTTGTCACAACCGGCAATATGGCGTATGTCCTGGCTATACTCCCGTAACATTAGCGACCACCTGGTCAGCCTCATATTCCGATTGTGAAACTGGTCCAAGAACTTGAGAGGGTGATGATCTGGGTAAACTACAATGACCGGACCATAGGCTGGAACATAGACCTCGAAATGCCTCAGTGCAAGCACAACTGCCAGCAGCTCCCTCTCGACAACAGAGCAGCTCCCCTGGGCTGAATTGAACTTCTCCGAGCAGAAACTAACAGGATGCTCTAGCCCATCATCGTCCTCTTGCCTCAGGACGGCACCAGCCCCCACACCACTAGCATCCATTGCTAGTTGGAAAGGTAGGCTAAAGTCAGGGGCCCTGAGGATCGGGTGAGTGCACAACAGGTGTTTTACTACTCTAAACGCCTTCTCACACTCAGGCGCCCATTTGACTTTCTTATCCTTCTAGTTATCCTCCACCTGAGCTTGACTGTCCTGTTCTCCTTCTCCTTTCCCTTTCCAATGTTCCCTTACCCACTCTAAACCACTGTTTGGACACTTGATCCTCAGTGTTTTGGAGGACAAGCAACCTAGAAGGGTCACTAGATCTGTTGTTGCTTGATTTCCTTTGTACTCCTTTGTACTTTGTACTCCTTTGTACTCCACCTTGACTGCTAAGCGTCATCCCAGGCACAGTGAGAGGCTCTGGGGGGTGCCTCACATACTCCTTCATGAGATTAACGTGACATAACTGATTGAACATACGTCTGTCTGGAGCGGCCACCAAGCAATCCAGGTCCGATAGCCTCTCAACCACCCTATAAGGACCAGTGTACTTCGCGGATAAGGGATGACCTACAAGGGGCAGTAGAATCAACACCTCCTGACCCACGTGAAACTCCCTGAGTTTAACCTTGAGGTCATACCTGTCCTTCATGAGGGCCTGAGAGCTAGTCGAATTACGGCCAGCCAACTCCAGACTGCGCAACATCCGTTCTCGACTGTCGAGGACATACTTGAGCATAGAACAAGGTTTTTCTGCACCCTCCCATATTTCTTTAACCATATGGAGAGGCCCTCTGACACGGTGTCCAAAGACGAGCTCATTAGGGCCGAATCCCAAACATTCCCCAGGTACCTCCCGTACAGCAAATAAAACATATGGCAGGCCAAGATCCCAACCTTTCCCACTCTCAAATCAACAACAACAAAGCACAGATTTTAAGGCTGAGTGCCATCGCTCTAACACACCCTGGCTCTCCGGATGATACGCAGATGACACAACCGTAACAATCCCATGCTGCTTCATAGTTTGAACAAAGAGGTTAGAAGTGAAGTTGGATCCTTTGTCTGACCGAATTACCTGCGGGTAACCATACCGGGAAAAATACACTAGCAAGTTTCAGACCACCGTCTTCGCTGACCCATTTCTCATAGGGTACGCGTCAGGGTACCTTGTTGCTACCTCCATGATGGTCAGGGGATACTTGTAAAAATCTCCCGACTGTGCATCACTGTCCTTCTTCAACTCGACAGCACTGGTACCACATTCAAGAACCTCCGGGTCTTCTAAGTGCAATTTACGAATGTCCGAAGGAGCAAGCTTATCTAAGTGTTTGCGAAACAACTCATGTCCCCCTCCTACACTGAATTTAGCCTCCCGTTGCTCTCTCTCTGTGTATCGTTGCTGTCTCTTCGTCTTTTTAAGCCCATCCTCTGCCTTCTCAGTAACAGTTAATAGGTCTTCTCCAGACTCGAAAATTGGTCCTAATAATGAGTCCCCGAGAATGTCCGTTGTTACTAAACTCTCAACCGCATCAACTTTCAACCCCTTCTCGGTACCTTTCCTCCGCTTGTCTAAAGACTGTTGACCAGAATGTGACTCCCTGGATGCAAAAGATCTGGTGACAACACACGCCATAGGTTGCACCGGACATTTCTCAACCCACTCCTGCTCCTCCCTACTCACGTCGGCCGGCTTCTCGTCAACGACCAAGGGTGGAGCCTCAGAAGTAGGCCCCGCAAAGTCGTTGCCGAGAAGGAGGTCGACGCCCCCAACAGGTAACTTCTCCACAATTCCTACATCCAGGTCACGAGTCACACCATCAACTTCCATCTTCATTCTTACAAGCGGGTATGACCTTGTTGCATTAACACCCTGAACCACAACCACCCGCGCCGTATTTACAGGTTTACCAGTGAAATTCCTCAACAATGTTTGCGATGCCCCAGTGTCACGCAAAATTCTCACCTCATGTCTTCTACCCCCCCACTCCACACAACCGAGTCCCCTGTGGTCACTAAAGGCATCACGGACAGGGAATAAGCCTTCCGGATCCTTCTGCACTGGCAGTGTATTTACCTCGGAAGAATTGCCTCTAACAAACTCCGATGTCCTCTTGAACACTCCAATGCCGTGAGCAAAAGACACGGCTGCCGGAGGAGGTCGACTAGGGCACTCATTTGCCTTATGACCCTCCTGGTGGCACTTAAAACACATAAATTTCGGTTTCGGCTTATACTGTGATGTAAAAAGCCCCTGACTTTTCTCATACGGCGTGGTGTTAGGTTTGGATTCAGTTTTAGTTTCATTGCTCTTTTGTTTAAATGTGTCATTGCTACAGGGAGGGGGAGGATAACGGTCCCTAGCACTTGCATCGTACTTCTGTGAGGACCCGCAACCCCGAATCAACGACAGCCTTCGATCAGCCATTTCTGCTGCTTCGACTAGAGTTCTTGGGTTTTTCTCCTTTAAGTTCAAAGTTAGATCACCGCCCGTGCTCTTAAAGAACTGCTCCAACATCATTAACTGCTTAATTCCATCAAATGTTGTTACCTTCTCAGATCGGAGCCAGTTCCCCATAGCGTCGGACAAGTCCCGGGCGTGTTCCAAAAAGGTGCTATCTCTTCCCTTGGTTACACCCCGGAACTTCAAACGGTACGTTTCTGGTTGCAGTTCGTAAGCCCTCAGGACAGCCTCCTTGAGATCCTCATACACAATACATGACTCCAAAGGTAACGCATCGTAGGCTTTAAGACCCTTGCCTATTAATCTAGAGGATACAAGTGCTGCCCATTTATTCTCTGGCCACTGGTGTTCCTGGCACTTCTTCTCAAAGCGTGCGAAAAATTCTGTTACACCACTCCCATCAAACACCGGAACCAGTTTCAATAAGTGCGAGAGAGATTGATCATGAGCACGGTTACCAGCCCCTAGTCGCTGTCCCGTTGTCTCTACTCGCGACTTCTCTACGTCCCTGTCGGCACAGTACCTAGTCGACTCAGCTTGGATTTTTGCTAGCTCTATTTGCTGGTGACTTTTTCTCTCTTCTATCTTGGCTAATTCTATTTGCTGCTGATGCTGAAGCTCACATGCCCTTTGTTGCTGCTGAAGCTGAAGCTGACATTTTCTCTCTTCGATCTTAGCTAATTCGAGCTGAAGCAATAATTCTGGAGTTAACCCTGGAGGAGGTGAAGGTGCTACAATGTTTGAAATTACCGGTGGTCCCCCCAGGGGCAACCCACCCTACCAGTCACCACCCAACTGTGGAAGCGTACCCGGGGTCGGCAAACCACGGGGATGGCTGGGAGTCGAGTATAGGGGAAGCATGGCCGAAGGGCTCTGAGCACTCAACCCATCTCGCTCACCAGTCACCCTGCCCAGTACACACGTTATCAAGTTATCCCTGGTCATGCTGCTAGTACCCGCATGACCGATAGCTGTGGCCAGGCATTGAAGACCGTACCGATCCATACCCTCCAACCGCTCGGCAGTAATAGGCCATTGCAAAAATATCCTAGCATCCTCCTCACAGTTCACCTGATTAACCATTTCATCATACTGCTGTTCCTCAGTTTCGACATTACGTACTGTGTCTCCATTCTCCTCTGATCCGGTATAAGACATGGTGCTCACAAAAATTTCCCACCTCAATATTCAGAAAAGAAGCACCCCAAACTCTTATACCTCAATATACACACCCAAATTCTCGGAAATACTCAAGGGCTATACTATGTTGCAAAAAAAAAAATATTCTTGCTGATCCCCGCAAAATATTCCCCAAAACAACAAATGTTCCCTGCTAATAAATGTAGGTTCACCAAATCCTAGGTAAGGTCGCCATTTGTTACGACTGAGGTTTAAATATATTAGGGTTCTTATTCATTGGACTAGTAATGGCATAAATGCTACAACGGAAAGCGCTAGATCCAACCTCTGATGTATATTCCCAGTGAATAAAGAACACAAATACTCTCCAGAGTTCTATATGCAATAATAGGTTATCAAACTCTCAATAAATGTGCGTCTACTCTAGGCTTAATGTTATGTGAAAACAGCCTATTACTACCTATAACCGAAGGTGCTTGGTTATGGTATGCAAAGTAAGGTGGTAAGAGAAGTTACAGCTTACGTTACTTTAATCAATAAATGTCAGGCACTCCTGCATGAAAGAAAGTGCACTAAAGTCCTTCAACACCAACAAGGAATCTTCTATTAGACGAGCAACATAAGTCGAGTTAAATAAAGCTGGACTATGTGGCGGCGCTCGACATAACTCGAGTGGCAATTTCAGCACGTAATGTGGCTGAGAGAGAGAGACAAGTGGTGGCAGGAGACTAGCGAGCGTATGACTGCTCCAGACCACCGCGGCGAACCTACTGACACAAATCTCAGCTCCCTCCTCCCTCTCTCACTCGCTACATACTCAATTATGTACTGAAAGTACCGAATTACCTGCTTTTTGCACTCGCGTTGCACGGTTATTGCAAGAAAACTATCCATCATACAAGGATCATTATGGTGTCATTCGAAGGCTCATGCCCTTTAGGGATAGGTACTTGTTACGGTCTTATTTAGGCATGAAATGATCACGTAAACAGCCCTATTTTGGCTAAAAACACCCCGCTGTGCGGTACACATAAATAAACCGCATAGGCCGCTCGTAAGGTGTTAAATGTTAGATGTTATCAAGATGCTCGAATCGGAAATGGAACCCAAAAAGGCAGGCAGCGGAACAATGCTCGTGCAGGCTATGCACACAAAAAGGCAGGATATAATGCAGTCGGAGCCAAGAATATCCTAAACACTACAACAATAATAATAATCGCCACTACAATGCAGCACTCCTATCAACAAAAAGAGCCTAAGTCGTTTGTGTCTCAATACATCAAACTAGGCTGCGAAATGCTTGTGTAATCATAAACGGGTATGCATAAAAAGAGTAATTGGTGTAATATACTTATGTCTAGCTCTATATGTCTACTATGACTGATAAAGTCTAGCTAGAGTCAATGATACGAGATACTGGTGCGCATGGCATGCCGCATAGCCTAGTGCAAATCTCAAGTCTGTGCGTCAAATATTACGTTATAGGGAAGGGTAGCTCTCTTGAGAAACCTTAATACCGAAGTATTAAGCGTTCTCCTGGCGTACCTCAAAGACAAACAATCGAGCCTAGAACAGTGCAGAATGGTATAGGCAAAAAGCCCTCATTCGTGCATGCTCTACTCTCAATGGCACACAGACTAGAATTTACCCAATCAACTTCAGTTCTCAGGTATGTCGTGCAGTTTTTAACTAAAGCCAGCACCCATCGGAAACAATACCTTATAGTATCAGACTCCTAGTCTAGCATTATCTAATCCAGCAGAACACTAATAATTATAGGAAGCAGTACTGAACAATATGAATGCCAACCAATGCTTCGTGATCAACTTATCTTAACAACTAACATACATGGGTTATATCAGACCTTAACGCACAATACAACTGGCCAGCATGAAGCTGATTTTGCAGAGTTAACCAGAGGGGTATAATATTAATAAAAGGTGGTGAAAGATATGGAAAATGAGAGAGATAGGCAGAGGAAAAGGTTCTCAGGTGTAGAGAGGGGGACAGGTATCCAAGGGATAAGAGGGATGCGTTCTAGAAACCAGATCTGAGGGAGAGAGTGGCCAGAGAGCAGTATATATACTAGCACTAGTTCGAACCGCGTAGGAAAAAAGCGGTAACAAGTCCTCTAGCCAATGCTAAAGAAGCTAGCCAAACATGACGTCATCAAGCATGGTAAAAAACTCCTCTAACCAATCCCCGAGGCCAGCCAGCTATGACGTCACCGAGTATATCAAAACACTGCGCGCCTCCCCACACTCTCTTCTACTCTCTCTCTCTCTCTCTCAAATCCTATCATTACTACTTAATGATAAAACATATACTTTGCAATTAAATATATAAAGCCTTGACATGGGTGAAAACAAAGAGCCTTTCTGGACTGCCCATGACACGAGCTTTCATATGAAATAAAGCACACAACCATACATCAACTGTAGCCACATCCACTGCCCTGGCGATCCAAGCGAGTCACTGTAGGACAAGCCATGCGGTTCTAACGGAGTGGTTAACGTCACACTTTCAATTTGTGTCGACTTTTGTCATTGTATTAAGTGAAGAAGTCCTTGCATGAAAGTGTGGTAATCCCGACACTAACTTACGGAAGCGAAGCATGGACGTTCGGGAAGAGACTCAGACCAAGAGTGAGAGCGGTGGAAATGAGTTACTTGAGAAGTGCGTGCGGACTTACATGGAGGTATAGACAGACGAATGAGGAAGTAAGAAGGAGGTGTGGTGTGGAGGTAGATGTGCTGGAAAGTGTGAAAAGGAACAACTTGAGATGGTTCGGCAATATGGAACGTATGGGAAGCGAGAGAATGACTAAGAGGGTGTACGAGAGCGAGGTGCAAGGACAAGAGAGCCAGAGGTAGACCGAAGGAGAGGTGGAAGGATGGAGTGAGGAAGTATATGAATGAAGGCGGTGCTGGTTGGGAGGAGGGGCGTCGACTGACTGGGGACAGAGGTGCATGGGGGCGGTTCGTTCGTGGCCACCCCTTCGGGGATCACGGCGTCAGGTTATAGATAGATAGATAGATTATCTGTCAACATTATTATAATTGCGTTAATACGGTATATATTCAACTTTTTATTAGCGATTGCAAAATATTAAGAGGGAATCTATTCAGGCCAAAATTGTAGTAAATAAAGCCGAGGAGCGAGTTCATCCGATATTGGTAGTTGACGACGGTCATGCGTTAAGTTCTTGTGATAGGGAGATGACGATTCCATGTCCAAGGTCGAAGGACGACAGAAAGTAAGTTCTTTAGGAGAAAGAGGAGGACCAGGTAATCACGGACTACAAAGGTGTTTATATTTGAGTAATGAAAGATAAATTCCTATGTTTTGTTTCTATTTTGTATTTTAACCCTTTCACGCATTTATGATGAAGAGGTTGCCAGATTAGCAATACGAAATAGAGTTCTCTCACTCTTATAATTACTTCTCCAAAATTAGTTTTCTGCCCACAGCTAACTCAAAGACAACTGCAGAGGTTGAAGTAACTAAACTAAAGGTTACTAAATACCCCTGATGGTAACAAAGGCTTTAAAGTATCCCCAATAGGCTCAAAATCGCGTCATATGTCGGAGAGGGTTAATATATCTATTGCTTTTTATTTTGTGTTAGCTAATTGTTAGTTCATACTACCCGGGTGACTTTACATCAAATATATTGTTTAGTGTACTGAACTATTTGATATCAAGTTTATTTGGAAATTATAATAATAGGTAAACTACCAGTGTCTTAGCTTTAATGAATACACAACTCTATGCTAATACTGAAATTGTGTATGTTGGTAACTTAACATCCTGATGATGCTATACAGTTTAGCCTACTATAGTGTGGAGTCGAAATGTTAAAACAATACTAATTACATGATTACCCGGGGGGGGGGGGGGGGGGGGGGGGGGGGGGAGGGGGGGCGGAGTGGTCTTGCCACTGGACTGGTAATCCAATGGACCCGGGTTCGAATCCCATATGTAAATGGGAAGATATTATTGGGATGGAATTTGTGCTGTACCTTGTATCAGTGCATTACCACAGCACACCGAAATGCCCCCAAAATACCCTCATTGTTCCCTGATTAAAATAGCATTTGTATGAACATTCTCATATTCAAAAATATGCTACAGGGGGGCAATGCCTAGTGAGTTAATTGCTCAATAGGTGGCGTTCTGAGGGTGAGGGTCCGAGTGTGGGGGATGACACTGTGAAGCGCAGAGGCGGGGCGGCATCAGAGATAGGATTGCTTCGAGCCGAGCCGGGGTGCTTCGCATGTCTCACTCCCTAGACTGGAACAAGACCTCACGGGCCTCACCATGTTCACCGGTAGAGTGTAAAGGTTATCAGCCTATGCCCGAGATGGAGTAGATGGAATATAGAAAAATACAAAAATGCTCTTTCGCCGTGAACATAATACTTAATTATCATAGTAAGAGTAGCCTATACTAATACTTATTTATAACAATATTCACTACAAATATAGTACATATCATAGTGTTCTGAACATATTGAAACCTCTGCCATTAATGGTTTAATTTTATTGATCTTTACTATGAATTGATTTATTGAGGAAAAGGCGCACACGACTGTATGAACAATAAAATTTATAACTATATTAGTTGAAGTTAGCAGGTGTAGTCAATACAATTCCGACTGATCCACAAGTTAATTCGTTTGGCCTCATACATATGACACCAACGGCACATGACAGTGGGGTACACTTCATAAAGTGTATTGAGTAATTAATGAGGTAAGACAGTTTTATTATATAATTATAGCTAATGGATATAAAAAAAAAAGCCTCTTCTATGATTACAGTATCACTTCGATACTTGGTGTTACCAATCATGCCAACCACAAAATACCAAAACCCGTACAGTTGGTTAACCTGTTCTCCTCCGCACCAATTTGCGTGAGTCCTGAAACAATTGTTTGAACAATTTCCTCCGATTATCAACGATAATGCTGCATTACAGATTGAACAGCTCTAGTTTATCAGATATTATAAAATGGAACACTTTAATTATGTTTAACTCAAATAATTAATTCGAGGTAAAGTGGATTGGCATCTATGCCGCCGCCCCCCCCCCCCCCCCCCCCCCCCCCCCCCACCACCCACACACACACACACACTCTTTCCACCTTATATTATGGTTGGTGTCTGTTACCCCACCTCTCTTAGCCCAGCCACCCTCCTCTGCCTCCCTTCCTATCACTTCTATACCCCCAACCGTCAAATTATTACCGCCCCACCCCCACCATAGCCTCCCCTTCTGCCCCATCATAACTCTTCAGCCAGAAAGAATACACTGTGGATTCTCCGTGGCTGAGGAGACGGGCTGATTGGCGTCTCTGTTTCATGTGCTCGGAACTGTACGCGACCAGATCTCCTAATTTCTGGTGGAAATACAGCATCACTATCTGGTGCTCTTTGGTGACAACCTGTATTCACCTCCTCTTGCACTGGTGTTGACAAAGGATAATTTTCTTTTCCTTTAGTAGGGGTTGAATAGATGATCTGACCTTCGGGACATGGGGCCAAATCGCGAAACTGATACTGTAGACTCTCGTTCATCTGGATGTCTGATGTTTGCATACGTCAGATTTATGTCAAGGAGCTCAACTTGATCTACCAGGGGTTCATTCTTGTTTGTTCGGACAAATCTTCTCAGAAGTACTGGACCAGGTGTCATGAGCCAAGAGGGCAATAAACTTCCACAAGTTGAACGACGTGGGAACCAAAACAATTGTGTTCATGTGGCGTAATGTTTGTAGACGTAGACAGGAGCGATCTTATTGAGTGTAGCACATCAGTAAGCACCAGTTCCCAATGTTGATCACGCAAGTTACGTGACTTGAGAGCGAACTGGATTGTCGTCCATATGGTGGCATTATATTTTTCTACCTGTCGGGTGGTACGGAGTAGTACGACTTGTTGCGACCCCTTTTTGAGAAAAGTATGCTTTGAGATCTTTTGACATGAATGAGGTACCCTGATCATAGTGAATATAATGTGGCATTCCAAACAGGCTAAATATTTGCTCCAGACACATAACCTTTTCTCTGGGCTATTTAGGGCATATTCAGGCACTCCTGAATGATTAATCAAGTGTCTGCATGAAATGAAATGTATTCTAACAAAAACTAGATGAAAATAGCTTCAAAATGACAATAGAATGAGCTTCGTAGCTCACGGGCTTCACCCGCAGCGCTACCATAGCCATTGGGGAAAACTCGCTATTTATTAGCAATGTAGCGCTTTATTACTTTTGGCAGCACTGCTGAGACCCGGGTATGGGACCTTAGTGCATGGACGGACGTGCTGACGGTCGGAGGTGGGCCCCTCACGGTCCCGCCCACCGACACTTGACACACTTTTACGGCTTTTACAGGCTTTTAAAGCCTGTAAATTGCTGTAACTTGCCAAAACGTAGTACTACATTTCCCACAGCCAATAGGTTAATCACTGTTGTAGTGTTCATATTGGGACATGGGAATGCAAAAGGGAAACGCGAATACTCATTAACTACTGTAAGCAGATAGGGGTTACGTGTTGCTGTAGGGAGAGGTCCCTTGAAGTCAATACCAAGACGTTCCATAGGTTGCGTTGCCTTGATGAGAGTCCCCTCTGGAGGTCGATAAAACTGAGGCTATAATTCTGCACAAACTTTGCATGATGCACAAACCTTCCTGACGTCTTCCGTGGAGAAAGGGAGATTCATCGACCTTATAGAGTGCAGCAGTCGAGTTACTCCTGGATAACAAAGTCTATTATGTACTTTACCAAGTGTAGATGTGGAGTGAGTTGTGCAGCAGAAGGCTTGAGTAAGAGTGTCAGGAACCACATTTTCCTTCCCTGGCCGATAATGTATTTTATAGCCAAAGGCTGCAACTTCCATCCGCCATTCATGTATCTTGTTGTTCTTTATCTTGTTGCCGCTTTCTGTTGTCAAGCATGAATGAAACAGAGTGCTGGTCATTGATGAGGTCAAAATGACGCCGGGCTAAATAGTGGCTCCATATACGCACTGCTTCTATGATGGCCATAGCCTCCTTCTCCACAATATGGTAATGTAATTCACTCCCCTGTAGAGTCCTGGACATATATGCAACAGGTCTATCACCTTGGTTTAGTACTGCAGAGACAGCTACCTCAGATGCATCACACTCAACCTCAAAAGGTAAGTTTTCATCAACTGAGTGCAGGGTGGCGTCCTCCAGTTCCTTCTTGAGTAGATTAAATGCGTTCAATCCTTCACCTAGCGGAAACTTCCTAGTCTTTACCAACGGTTGCATCTTGTCTGAAAAGTCTTGTATCCATTTGCCATAGTACGCAAAAATCCCCATTGCTCTTCTCAATGATCCTAAATTCGTAGGTGGTGGAAGCTCTTGTAGTGGACGGAGCCTCTAAGATTCTGGCTGTATGACACCATTCCCCACACAGTAGCCAAGGACATTGATGGAACGTACAGATTTGATAGTCTTAGATTCATTAAGTGTTATGCATTTTTGCTTGATGACCTGTAGAAAATGCTGTACATTCTGATCATGTCCCTCTTGAGTATGACCAGCAATGGTGATATTGTCAAGATAAGGGAAGGCACCCTGTACAATTGGTCAAAGTTCCAGCTGACCCAACCTCGCTCTGGGGTTTGCAGAATTATCTGGCAATATTGGTGTAGGAAGGAAGACAAAGTCTTACAAAGATTGGGATTGGTAGATCTGATTTCGGCTACATCATTGTTAGAACATATACTAAACAAGGGACAGTAAACCTATCTCAAATAAAAATGCATACATTGCTATGTATGATCCCCAACATTCACCCAAAGTTGGTAGATTTGCTTAAATATTCAAGTTATTATATCCACTGATTGGCAACGTATATAAAACCTGCTGGCTGCCACAACATACTTTACTCGATTTTATAAGAATACATATGTCTGTTTTATTGGTAGCTGCTTAATGAAGGAGCATTTAGTCTTCACAACGTGAACATTACATAGTCTAATTTTCAGTAATATACAGGACAGCCACAGGTAACACATTAATGGCAAGTGGTATCCCTGCACCACTACACCAGTATTGCCAGCTAATTCTGCGAGCCCCAGAGCGAGGGTGGGTCAGCTGGAACTTTGACCAACTGTACATTTTCATGGTAAAATAACATTTCCATAGCTTGCTTGAAGGCTGCAACACTAATTGTGACTCCAAAAGGGATCCTACAAAACTGGTAAAGAAATTCATTAGTTTCAAAGGCAGTATATTTTATGTCTATTTCTTTCAGTGGCACTTGGTGATAAGCACTTCTCAAATAAAAAGTAGAGAATACACTGTATTTAGAGAGATCATTTGCCATGTTGTCAATCCTCGGTAATGGGTATGCATCCATCTCTGTATACTGATTTATCGTCTGAGAGTAATCAATGCACATTCTCTTCTTATGCCGGTTTGAGGGATCCTTTACGACTACAACTTGTGCCTGCCATGGAGATAAGCTTGTTTCAATTATACCTTCAGTGAGCAGATGGTTAGTCTCTTCCTCAATGAATATCTGGTCATCTTTACTAAAGTGTCTTGATTTGCTTGCAATAGGTTTACATTTAGGTGGCAGATTAGGAAAAAGAGATGGTTCATCAACTGCAGCTGCTGTGAGTGCACAGTAGGGATCAGCAGCAGCCACCAATTATGGTAAGTTCAGGTTTGGGTCCACCAAATTCAAATTTTACACTCAGATGCTGCCGTTGGAAGTCTTGGCCAAGTAATATTTCAGAACATAGACCTTTCAGTATACCAAGGCGTGTGGATGGGTAAGACTGGCCATTGAGATTAAGAGTGAGATCTATCCTAGCATTTTCTGGGGAACTGATGTTTAATGACTTTTGTGCGAAAGAGATACCTTTACTAGTAGGATGTACCTGTAGCTTCAATTCCTTTGTAACTCTCTCACTTATATAGTTATCAGTGCTGCACGAATCCATGAGTGCAGTTACCTTCCTTCCATTAACTGTCACTGAGGTTGCTGCTTGAGAAAGGCTCTGGGAAAAGTTGGTGATCGTGGCTAGAACATTGGAGCTGAATAGTGTTGGTGTTGTGCTTGTTGGTGGTTTGGATTTACATGCTCGAGCAAAATTACCTTTCTTGGCACAATTATTACAAGTGGTTTAACGTGCTGGGCAATAATTCCGACTATGATATGAGCCACCACAGAAGAAACATCTTTTCTTTGTAGTATAAGTAACAACCACTGTTGATTTTTCCGTAGAAACTGTAGTGTTCTGAGATGTGTCCTTCATAACCAAAGAATCTTCTTCCGGTGCCTGCTGTCGACCAAGAGTCACCACTGCGGCAGTATGTGCAACCTGAGGTGTGTAAGCATCAGCATTGCATTGTGCCAAGTCTAATAAATAAGCTTGATTATATGCAGTAGGGGGCAGGGGGCTATGAATCCTCCTCCCCTTATAAAATTCTCCTACTCAACGAGACTGAGATAGGTGCAAGGGAATGCGAAAGTGGTCCCAGACCCTAAGAATTGGAACTTTAAAGGTTTCTTTTCGGGCTTTGTCTTGAGTCGGCCACCCCCAGCAATGGAGTATGTGCCTGAGTATATACATAAGAACATAAGAAAATGGGAGTCTGCAGAAAGCCGATTGGCCTAAGCAAGGCAGATCCCTGTCAGATCCCTGTACATACATACAGTTCATACATACATAGGCAGTTTGCAAATCAAATGTCTTGCTTTCTAGAATACGTTGACGTATCAGTGGTGAATCAATGCTATTAATAAAGGTGTCTCAAATTGATTCTTCACGATATTGTTCTGCACTAACAGCTTTGAAGTTACAGTCTTTACCCAACTTGCGCAGTTCCCTGAGAAACTCATCCAAAGATTCACCAGGCCTTTGTTGTCGTGTTGCAAGTAAATGTCTAGCCAAAAATTCATAGGGGGTCTTAACATACAGGTTTTCTAGTGGTAATAGCAGTTTCGAAGTCTGAGCATTCTTCAATGTATACATACACATTGTGAGTTACATTGTTCACTAATGTTCTGAATTTGTCTGGTGCTTTTTCTCCACACTCCTCAATGAAGTTTGTAAAAGTTCTGTGCAAGTGTCGCCATTTCCTTTGCTGCTGTTGGGGAACTAGGGTTGACATCCAAGCAAGCAGGTCTCAGAAGCTTCTCCGTGGTTAGGCTATTAAGTTGAATAAATTGTTGTGATATTGAAAGACTTGGTTGCAGCTTCGCAAGCTTTAATCAATTTAATCCGAAGGTACAACCTGCAAATAAACAAAACATCTTAGCTATAATGTGATAATGCAACATTCCAAAGTATCGTAACCTTAGATCCTACAACATATATAAATAAAATACACATTTTGTCATAAAACCTCTTAGCTATAGTATAAGGATAACACCTTACAATTCTAGTATAAATAATAATACACATCTTGAGATGCCGGAGTTGAAAGAAAATTAGCCAAGACATTCCCAGAACCTACTCCCGTATGTGAATGAACCACCAACATCACCATGCAGAATTGCCTCTATAAAAGGCAAGAGGAAAGAAATTAATAAGTTCCCCCCAACATCAGAAGAAAGTTCTAAAGAAGTTTCACCTACACCAGCAGAAAGATAAACAAGGGCCCACTACCTGTGTAGACCAAAACGTGCCGCTTCCTCAGGTTAATCCCCTCAAACCGCAGCATCAACAATGGCCGCTCCCCACCAGAGGTGAGAATTCCATACCTGAGCCTGATCTTAATTACGACGAGGCCATGTTTATGGAATTACGCCATCAACCTCCTCTATTTCCACACATCTACCCAGAAGGAAATAACCATCACTACAACTACTACGGGAACCAACAACGACAATATCATTATTCACCCTCACAATAAAAGCATTACATTTAACCTACTAAATGCTTAGGAACAGCCAAAACTGTAAACTAATTATTATCATCCATCCATCAAAGCTTTCTCATACATACCTATAATATTAATAAATTATGTTATTACCTATGTAACCCTATATGTATTATTATTTTAAGAACCTTAATAACCGCAATAATAATCCAAAACTGTAATTCACATGCCTCTCATGTTCTGAAACGCACTACCCGGATTATTAAATTTAAATTAAAAACAGAATATTACCTGCCCGAAACAAGATATTGTTAAGCAAAGTTGATTCCAATTTCGGGTACCTCTCCTTTCGTGGCGAACGTGCGTAATAGCTGGATAAAATCAACTCGGAATATACTTTGTAGGGGTTAGCCTAATTCCCCTTAAAAAGTATCCTGCAAGCTGTGTGTGTGAAGTGACCAAGAAGGTGTGTGTGAAGTGACCAAGAAGGAGTGTAGTAGGCGAGCTAGAAGTGACCAAGAAGGAGTGTAGTAGGCGAGCTAGAAGTGACCAAGAAGGAGTGTAGTAGGCGAGCTAGAAGTGACCAAGAAGGAGTGTAGTAGGCGAGCTAGAAGTGACCAAGAAGGAGTGTAGTAGGCGAGCTAGAAGTGACCAAGAAGGAGTGTAGTAGGCGAGCTAGAAGTGACCAAGAAGGAGTGTAGTAGGCTAGAAGTGACCAAGAAGGAGTGTAGTAGGCGAGCTAGAAGTGACCAAGAAGGAGTGTAGTAGGCGAGCTAGAAGTGAACCAAGAAGGAGTGTAGTAGGCGAGCTAGAAGTGACCAAGAAGGAGTGTAGTAGGCGAGGAGGAAGGCGTCCCCCCTGGTGTCAACAGGCAGTGGACAAGCTACTCAGTCGCCACGTGTGACCAGATCTCTCACGTCTCCTACTTCTATACTTCACCCAAATTGAGTGCCTCTTGTTCGATTCTATATTTTGGTGATTATTGCGATGGTTATATAAGATATGCTAAGTGTTCAAGTTAACGTCATATCCAGAGATTATTAATTCTCGCCTTCTAGCTATCGTCACTCGTGTTGAGAGAACAAAACATATTCTATACGTGGGATTGATGTATCTATTTCGTGGGATATAGTTTCCTATTTTCCGTATACGAGGTATATATATATTCGTTCGGGAAATTATACATATACACTATACGTAAATACCAGTGAACACTCTTTCAGATCTTATTATATGTATTGTTATTAGCTGGGTATGCGTTTTTTTTTTTTTTTTTTTTTTTTTTTTTGCATGTATAAGTGTTCACAGAGAGTGTTTATCATCAGTCTCTTAGTAAGACTATATTAATGTTTGTGCTTCCTGAATTCAAACTCAGTTTAAGCCTTCTTCTGAGTTGAATATAAACTCCTGTCAATATCATGTTGCGTTAATTCTCCATGGCGAGATCTTCAGCCCTACACACAGGCTAATATAATTTATTACTACTTCACTGAATTTATATTCATTATTGTAACTCTATGAGTTGATTTAGATTTACATCTTATTTTATATTGAATTAACGTAAATTTATTCACTGCTCAACTGATATCTTAATTTACATATAAACTTATCACTGTGTGTGTGTCTCTGCAGTATTATTTACCTACCTCGTTCACTCGCTACCTCGCGTTTGCTCTTTATCAGGATATCAGTTATTGTATTTTGAGACTAACCTCTGTGTCTATTTATGCTATATTTATATAGTTATCATATTTATGTTTCATTGATACTATTGTGCAATTACATTATATATTATTCCGGTTATATTTTTGAACCAGGAATAATTGTATTTATTGAATTATTTTTCTTACATTCATTTGAGCTTATTCTGATATAGATAAGACTCATACATATTATTGTGCCTTGTACCCTAGCTAAATAAGAAATAACACTTTTGTACCGAAACTGTGTATTCTGTGACATTGGTGGAGATTGACTGATATAAGAATTATATATTAAAGTCAGTTGTGTTCCCGTTGAGTGTTATAGTTCTGAGCTTTCCTACTGTGGAAATGAAGAACTGGAATAAAGCTTGCTAAATTATAGTGTCGCATAACACATCTCATAAATCTTAACCAAAACAGAGCAAAATAACATGAGAATTCTTACAAGACATGGTCACTGATGATCCAGCTGATCTGTGTATAATTCGAAATTGAGTATGAAACGCATCCTAGGATGCGTTTCATACTCAATTTCGAATTATACACAGATCAGCTGGATCATCAGTGACCATGTCTTACATATATATATATATATATATATATATATATATATATATATCGTTTTTTTGTTCTATGTGAGTGAGGGAGACAAACGGCAGAACTGCCTGTAGCGAGTGCCTCCCTCAGAGTTGAAAGAGTGAAAGGCTAAAATCAAGGGACGTTCCAGCCAAAATGCCTGGACACACGGAGTTTGAAACAGTTTAAGTCATAGGAAGAGGGAAAGACTGATTCTGGGAGAGAGTTCCAGAGCTCAGCTGTTGAATAGAAGGAAGACTGAGAATAAAGTTTCACTCGTGGGTTGGAGAGTTGCACAGGGTAGGGGTGGGATTTTGTTGCAAGACGGGTGCTATGTACCCTACATAAATGAGGTGGTATACACTGGGAGACCTCTGAGGAACACTGATTAGTGTAGTAGCGATAGAATAGCGATAGACACAACATTGCGGCGAAGAGAGAGAGATTGCAGAGAGTTGATGAGTGGACGAGAGTTAATGATACGAAAGGCTTTCCCTTCTACTTTGTCTAGGAGTGCGGTGTGAGAGGATCCTCCCCACACATGTGAACAATACTCAATACAAGGACACACTGTGCCCTTGTACAGAGCAAGAAGCCGTGCAGAGGTAAAGAACCCCTTGAGGCGGTTTAGCACACCAGCTTCTGGTAGGCTGCCTTAGCAAGACTGGTAATATGGTCTTTCCAAGAGAGAGTGGAAGAAAAAGAGACACCATGAATATTGAGAGAAGATAAAGGATTGATTTTTGTATTGTTGAAGTATAAGGGATAGTCCTCTGGGAGTTCCTGACGGGTAAATAAATGGAGAAAGTGGGTTTTGGAAGCATTAAAGGGAACAAGCCTTTCTCTGCCCCAATTGGAAATAGTAGTTAGATCAGAAAATAAGTGTTGTATGGTTTCATTACATTTCATTCATTTTTGAGGGATTGCTGGCTGGGGTGTTCTGGAAAACTAATTGAGTTGTGTAAGGTAGAGTTGTTTGCATATGAATGGATGGGACTGGAGGTACAGTTGAGAAGATCAATTACGAAAATTAGAAAGATAATGGGAGATAGGACAGAGCCCTGAGGAACACCAGAGTTATAGGATGAGGAAGTGAGCGATGGCAGTCCACAACCGCAGCTATGGAATGGCCGGAAAGGAGATTGGAGACAAAGGCACAGATGGAAGGATGGAAACTGAAGGAGGGTAATTTAGACATTTAAGATTTGTGTTAGACTCTATCGAAGGCCTTCGATATGTCTAGCACAACAAAAAAAAGTCTCACCGAAATCCCGAAAGGAGGAATGACCAAGAGGTAGTAAGATATGAAAGAAAATCACCAGTAGAGCCACCCTTAAGCATATGGGAAGATAAATGCTTAAGAAATTTTGAGGTAAAAATAGTTCTAAAAACTTCATAGAGATGCAAGAAAGGAGAGCAAATGGACGATAGTTGGAGGGTTGAGAGCGGTCACCCATCTTCGGGACAGCTTAAATGAGAGCAAACTTCCAGCAAGACGGGAAGATGTTAGAGGAGAGACAGAGACGGAAGAGTTTGCATAGGCAGGGAGTCAGCATGGAAGCACAGTTTTTTAGTACAACTTGAGGAACACTGTCCGGTCCATACACCTTCTTAGTATTTAGCCTAGTAGTGTGGTAAGTACGTCCTTGGAAGATATTATGATGTAGTCATAGGTAGGAGAGATGAGGGTGGAGAGGGAAGAATAGCACCGGAATCATCCAAAGTGGAGTTTTCAGCAAAAGTCTTAGCGAAGAGTTCAGCTTTGTCAGAGGAAGAAGTGATGGTAGTGCCAAGTGGAAAAGAGGAGGGAAAGACGAAGAAGAAGAAAAATTATTGGAGAGGTTTTTGGCTAGATGCCAGAAGGCTTGGGAAGAGCTAGAGTTGGATAGTTCAGTGCATATATTATTAATGAAAGTATGTTTGGCGAGGCGAAGAACAGATTTGGCTTGATTCCGGGCAGAAACATAGGAAGTACATAGGAAGTATGAGATTCTTGAATTTTAAGGCGACGGTAACGTTTGACTGCTTCTTCCTTATTGCGGACAGCAGTAGAGCAAGCGTGAATAAACCAAGATTTTTTGGCATTAGACTGAGAAAAAGAAATTGGAATGTATGGTTCCATGCCCGAGAGGATTACCTCGGTAATGCGTTCAACACTTTCCGAGGGTCCCCGCCACGGAAGCAAAAGTAATTCCATGGGAAATCAAAGAAGTACTGCCGAAGAACCTCCCAGTCAGCAGCGCCAAAGTGCCACAAGCGCCGCCGGCTGGGAGGATCGGGTGGCCATACCTGAGAGATAGGAGAGGTGACAAAGATAAGTTTATTGTCGGAGGAGCCCAAAGGAGAGAAAAGATTTATAGTATAAGCAGAAAGGTTAGATGTTAGAAATAAGTCAAGAATGTTGGGCCGATCTTCGAAGCGATCCGGGATACGGGTCGGTTACTGAACCAACTGCTTTAGGTCATTTAGGATAGAAAAGACATAGGTTTGTTCACCAGGTTGGTCAGTTGAATGAAGAGGAGCCATTGGTGATGGTGAACGGTGAAATCTCATAGGATGGAGATTTTTGCGAAAGGAGAGATGGATAGTATGTGTTCCACTTTAGAAGTAAGATATTCAAAACATTTTGGATAGTAAGTAGAATTAGGGGAGAGATAAACAGCACAGATATATTTAACCAGAGAGTTGAGAATTCAGAAGATTAAAAGTTGGGAACACGAGAGAAAGCGAGATTGTTGCGCACATATACGCAACATCCACCTTTGGTTTGAAGCTGAGGATAGAGATAGTAGGAGGATACAGAGAAGGGCTTGCTGTCAATACTCCCAGACACCTGAGTTTCGGTGAGAAAGAGAAGATCAGGGTTGGCAGAGGAGAGGTGGTGTTCCACAGAGTGGAAGTTAGAGGAAAGGCCACGAATATTACAGCAATTAATAGTGAGAGTAGAAGGTAGTGGTCCAGGGCATTTAAAGGAGTCGATACCAGGGGCCAAACCAATGGGGGGCTTTTCTGGTCCCCCCTCTCCCCCCCCCCCCCCCCCTGGGGACTCCGAGACGGGTCGTGTATTCCTCATAGTTCGTTTGAAGAAGGATAGTGTAATATGTAGCCTAAGGTGCTTGTAGTATATTGTATGGATAGGAGGAGAAGGTGTTTTGGAGGGCAGGCTGGGGTTACCCTCAATAATGATATATATATATATATATATATATATTATATATACGTTACCGGTACCAGAATAAAGATGTTCGTTTACCTTGGTGTTGCTTGCCCCTATATATATACTGTATATATATATATATATATAATATATATATATATATATATATATATATAATATATATCTCTCTTTTTCTTGAAGGCATGTGAGATTATATAATACAGCATAATTTGCATTTATATTTTTTTTATCAAGGGATTCAATATCTCTCGCAATTTAACGTTATTGAACATTAAATAAATGTAAGAGAGTATGTTATCAGAGGGTTGATGGGTTCTTGGTGGTTGTAACGTTTTGACTATAACATTAGTCATGTTCACACAATTGGTTATGGTTATCGTAAGTATAAAGGGGGCTTATATAGGGGGCTCTGGATTTCGAGTCGCTTGCTCTGCCCCGGTGGGTGGGGCTAGTCGGTGATCTGCGTTCGTGGTTGGCTGGCTGCTGCTATCCGCACACTGCGTCTGTTGATTGGCTGGCTGGACACTGGGGCATCACCAGCTGGCGTTGGCTAAGGGGTGTAGGGTGCTCGCTGTATGGGGGGTCATTTTCTTCTTGGTGTCAGTGTGGGTGGGATCTCCTCGATGTGGGGAGAATTTGTAGGTCCAAGGCCTGGTTGTTTAGTGTAGGGTTGAGGGTAGGGCTGGGCAAGAACCGTAATTTTCGGTACTCACAGTTCCGAGTATCTGAGGCAGGTGGAACCGTTGGAACCGGTTCCAGAACCGGTTCCTCAATGTAAACAAATATGAGTCAGATTCAGTGGAGGACTGGGATTGAGATGTAGCCTACAACTGAGTGTCTGAGTGAGAGAGCCGCGCGCCGCGCGGAACCAAGTGTGCAGTTGCCAACCACCACCAATATACTAGTGTGTATAGTGTAGTGTTAACTGTTACACCATTTTCGCTCCTTGAATCTCGCATTTTCTATAGTTTTACATCTTCAGTGGAATCGTTTAGTAGGAACCGGTTCTCAAAATTGGCACTCGGTTCCAAAGTAATTAATTGGATTCGTTGGAACCGGTTCTGGAACTCATTCCTGCCCAGCCCTAGTTGAGGGTCTGTATGTAGATGGCTTCAAGGATTGGGTGGCGTCTCGAGTCGGGTTCATTATCTAATATGGAGGTGCTGGTTTCTAGGTCTTTGCGAGTTAGTTTGGGGTAGTCTGGGCTGTTGTAATGATTTTTTATAGCGCCAGATTGTAGATAGAGGATAAGACGACGGCTCAAGAGAGTCTGGGTCATGCGGATATACACTTTACGGGGTCCACATGCAGTCCCTGTGGGTACAAGAGTGTTGGTATACTACATGCTCCAGATTCAGTTGTTTTTTGTCGTTGGCAGGGCGATTACGTAGTACAAGTTGGGACATTTTGGGGGATTTATAATATATAATTAGTTTAATTTTGTTGTTAGTGTTGGTGGGCTGTATGTTTTTCAGGATGATGTCTCTTATGACGGCCTTGTCTGTTTTGTGGTCAGAGGACATATAGTTTTTATAATAAATGTTGATGTCCTCGGGGCTGGTGGTGTTGGGGGCTTCATTATTATACCATTTTTCTAAGTGTTTCTTAATGGTTTTGTCAACGTCCGAGTTGGAGTAGCCGTTGTTGATGAGGACTTGTGTAAGGCGGTTTAGTTCATGGTGGGTGTCTCGCCAGGAGGAACAGTGAGAGAGTGCCCTCCTGACATAAGCTAAGATGGTGGAGATGAGGTATCTATTAGGGCACTCACTTTTGCCGTTGAGGCAGAGTCCATTATTCGTGGGCTTCGTGTAGACTGTAGTTTTGAAGCCTATGTCATGTTTAGTAACTAAGATGTCTAGGAAGGGTAGTTTCCCTTAAGTAGTTTCTTCATAGGTGAAATTGAGCCCTGATGCTGTGATTTCACCTATCATGAAAATATATAATATATATGTATATATATATACTGTATATAGTGCAATTTCACTATAGGGGCACGCATTTGACAGGTACAGTACCACAAAGGATTTAATTTTAATACAGATTTTGTTTTGGTTTCCAGGCATCCAACAACAAGCTACACCCTTTTCTGGTGTACGAAACAATAAAAAAACAATGGGGATACTTTAATATTAATAATGGTAGACGAAATATAAAGATAACTCGGTGGAAAAGTTGCGTTCGAGGGAGTAATGTTGATCGTTTGTTTACATTGCACTCGAAGTTAGTAGGCTACTTGGCGCATTTAACTAATTTCCCATATTGACGCTTCAATTACAAATTTAGGCCGTGGGATACAATATGTGTTAAGGTCCCCCCCCCCCCCCCCCCACCCCTCCTAGACTTATTGTCATCATCATATATATTGCCAGCAGGGCGGGGAAAACAAAAACTGGAAACTTAACTAACGTCGAGCGTCGTGTCAACAAACCGACGATCGGAAGAGGCGGTAAACTCCCGGTTTGGGCCCAAACACGCTTTTTAATTCTCGTCGAAAATCACATTAAAAACGTTATTAAATGGTTTATATTACTAGTATCAGACCAGAAAAGGGTGTAGGTTGTTGATGGATGTGTAGAAACCTAAATTAAATCTCTAATAAGTACGTGGTGGTACCTGTCAAATGCGCAGTAAATTTTACAATATATATATTATATATATATATATATATATATATATATATATAAAATTGAGTGTGTGTATATAATGCATTTATTATGTCTACTTCAGGGCTACATAGCGACACATGTTGTGTCAGCATCTAGGCGGCCCGAGGCGGGACCTTGCTAGGATGTCTTCATGAGTTCGGGGTTGTCCTCTTTTTTTTAAGCATGCAGATATGGCAAACCTATTTGAAAGTGACATTAAGCCCAGAGTGGTGTACAGTCGCCTACCAATAATCATGTACATCACTAAGTCCCTGCAAGTATTATAACTTTAAAATTATATAAGATTAGTATAAATATTTCCTATAGATAATCCCAAGCATAACATGTAATAGTATCTACAAAGAAGATGATGCAACAGAATGAGTTGGACGGCGTTAGAGGCCCCAATGTATCTAAAGCTAGCAATTGCCATGACTTATCTACAGTTAAGGTGCCTGACGGACTGCGTGTCTGTGTCTGTGTCCGGGTGTCTGTCTTTGCCCTTTGCGCATGCTAAGCAGACCTCCGTGGCACACTTTGCCACGGGGTTGGGGTGGGGCATCTAATAGGTTGTTTTGAATGTATGTAGTAACTTGATGTATCCTGAGTATATCTCATTTCTGGAATGAATGGTTTGCAATACTGTCTTCGTTTCTGGAGGGTCTAATACCTCATGCCCTGACTCGGTATATTTGTGGTCGCCTACACATTGCAACGAGAAGCATACGTGTGAGGGGAGCCATGACGGGCATATGTGTTTTTGCAAAGCTTCTGGGTGGTAGCAGGGGCGTAGCTAGAGATTTGGAGGCCCAGGGGGCTTGGTGCCTGGAGGGGCCCCCTCCATGGTTTGCTTATTATAGAAGGGGGTGGCGAGCGAAGCGAGCCTAATCAGCTGGGGGGTTCGGGGGGGCGCTGTAAGCCCCCCCGAGAAAATTTTAGAATAATAATGCTACCTAGGTGCGTTTTGACGATATCCATGACTCAATAGTGGGATACTGGTAATAATTTAATATACAATTAATTATTATATCACCGTTATCTAATGGATTAGGAATACATGTACAATGGATGGTACAATACTGTAAAACATATACCACTGTGATGAACTCTTTCTCTTTGTCGTTCATTAGGCATGTCTGAAATAAGAATATAAAATATAATACTAATAAAATAATACAAAATAATAATGTACATGAAACGTGATAACATTAAAATATTATTTCAACCCCACCACTGGCGTTAGGGAGTTAAAATAGGCGTCATTGGTAGGCCTAATCAAGCTATGCATTACCTCAAATCTCAATACTGGGGGCCTCTTCTTGAGAACCCCAGTAACTTGTTAGAAAGCTTACCAACGTTTGCACCTGACCCTGAACCAGCCAAAGGGCCAGATTAACCTACAAACGAGTATTCAATGCTCACAACTGTGTTCCTTCTTATTTCACAGTTCCTGGGCTTAATATGTACAGCCACCATAGCCTATATATGGAAGGCGTATGGTAGCATAAATAAAAGTGCTCCAGAGTCTAAATTTGAAAGAATGAGTCATAGTGCTCATAGCCTAACCAAGGTAGCCTACACTCTACACCATTAATGTTGCCTTGCTCAGGGTGTCAATCCACAAAATATGAATTGTGTTATCATTATGGTTTATTATTTTGTTATCATTATAGCGCGGCGAAGGCGCGAGCTCTAGGGGGGTCCGGGGGCATGCCCCCCAGATTTTTTTTTTGAGAATTTAGGTGTCTAAAACAGTATGTCCTGCAATAAAAAAAAACAATCAAGATGGAAAATATGGAGACCAAAATTGTGTCAATTTAGCCTAGCCTACCCTTTTTTTTTTTGGGGGGGGGGAGTTTCTGTTATCATTATACAAAAAGTTAATTGCGTTATCACTCAAAAAAACAGCGTCGTTTGACACCCTGGCCTCGCTATGCTCTATTTTAGCTGATGTATTGCACCCATACTTAATTGACTAATATTAAACGACTATGCATCTTTTTCACGATAAAGCTAAGGTTTAGTAAGACCATAAACATTGTATAGGCTATGTTAGGCCCCCTACAGTTCGATAACAAAATATGAGACCAAAACATAGGCCTACAAATTTCAAGGCCTAAAAATTTAGCACTTTAGAAGTTTAGCCTACTCTACAAATATCTTCGATACCACTCAACTTTCTCACAAGGTTAAGTACATAGGTTATCTATGAAATATAGCTATCGATTTGACCATTACAGTTCACGAAAAAGAAAATATTACCGAAATGTTTGGTTCATATATTTATATATAATTGTATGTAGGCCTAATCTTCGATTATATACTCAACTTACTAACAATCACCATGTTTCTTGTTGTCAAATTAGGCTATATCTTATTATTCCTTTACACATGCTTACGAAAAACACAGTATATTAACCAACTGCCAAACTTAATAGTGCTATTTTGTAATGTATATAAAGTATAATCATTAGGCCTACCTATAGGCAGTGCGTCCTAAGCAAGTGGCGGGTAGGAGGCTAGGAGCGAGAGCGACAATGTTTCCCCTTGCACCGCCAAATCAATACTGATGGAGTGATCGTTATTTTTCTAATTTTAAATACCCATGACGTCGCAGGATAGAAGAAAAGAAAGAGGTTAAATCAGAAAACACACATGGTGTTTATTTTACTCATTATTAATATTACTTATATATACAATTATACAGTATATACTATTAGTATAATTAATATTATTTTCAGATCCATTTGGGGGCCCCTTTCTTGGGGCCCCGGGGGGCGATTTTCAAACCGCCCCCTCACCCCCCCCCCCCCCCCCCCCCCCCCCCCCCCCCCCCCCCACCCCCCCCCCTTAGCTACGCCACTGGGTGGTAGAGTCTTATGCAGAATTCGGGTGGATGTATGGCATGGGGACAGAATTGCATGGCATGAATTGACAGGCAGGAATGGGCATTTGCATTTGTGTGTAATTTGCCAGGCCTATATTGTACATCGAACTGGAATTCCTCCAGTGTCTCCCTCCATCAGAATAATAAACATTTGCTGTCTCTGACTTTCAGAGCCATTGCAGTGAATGATGGTTTGTAATATTCACCATACGGATAGCCCCTAGTAAATATGACCGGAAATATTGAAAGGCCCAAACTAACCCTAGACATTCACGCTTAGTGGCGGCGTAATTTACCTCTGCTAGAGTTAACGTCCAGCTTGCGTAAGCCACTATATTATCTTTTTGCGTGGATACTTAAGCTAATACCGCCCCTATGCCTACTAGAGATAGATCAATATATATGCGGAACAGTTTGGCATAGTTGGAAAACGCCATTATAGGAACGAAATTGAGTGCATCCTTCAGGTGCTGTAAGGTGCCCAGACAATCCTCAGTCCATGAAAACGGTTCCCCTGTTTGGGTTAGTTCATACAGAGATTTGGCAATGATTACTAAATCCTTGGGAAATCGCCTGTAATACTAGACAAATCCATGAAGTGATCATACATCGGGAGGGGGGGGGGGGGGGGGGGGATTTTTTAGTTGATGGCGTGCAATATGTCAGGGATGGGCAAAATGCCTTCGACTGAAATTACATGGACAAGGTATACAACTGAGGGCCGTGCAATGGTGGATTTGGATGGTTTGAGTTCCAACCCTGCATCTCTGATACGTTGAAAGACCTGGGATAAACGGTCCAAGTATTTTGACCATTACCTGGTAAAAATGAATTGTCGTCCAGGTATGCCAGACAAATTTCCCAGGTCAATCCTTGCAATACGGACTCCATCAGTCTGGATAATGCTGCGGGTCCATTGCAAATTCTGAAGGGCAGGACGTTAAACTCAAAATGCCAACTGCTACTGGTGGAGAATGCTGTTTTCTCTCTGTGGGCCCGTAGACCAGCACTGGCCAGTATCCGGTTTGCAAATCTAAGGTGGACAATATTTTGCCGCCATTTGAGAATCCTGGGAATCATCAATGCGGGGTAGGGGGGTGGCATCTTTAATTGTGGCATCATTTAATCTCCAGTAGTCAATGCAAAATCTATGGAAGCCATCATCATTTTTTTACAAGTACAATTGGAGACCATTTGGGGGCCTTTTGACGGAGAAAGGAACTTGGCATCTAACATTTCTTTTACTTCTTTCTCTTCCTCTTTGCATTGCGGTGGGTTTTTACGTTTGGAGGGTTACCTGATGGGCGCGATTTCAGTATGGATGAAGTTTTCTAGGACCTTCGTATGTCGTATGTCCTTGGGGGACTGTGACACTAGCAATTGCTCAAATTTTGTCACTTATATAGTTCTTCTGGGATGGGCGGAATTTGAAGCATGGTACAAAGGAGTACAACGGAAATCAAGCAACAACAGATCTAGTGACCCTTCTAGGTTGCTTGTCCTCCAAAACACTGAAGATCAAGTGTCCAAACAGTGGTTTAGAGTGGGTAAGGGAACATTGGAAAGGGAATTACTGCTCTGGAACTAATGTCCGTGGCAGGATTAGGAATTTAGTAGAGGACAGATGGGTTAGTAACTGAGGGGGGGATAAAATAAAGTTATTCATTTACAAACGCAGTCAGTCGCGGGTTTGATGCGAGATATTTGTCTAAGCGGAGTTTAAATGAATCAACGGTGATGCAGTCTATAACGTTTCGGGGAAGCCCATTCCACAAGTTGACAACTCGATTGAAGAAGAAATTCTTAGATTCGTGCGAGTTAAAAAGATTTACCAATAATTTTGCACCGTTTCCCCGCGTGTAATTAGATTGGTCGATAGTGAAGTACTTACTACAGTTCATATTGTCGATGCCTTTGATGATTTTGAACACTTGAATTAAGTCACCTCTTAATCTGCGCTGGGTTAAAGGAAATAGATTTAATTCTCTAAGACGCTCTTCGTATGGTTTGTTCTTTAGGCTAGGTATCATTTTGGTAACTCTACGTTGAACTCTTTCTAGCTTGTTTATATCTTTTTGGTAATAAGGGCACCAGGATTGAACGCAGTATTCCAGAAGAGGGCGGACTAAGAATTGTAAAGGGTTAGGATAACTTCTTTGGATTTATGCTCAAATGACCTGCCTATAAAGCCAATTATTTTGTTTGCCTTCTTAACAACTTCTGAACATTGTTGACTCGGTTTTAGGTTACTCGATATTGTTACTCCCAGATCGGTTTCTCTGTTTACATTCTTAAGCTGAGTGCCATTCATCGAATAGTTTGCTTTCTCATTTAGGTATCCGATATGTAGTACTTTACATTTATCCGCATTAAAACTCATTTGCCAAATTTGGGCCCAACATGACAATTTATCTAGATTGTGTTGCATATCGTCAACTTGTTCTTTTGAGAGTACGCTATTTGCAATTTTTGTATCGTCAGCAAATTTTGAGATTGTACAGGTGTATGGCGTAGGGATGCGGCGACCCCACCGCCCGACCAAAGTGCAATCAGCCTCTGGAGCAGTGGACCACTGGTTCCTATTTCCAGAAAATTCCTGTGCTTGGTATACTTCCAGCCAGGGCCCCACTGGGGTAAATAAAATAGCAAAACAGTGGTGGAACTGCCATCCGGGTGAGGGACTGCTCTGGGTCTGCTCCTTCAGTGTTCATGGTTATAATCCACTTAGTCGAAATGGCACTGTGGAGTGGGTTAGTCGGGGCATGTCTGGGAGCCTGGAGGCAGTTTCTGCCATGGCCATCCCTTTTGGGGCGCTTCCTCTGGATGCGAGGCGTCAGATTTGATGATGATGATGACAGGTGAGACCCTCATCTATGTCGTTGATGTAAATTAGAAAGATAATTGGTCCTAGTACCGATCCCTGGGGTACCCCGCTACTTACATTGGTCCATTTAGATGCCTTACCGTTTATGACTACTCTTTGCTTTCTGTTGCTGAGCCAATTTTCTATCCATTTCAACACACCGTCTTGTATTCCATACGCTTTTAGTTTTAGCAGTAAACGTTTGTGGGGAACTTTGTCAAAGGCCTTTTGAAAATCAAGGTATATAATATCTACAGCTTTACTCTCATCGTAGAGGTTGAGGATATCGTGGAAGAAGTCTAAGAGGTTTGTTAAACAGGAACGTTTTTTACGAAAGCCGTGTTGAGTATCTTTAAGTATGTTATTTTCCTCTAAGTGATTTACGAGTCTGTCTCGTATGACCGTTTCTAGCATTTTACATACAACTGAGGTTAAGCTAATTGGACGATATTTACTGGGTAGGGATTTGCTGCCTTTGTTTTAATATCGGTGTTACGTTGGCTAGCTTCCACTGATCAGGCATAGTTCCAGACTGCAAGGATTTATTGAATAGTAATGTCAGTGGTTTGGAGAGCTCATCCTTAGCTTCCTTTAGAACTCTAGGCGAGATTGTATCAGGTCCAGGCGTTTTATTTACCTTGAGTTTATCTAAACAATTCAATACTTCTCTCTCTGTAACGGTGATATTGCTTAGAACATCTGAATTATCAATCTGAATCGGCGATGGTGTAGGGATATCACTGAGGTCTTCTGTTGTAAAAACTGATGCAAAGAAGGTATTGAGGGCATTACTCATTTGTACTTCGTCTTCGTCTTAGATAGAGACTTTTTAGCAGAGTATTCACTTCCCGGTTATGTAATGTTTGAGAAAAGCCAAATAAATAAAAATGGAGGTGGCGTTTTATTTTATATCAAAGAAAGTCTTAACCCGACCCTCTTGTCAAAACCTCAAATTGTGAACGTCGACACATCTTTTGTGCTAATAAAGAATAATGAAGGTACAAAAATAATACTTGCATTAATATACAGACCTCCAGCTCAATCAGTGCAAACTGACCGAGAAATTTATGAACAAATTGCAGATGTAAGTAACTCACAAGATACCGTATTTTTTGGCGACTTTAATTTACCTGTGACCAAGTGGGGCGATACTCTTACTTCACACTCCGGACATGACTTGTATACGAACTTGCAAGAGAGTTCGCTTTATCAATTTGTTCGAACACCGACCCGTGGTAATAACGTTCTTGACATTGTACTTGCAACAAAAGAAGAATTAATAGAGAATTTGAATGTTGGTGATGAATTCAGTAACAGCGACCATCGTACGATAACTTTCACTTTAAACTTTACTAGTAACGAACCAAATAGTAGCATCGAAAAAGTCCCTAATTTCAAGAAAGCAAACTTTCATAAACTTAGAGCTATGTTTAAAGAAACTGACTGGAGCTTTTTAATTAACAATAACGACATAAATACATCTTGGAAGTTATTCGAAACCACTTACCTAAAAGCAGTGCAAGACTGCATACCATCGAAAATACGGCGTCCAGGCCATAATAATAAGCCCAAATGGTGGAATAAAGATATTTCAAACTGCCTGCCTGCTAAAAAATATGCTAATGATATATTAAAATCCTCACAAAATGACGAAGAACGGGTGAAATTTGTAGAGCTACGACGCAAAGCCAAAAAGTTAATTAAGCAAAGTAAAAAGACCCTAGAGTTACATATTGCGAATCAAAGTAAAACAAACCCGAAAGAATTCTATAGTTATATCAGAAAGAAAAAGTAGTTACTTCAACTGTTGGACCGTTAGTCGATGAAAATGGAGAATACACCAAAGACGAAGTACAAATGAGTAATGCCCTCAATACCTTCTTTGCATCAGTTTTTACAACAGAAGACCTCAGTGATATCCCTACACCATCGCCGATTCAGATTGATAATTCAGATGTTCTAAGCAATATCACCGTTACAGAGAGAGAAGTATTGAATTGTTTAGATAAACTCAAGGTAAATAAAACGCCTGGACCTGATACAATCTCGCCTAGAGTTCTAAAGGAAGCTAAGGATGAGCTCTCCAAACCACTGACATTACTATTCAATAAATCCTTGCAGTCTGGAACTATGCCTGATCAGTGGAAGATAGCCAACGTAACACCGATATTCAAAAAAGGCAGCAAATCCCTACCCAGTAACTATCGTCCAATTAGCTTAACCTCAGTTGTATGTAAAATGCTAGAAACGGTCATAAGAGACAGACTCGTAAATCACTTAGAGGAAAATAACATACTTAAAGATACTCAACACGGCTTTCGTAAAAAACGTTCCTGTTTAACAAACCTCTTAGACTTCTTCCACGATATCCTCAACCTCTACGATGAGAGTAAAGCTGTAGATATTATATACCTTGATTTTCAAAAGGCCTTTGACAAAGTTCCCCACAAACGTTTACTGCTAAAACTAAAAGCGCATGGAATACAAGACGGTGTGTTGAAATGGATAGAAAATTGGCTCAGCGACAGAAAGCAAAGAGTAGTCATAAACGGTAAGGCATCTAAATGGACCAATGTAAGTAGCGGGGTACCCCAGGGATCGGTACTAGGACCAATTCTCTTTCTAATTTACATCAACGACATAGATGAGGGTCTCACCTGTACAATCTCAAAATTTGCTGACGATACAAAAATTGCAAATAGCGTACTCTCAAAAGATCAAGTTGACGATATGCAACACAATCTAGATAAATTGTCACATTGGGCCCAAATTTGGCAAATGAGTTTCAATGCGGATAAATGTAAAGTACTACATATCGGATACCTAAATGAGAAAGCAAACTATTCGATGAATGGCACTCAGCTTAAGAATGTAAACAGAGAAACCGATCTGGGAGTAACAATATCGAGTAACCTAAAACCGAGTCAACAATGTTCAGAAGTTGTTAAGAAGGCAAACAAAATAATTGGCTTTATAGGCAGATCATATGAGCATAAATCCAAAGACGTAATCCTAACCCTTTACAATTCCTTAGTCCGCCCTCTTCTGGAATACTGCGTTCAATGCTGGTGCCCTTATTACCAAAAAGACATAAACAAGCTAGAACGAGTTCAACGTAGAGTTACCAAAATGATACCTAGCCTAAAGAACAAACCATACGAAGAGCGTCTTAGAGAATTAAATCTATTTCCTTTAACCCAGCGCAGATTAATAGGTGACTTAATTCAAGTGTTCAAAATCATCAAAGGCATCGACAATATGAACTGTAGTAAGTACTTCACTATCGACCAATCTAAGTACACGCAGGGAAACGGTTGCAAAATTATTGGTAAATCTTTTAACTCACACGAATCTAAGAATTTCTTCTTCAATCGAGTTGTCAACTTGTGGAATGGGCTTCCCCGAGACGTGATAGACTGCAGCACCGTTGATTCATTTAAATTCCGCCTAGACAAATATCTCTCATCAAACCCGCGTCTGACTGCGTTTGTAAATGAATAACTTTATTTTATCCTCCCCTCAGTTACTAACCCATATGTCCCCTACTAACTTCCTAGTCCTGCCACGTTAGTGGCAGGGCAGTAGTTCCCTTTCCAATGTTCCCTTACCCACTCTAAACCACTGTTTGGGCACTTGATCCTCAGTGTTTTGGAGGACAAGCAGACTAGAAGGGTCACTAGACCTGTTGTTGCTTGATTTCCTTTGTACTCCTTTGTACTCTTTGGTGTATTCTCCATTTTCATCGACTAACGGTCCAACAGTTGAAGTAACTACTTTTTTCTTTCTGATATAACTATAGAATTCTTTCGGGTTTGTTTTACTTTGATTCGCAATATGTAACTCTAAGGTCTTTTTACTTTGCTTAATTAACTTTTTGGCTTTGCGTCGTAGCTCTACAAATTTCACCCTTTCTTCGTCATTTTGTGAGGATTTTAATCTATCATTAGCAAATTTTTTAGCAAGCAGGCAGTTTGAAATATCTTTATTCCACCATTTGGGCTTATTATTATGGCCTGGACGCCGTATTTTTCGATGGTATGCAGTCTTGCACTGCTTTTAGGTAAGTGGTTTCGAATAACTTCCAAGATGTATTTATGTCGTTATTGTTAATTAAAAAGCTCCAGTCAGTTTCTTTAAACATAGCTCTAAGTTTATGGAAGTTTGCTTTCTTGAAATTAGGGACTTTTTCGATGCTACCATTTGGTTCGTTACTAGTAAACTTTAAAGTGAAAGTTATCGTACGATGGTCGCTGTTACTGAATTCATCACCAAAATTCAAATTCTCTATCAATTCTTCTTTTGTTGCAAGTACAATGTCAAGAACGTTATTACCACGGGTCGGCGTTCGAACAAATTGATAAAGCGAACTCTCTTGCAAGTTCGTATACAAGTCATGTCCGGAGTGTGAAGTAAGAGTATCACCCCACTTGGTCACAGGTAAATTAAAGTCGCCAAAAATTACGGTATGGTCGGTGTTGACGCGTCATAAAATGTTTCAAGGTCCCCGATTATTAACCCTTTTGGCAAGGTTATGGGGTGTTCGGTGATGTTCACTAATGAAAGTGTATGGAACCCTTTTGGAAGCCCAGCAGGTGACAATAAACAATGGGAGGAGACTGTGTGGCTACTGCTCAGAGAAAACAATACAGGTTCTTCTGTATGATTCTTGATGGGCACCCACGAGTAATGGTGGGAGTGAATCTTGACAGTGGCTGAAGTGCTAGCATGTGCTATTAAGTGGGGAGTAGACAGATTTTTTTCCGAATTTTAACCGGCGTTGCTTGTAATCGATTTGCGTCTCTAATACCTGTAGTAGATCTAACACCAGCGAACCATCATAATCCTGATCGATTACTATAAATAAGTGGGTTAACGAGGCCTCAGAAGGGGGTGATACTAGTATAGGGGGGGGGTGGGGTTTCCCCTCTTGCAGTCAAGGGAGAATTACCTACGCCTATCAATTGTGCATTAGTGATGATCAGACTGGCTAGTTAGTGTTGAATTTTCACGAACAATTTAGTGTCTAAGCACGACTGGCCGGCTCCAGTGTCTTATTAGAAAACCGATAGCAGTGTCACTGAGCGTGATTTAAGAATGTACAGGGGACTTGTGAAGATGGTTGTTTGCTCCCACGACTTTGAACATTGGCTGGGGGCTCTCTAAAAATGCATTCCTGTGTCGGGGTACAGATTATATTGGGTATCGGAATGGTGCTGAAGGCTGCATAGTGGCATTGATCTAATTGTTTTCAGAGTTAGGCTCTGGTCGATCATTTGGGAAGGGGGGGGCTCAGGTTGTGCAGTTCGTTGGGGTTGCTGGCCCCTTCCTCGGTAACCTTGACTGCGTTGATTGTGTCCGGATTGCTGAGATTGATCACTGATATATTAATCGTATGCCTGGGTTGTTGGTTCTGCATGTAATGTACCAGGTGGGGTAGAGGGTGTGTGTGTGTGGGGGGGGGAGGGGGGGGCTATTATTACCTCTTTGATTATTTGTACTTTTGATATTCTCTTGCAAGTGGTATTGGTTCTGTGAGTATTTTTGCTTTTGGATGTACTGGGTTCGTTGATTAGGCTGTGTGGGAACCATATAGGCAGGGTGTTAAACCAAAGTCTAGTCCATAATTTGTATATTTTATTTTAGTTCAAACTACGTGTTTGGAGGTGATAAAACGGCCAAAACATCACTATTTTATGTAAATTTTCTTATATTCCTTCTCATAGTAATTAAATTCTTCAAAGTAATAGCTCCAGTTTGACACCCTGCCTACTGACTGCACATACCTGGTCGTGGATTTTGGCAGCTAACACATTGCGAATGATAATTATATCCTCCACCAAATCTTTAAGGTCATGGAAAGTGAAATACTGGCGGGCAGAGTCAGGCAATATCCGTATCAAATGCTCAAATATTGTTTTGTTTATTAACTCGGTTGTGGCTGTCAGGTATGCTGCCTTTGTGAGCTTCCATAAATTAGACATTGTGTCATCAAAGTTGCCAGTAGCCTATATGTCGCAGCATTCAGTTTGGCCAGTGAAGCGATTGGCGAGGGTTGGAGGGTCTATACAATGGTTTCTTTCAAGGCAGTCCTTGTTCAAATCATCTGTGATTTTACCCGAGATGCAAGAGAGTGTCTTGAACCTGATCATTCCTAAAAATGCAGCTTTCTTCTCTTTATCATTCGTGTAATATATGTTAGATGATTGGTTCTACCATCTCCATGTAAGTGGTGACATCCATGGTATCCGCACAAAACTGTGGAATGGGGCTTTGAGGTTTTTCTGGCATTTTGCATTTTTTTACTGTAACTGTAATGCACTTAACCTTAAAATTACTGACCTCCTGACAGAGCTGCATCACGTGCCTCCGAATTGGGATCAATCTATATGATACCGTCCCTGAATATCGTTGATAGGGACTGGTGTAATCTTTATGATACCGTCCCTGAATATCGTTGATAGGGCTGGTGTAATCTTTATTGAGATGACTGGAAGGTCCTTTGATCGACTGGGTATGTCAAGCAGTGAACAGAATACACAGGCTATGGTATTTATATATATATATATAGATATATATATTATATATATATATATATATCATTATATATATATATATAGATATATATACATATACAGTATATATATATATATATATATCATATATATATATATATATATATATATAGAGAGAGAGAGGAGAGAGAGTAATGAGTGCAAGTAAATACACAATTGTAAATGACAATAATATAGGCACTCAAAGCACCTGTGTTGATTAAAAACATATGTGAATACAATGTTAACAATAATCAATAGTTAGCAAAACCACAATACATGGATAATGATAAGAACAGCAATAGATATTTACAGTGTCTTATCCCAAGAGGGTAGGTGTGACATTAGTTTAATTAAATCTCAATGAGAGCGTGGTAACTGGGACAATAATTAAAAGTATGTCGAGCAGATGTTGTGGGAGGCAATTAATATAATTAACTAAATCTCTTACTACAAGAATGGAGTCATTCAGGTGTAATGGAGGTTAAGTTCTATGATGCCAAATATTCAAGATAGGGTGCATGGGTATTACATTATTTTTATTCTTAGGGCCTATCAAGGGAGTCTGAAAACCAGAGGCAAGTATAACTATTGCATATGTCCAGGGGTGGTCCGGCCGGGCGTCGTGTGTAGGGCGATCATCTTGTCTGGATCTGCGGGTCTCGGTGGCTCCCTCTCTGTGCTGCTTTGTACTCTGGTAGTGGTGAGGGGGTCGATTTACTCCGATTAGAAGTTGGCAGAGCTGCTCATGCTGTTGCTGAGAATCTCAAGCTTAAACCGACTGAGCTACTCAAGATTACCTCATAACCAGGTGGACGGATTCATTCTCGTCAGTGGTTACCTCATAACCAGAGAGACGGGTTCATTCTCGTCAGTGGCCAAAATGCTCAGTCCTACCTGATTGAGTTAGGCTACTCAAGACGTGGGTTAGACATCTGCAACCAACAGTTTTGATGGAGCTAATCACATCAGTGGCAGATTTCCCAAACTTAACCCAAATGAGCTACTCAAGATGGGTGTAAGGGTTTAAGGGTTTTAAATTTCAGTAGTTGAATAGAAGAAAGTCTGAGAATAGAGTTTCACTCTCGGGTTGGAGAGTTGCACAGAGTAGGGGTGGGATTGAGTTGCAAGGCGGGTACTACGTACGGTACCTACGTAGAAAAGGTGGTATACATAGGGAAAGCTCCGAGGAACACTGATTATTGTAGTAGCGATAGAATAGCGAGACAGATGCAACACTGCGGCGAAGAGAGAGAGTTGGTGAGTGGACGGGAGTTAATGATACGAAAGGCTTTCCTTTCTACTTTGTCTAGGAGTGCGGTGTGAGAGGATCCTCCCCACACATGCGAACAATACTCAATACAAGGACGCACTGTGCGCCTGTACAGATCAAGAAGCTGCGCAGGGGTCAAGAACCCCTTGAGGCAGTTTAGCACACCCAGCTTCTGGGAGACTGCCTTAGCAAGACTGGTAATATGGTCCTTCCAAGTGAGCGCAGAAGAAGAAGAGACACCGAGAGTATTGAGACAAGATGAAGGATTGATTTTTGTATTGTTGAAGAATAAGGGATAGTCCTCTGAAGGTTTCTGACGGGTAGTAAGATGGATATATTGGGTCTTGGAAGCATTAAAAGTAACAAGGTTTTCTCTACCCCAATTGGAAATAGTAGCTAGATCAGAAGATACATGTTTTATGGCTTAATTACATTTGATTTTGAGGGACTGCTGGCTAATTGAGTAGTGTAAGGTAGAGTCGTCTGCATATGAATGGATGGGACTGGATGTACAGTTGAGAAGATCATTTATGAAAACTAGAAAGATAATAGGCAATAGGACAGAACCCTGAGGAACACCGGAGTTGATAGGATGAGGAAGTGAGCATTGGCCGTCCACAACCGCAGGTATGGAACGGATGGAAAGGAAATTAGAGACAAAAGCACAGATGGAGGGATAGAAACCGAAGGAGGGTAGTTTGGAAATAAAAGATTTGTGCCAGACTCTATCAAAGTCCTTCGATATGTCTAGTGCAACAGAAAAAGTTGCACCTGCCATACAATACCTATTAACATTAGTCTCTTTAAACCAGGTCTCTGTCAGACCTATTATATCAAATCTGGTATCAATATTTTGTAAGTACGATTAAAATGTATCTAAATTTGTAGGACCACTTCGTATATTTCAGTGAATTAACGAGAATGCAGGCGAGATATCAAAATTTAATTTAATTTTCGTATGTATAGTATCTTTCAATTAACCTCTAAGCTGCGCAGGTATGGTATTTGAAAGTGCCCGCGGTGCGAATGTATACTGATTAATTTCTCACTAAAATCGTCAATTTACCATATATATAATTTTTTTGATATATTCGAACTACTCCCTCTCGCGCATAGGCTGATAGCCTTTATACTCTACCGCTGAACACGGTGAGGCCCGTGAGGTCTTGCTCCAGTCTAGGGAGTGAGACATGCAAAGCTTCACGGCTCAAAGCAACTCCATCTCTGAAGCCGCCTCGCCTCTGTGCTTCACAGTCTCATCCCCCACACTCGGACCCTCACTCTCAGAACGCCACCTATTGAACAATTAACTCACTAGGCATTGCCCCCCTGTAGCATATTTTTGAATATGGGAATATTCATACAATGCTATTTAATCAGGGAACAATGAGGGTATTTTTGTTGGCATTTCGGTGTGCTGTGGTAATGCACTGATACTAGGTACAGCACAAATTCCATCCCAATAATATCTTCCCATTGACATATTGGGATTCGAACCCGGGCCCATTGGATTACCAGTCCAGTGGCAAGACCACTCCGCCACACCTCCCCCTATTTTACTTTTAATATGAACATATGAACATGGGAAAGCATTAAAACAAGTGGTAACAGCAATTGGCTGGTGAAGATTGTATATTTTAGCCCCGCGGTCGTAATCTGGCCCAGACCGGCGAGAGAGAGAGACACCCTCTCTCTCTCATCTCTCGCATAGCACTGAGAGGCCAGGGGAGGGTTGGAGGGTCGGATTTACACTCCTCCACCCTCCTCTCTCTCTCTCCCACCCGTCCTCGATAAATATCGGGAATGATAGAGAAAATACCTGGCAATTGAGAAGGGGGGAAAAGGGGTGGGGGAGGGGAAAGGGGGGGGGGGACACATGTGTAGGAGCGGTAGCAAGTAATGGAGGGAAATTATCTCACCTAAACACAAATTGCTTTGTTTTCGAGTGCCACTGGGTTGTTTTAAATGTTTTTTTTTAGGCCTATGATCTTATGAATCTTCCCACAGCCGCCCAGTAGAACATCTTATGAGTCTTCCCGCAGCTGCCGGGTTAATAATTAGTTAAAATTCATGTCATGTTCATTATTTTTATAATACAAATATTGGTCAGTATCGTTGAAATTGATATTATAGTATATTATAATTATCTAAGTAAAACGTTCCCTAGTGCAAGATTTTTTTTGTTTTTAAGAAACAATAGTTTGTAAAAAATCCACATAATAAATAAATATACATGCAATTATGGAGAGAACACATTTTAAATATTCGGGTAACTCGTCACCAAATGTTGAATGCCTCAAATGTATACAAACATTTAAAAAAAGTAATTAAAACAATTATTATTTATAAGCATTTACGCGTAAAGTTAGGAAATTGTATTTAGAAAAGTTATTTCGTAATACAACCACACACACACACGCACACACACACACACACAAGAGGTGTGGTGGATTGGTCTTGCCACTAGAAGGGTAATCCAATGGACCCGGGTTGAAATCCCAATATGTCAATGGGAAGATATTATTGGGATAGAATTTGTGTTGTACCTAGTATCAGTGCATTACCACAAAGCCCACCCAAACGCCAAATAAATACCCTCATTGTTCCCTGATTAAATTGGACTGTATGAATATTTACATATTAAAAATATGCTACAGGGGTGCAATGCCTAATGAGTTCATTGTTCAACAGGTGGCGTTCTGAGAGTGAGTGTCCGAGTCTAGTAGGTGAGTGAAGCAGCGTCAGAGATGGGGCTGCTTCGAGCCGTGAGTGAGCAACTAAGCCCCATGCATCCTGGGAAGGCAAGATGGCAGGGGCTGGTTGCAGCTAAGAAATGCTTCACATGTCTCACACCGTAAAGTGGAACAAGACCTCACCGGCTTTTCCGTTCAACGTAGAACGGTTGAATGTACAGGCTCTTATCCTTGCCCGAGAGAGAGTAGTTGGAATCTAGTATAAAAAAAAAAAAAAACACCCACACATACACACACATACACTTACAGTATTACATTATAATAACTATATATATAATTGATATAAGTTTCTATAAATATTAACCTAACAATGAAGATGTTAATACAATAGAATTCCGAGTATAAAGTTATATAAACATAATCATAGCAATGTCTGGTAGAATAATAGCGATAATGCAAAATGGAAGTAGGGTACCGGTACCATTAATATTCAAATTACTAGGACTGAACGTTTACATATTTATAATAGTAATTCTCATGATAAATAATTGCAATAATTCAAAGTCAGTAAATTACATTATCAACAAATAATATACATTTCAAAATGCAAAATTAATTAATATAACTAGTCTAAATAAAGTAGCGCAATATTACATAAATATCATTATAAACGTATCACTGTCATATCCACTACTTATCCTAGAACAGTTATGCATCTTACAATTGTTGAATTAACTCCGATGTTAAAATGATCAAATAGCTAATAGAATACTTAATTTTATTATATATATGTGATAATAGGTATAATCAAAGACATTAATAATTTGGGGAAAGAAATGATAGCATCACAAGAAAGATTGGAAGGTGGCGATCTCATAGCACTTGAAGCTAAATATCATCTGGAGTGCTTAACAACACTACGGAATCGCCATCGATCACTGATCCGGCAACAAGGGCAAGCATCTGGAGTTCATTCTGAAGAAAAGAGGATGAAAGCAAGAGCACTTGTGGAGCTATTTACTCATGTAGAAAACTGTGGAAGCTGGGACCTTCTACTTCAAATTTTCGGAATTGTATCAGCTGTATGAAAAGCGACTGCGGAACCTTGGTGTTGAAACAGAGACTAACCGAACCCACTTCAAGGAAAATCTTCTAGCATACTTCCCGCAAGCTCAAGAACAAAGTGATAACAAAAATAAGATTCTGGTTTTTGAACAAGGCATGCAAGATATGTTGAAACAGGCCATGGCATGTGATTATGAAGGTGATGCATTACTGCTGGCTAAGGCAGCTAAGGAGATAAGGCAGCGCAAGGAGATTGTCAGCAATAAAGGTTTCCACTTCAATGGCAAATTTCCTTCTGGTTGTCAGGAAGAGTCAGTGCCATCTACTCTCAAGACCCTTGTGTCCATGCTATTGATTGGTGCTGACCTTAAAGACCAAGATTTCACAGATTCACAGGCAAACCTCACAGTCTCTCAGACCATTCTGTACAATTTCAAGACACATGCACCTTCTTCTTTTTCAACATCTCGCCATTGCTTGGATAGGGAACCACCATTGCCATTGTACATTGGAATGAAGATTCACACAGACACCAGGTCTAAAAAGCTCATCACACAATTACATGACTTGGGCCTCAGTGTATGTTATGACAGAGTTCTTCAGCTTGAGAACCAGATTGGGACTGCTGTCTGTGACGACTTTAAGTACAAAGGAGCTGTCGTTCCTGCTCAACTGCGACATGGACTTTTTACTGTTATAAAATAACAAAGTGCTTAAAGATTCTGGGGGTGCAGTTGGTTTGACTGAAAATCCTTCAGCCTTCAGGAAATGGATGGTCTCAGGGCCTGAACAAGCAAGGCTGCTAAAGGAGTTTGAACAGGAATACTTCCCAGAAAAAAATCCACAGTGTGGTTATCATCATGAAGAGGGACTGTCCACACAGATAAGTTGTAAGGAGCAGGCTGTGAGTCTGACTCAGGTCATCAGAGAACTGGGAAACCCTTTCCTTGATGACAGTGATGAGTTACTGGCTCTAGACACACAGAATATTCTGGGTGAGTCTGTGGTGAACACAGTGCGAACAATTCAATCTCTAGGAAAGAATAAATATGAACAATATTTCAAACAAGTGATAACTGATCACACATGCTCCATTCATGATCCGATTAATAAGAATGCCCTTCCTCTCTTCAGGTGTCCGCAGCCAAGAGCCAAAACAAAACAAGCAGGGAAGATCACTTTACTCAAGAATGATGTGGCTCTGTTTTCTCACCTGTACATCGTAATGCAGCACAGAATGAGTGACATCAGCAAATTCTTCAGCCATGAGAACCACCCCTTTCCCCCTTCACTATCAGATGGTGGAAAACTGCGCTTTGGAAAGAAAGCTGATCTGCTAAAAATTCTGGCCAATGACACCCAGAATGATCCTCTCGATTACATTGATGTGAGGCTTCTTGATGGAGCTGCTGTGGTGCACTTGCTTCCCACTAACAACGTTATAACATTTGATGAGTATGCTGATCATGTCTTTGTTCCACACATCATAAAACAACTAGGGAACTCAAAACGAGTTGATGTTGTATGGGACGAATACATCCCTAGCAGCATCAAAGAGTCCACTAGAGAAAAGCGAGGAAAGGGTATTCGGAGAAAAGTTTCAGGTAAAAACAAACTTCCAGGAAACTGGGCCGACTTTTTGCGTGACCCAACCAACAAACGGGAACTATTTGCATTCCTTTCCAACAAACTTGCCACTGTTGATTGCCCTAAAGACAAGGAAATCATCATCACATCTGATCCCACTACTCTCCTCCGAGGAACTGATCGATCCATGGCACAGTGTGACCATGAAGAAGCGGATACTAGGCTGCTGATCCACTTACAGGATGCCCTTCTGAATGGTTGTACCAACTGTCTGGTGTGCACTGTTGACACCGATGTAGTGGTGATCCTTATTGGCAAGTTTCATCACTTGATCACCTTATGCCAAGATGTGAAAATTTGGGTTGCCTTTGGTACAGGCAGGCACTTTACATATCATCACATCAATGCTATCTGTGAAGTCTTGGGTACAGAAAAGTCTGTTGCCCTCCCTGTCTTCCACAGTTTCACAGGATGCGATACCAGTCTGCATTCTTTGGGAGAGGCAAGAAGTCGGCATGGGAGGCATGGCTTGCTATCAAGATGTGACAGAAGCCTTTACACACATGGCACGTAATCCATACACAGATGTATCATTTGGTGATCAACATTTCCAGCTGCTGGAACGCTTCACTGTCATTCTGTATGATAAGGCCAGCGACCTAGAACAGGTGGATGATGCCAGAAAGGAGCTGTTTTGCCTGAAGGGTAAGACAATGGAGGCCCTCCCCCCAACCCAGGATGCTCTGCTGCAGCATTGTAAGCGAGTTGCTTATCAGAGTGGAATATGGTGTACCAGTGAGCATAGTGTACAACATGCACCGAGTCCAGAAGGCTGGGGATGGACTCTGGGTGAGGACAGCCAGTCGTGGGTTCCTGTGTGGATGACATTACCTGTGGCCTGTAAGGCCTGCAGTGAACTAGTCAAATGTGGCTGCAAGAGTCCAAAAGGATGTGCTGCAAGATGTGCATGCAGAAAGGCCAACTGGAAGTGCACTGAACTCTGCAGTTGTTATTGTCAGAAGTAACGCAATCATGAAGCATTGGTGTGATGACTGTAAATTATCTTATAGGCCTATTCATTTTCTTTGTGTTAATAAAATCAAGCTAGTCCTTTTTTAATGGTATAATTGCATTCCTTGACCCAGAAAATGTGTGTTTAGACACCAAGATCATGATCGTAAGTGGCTTAGCAGCTGATATATTGATAGATATAGGTTTTTCTACGATGGCGATCATAAAAATCCAAGATGGCTGCCATAATGTATCAGGAGGAAGTGGTGCCTATCAAAAATGGGAAACTAAGGCAATGGGTAGAATGTGGAAAAAATTTGACGCTTTTGTCCGGAACGTCCACATCCATCTGCTAAGCTGCCCCAGTATTTCCACCGATCTGCTTCCAGTGGTGAAGAGGCGATGTCTAGCCGCATTGACGGCAGCTGCACCACACTCCTTGCTGTATTTGAATATTACGGAACATTCGATCTGCTGCATATGCAGAGAATCGAGAATGAAGAGGTCAGGGTTATACGTGAGAGACACAAGTGTGTTGGTGAGGTCCAGTATGCTTTTCTAGGCTGCCTAAGCTGTCTTCTTGCCAAATCCAAGAAACAGTGAAGTCGTCTCCGCACCCTATTGGGTTGTGGAAGAAGGGTAGTGCCAAGGACTTTGACAGACCGAGATAAGAGTAGATGGTATGAAATTATATGTCAAGACACTTTTTACCACTACGGAAAGTCACCCAGGACTCCGATAGGCCGAGGATCCCGAAAAAACGGATTGCCAAAACTATGACATCGCTGTCTACCGTGTGAAAAGCTGTTGTATGACTCTGCTCTGCTGCATGTGCCAGATGCAGGAAGATGCTGGTGTCTGCTTATAATGGGATGATTATTTTTGGAGGGTGGAATCTGGGATGATACATCACAAATTATGGATTTAGCCCAAAAATAACTTTAATGGTAATGTGAGGGGTAAAGTTTACCTCAAATAATTAAAATAACATCGGCATCAAATTCCCCCCTCCCCCCAAAAAAATAAAATAAAAAAAATAAAAGAAAAACGAAGAAAGAAAAGAAAGAAAAAGTAGTATAATTTATGATTCTTGCCCTTTTTCGTATTTTTTTGGTGGTGACTATTTTGGATTATGCCAACATGGGTGCCCGTCAAAAATTTATAAAGTTTGGCGAGGTACTATATTGGCCAAACTTGGTACTTTTGAAAGAATCTGAACCAAACAGACCTTACAAGGCCATATCACCCCTGACTAATTCATGTGACCACCGCCACAGCTCGCCAACAGAGCCAACCTACAGTACTCACAGCTACACTACAATACCCAATCACCCTAAACTGCTACCATACCATAAGTACTCCACCACCACAGCTCCCCCACAAAACTAACCTACCTCACTGCTAGGATACATTCTCCGAACATCCATCACCAACACCGCTCCCCCACAGTACTAATCTACCTCACTACTAGGCTACATACCCTAAACACCCACAACTACCACCACCACTCCCTCACAGTATTAATCTACCTCACTACTAGGCTACATTCCCTAAACACCCACAACTACCACCACCACTCCCTCACAGTATTAATCTACCTCACTACTAGGCTAAATTCCCTAAACACCCACAACTACCACCACCACTCCCTCACAGTATTAATCTACCTCACTACTAGGCTACATTCCCTAAACACCCACAACTACCACCACCACTCCCTCACAGTATTAATCTACCTCACTACTAGGCTACATTCCCTAAACACCCACAACTACCACCACCACTCCCTCACAGTATTAATCTACCTCACTACTAGGCTACATTCCCTAAACACCCACAACTACCACCACCACTCCCTCACAGTATTAATCTACCTCACTACTAGGCTACATTCCCTAAACACCCACAACTACCACCACCACTCCCTCACAGTATTAATCTACCTCACTACTAGGCTACATTCCCTAAACACCCACAACTACCGCCACCACTCCCTCACAGTATTAATCTACCTCACTACTAGGCTACATTCCCTAAACACCCACAACTACCACCACCACTCCCTCACAGTATTAATCTACCTCACTACTAGGCTACATTCCCTAAACACCCACAACTACCACCACCACTCCCTCACAGTATTAATCTACCTCACTACTAGGCTACATTCCCTAAACACCCACAACTACCACCACCACTCCCTCACAGTATTAATCTACCTCACTACTAGGCTGCATTCCCTAAACACCCACAACTACCACCACCACTCCCTCACAGTATTAATCTACCTCACTACTAGGCTACATTCCCTAAACACCCACAACTACCACCACCACTCCCTCACAGTATTAATCTACCTCACTACTAGGCTACATTCCCTAAACACCCACACCTACCACCACCACTCCCTCACAGTATTAATCTACCTCACTACTAGGCTACATTCCCTAAACACCCACAACTACCACCACCACTCCCTCACAGTATTAATCTACCTCACTACTAGGCTACATTCCCTAAACACCCACAACTACCGCCACAAACACCCACCACCACCACCAATTGGCTGCCCGTGAAACATTTATTATACAGAATTCAATTCGGGGAACCTTCATTAACTTCATTTTTGTCCGCGCTTCCTTGCTGGCAATATCTTTATGGGTCGGCCGTCAAGAGCCTGGAAGTTATGGTATTGGGTCCAGATGAGTGGGAGCCAATTACCCGTGGAGGACCGATACAGGGCAATAATTTTGCAGCCAGGATGTAGGCTATTTATTCTGTTTCTGTATATTATTGATAATTTGATAGTCAATTATTTCAGTATTATTTTGTTATTCTTAATACGTCGGCAGGTCTCGATACCTTTACACTTTTTGGTTTGTCTTAATATTACGGCAAACGTCGATGTTTATTCTTCTATCACATTGTCTTGTGTTCATCTTAATACTTTGGCAGGCATCGATTTCATTACCTTTTTTTTTTTTTTTTTTTTTCCCCAAGCAACGATTCCATTATTCCTTTTTATATTCCTTTGTGGGGCACGAGTGTTATGCCCAAATGTCTTCTTTTAATGTATGTGTATGGAGGAGACATAAGGTAAATCTGCCGGCAACATGGATCCCCCCAAGTTTGAACGAGTGATAGAGAGCCAAATTCAAGGTACGTTAGAGTCAAAATGTCTGGACATATGGAGCTTGGATAAGCTTATGTCATAGGATCAGGGAAAGACAGATTGAGTGAGAGCATTCCAAAGCTTAATTGTTAAGTAGAGGAAAGACTAGGAAAATCGGTTCACTCTTGGGTTAGAGCGTTGGACATAATAGGGGAGGGGGTGTGTGTTGAAAGGCGGGTGCTCCCCACACACCGCAAGGCACTAAGAAAGCTCTGTAAGACATTGATTATTGTAATAGCAGTTAAAGAGTGAGAAAGATGCAACATTGCAGCGAGTAGAGAGAAATTGTTGGAAATTAGTAAGAGGAAGTGACTTGATGAGACAAAATTCTTTTGACTCTACCCTTTCGAATAGTGCAGTATGGGTGGAACTTTCCCAAACGTGTAAACAATGCTCGATACAGGGGCGCACTGTGTCCCTGTACAGAGCAAGACACTGTACGGGGGTGAAAAACCCATGGAGATGGTTGAGCACACCTAACTTCTGGGACGCTGCTTTATCAACACTGGTAACAAGAAAGATCGGGAGAAAAAGAAATACCAAGAATATTGAGAGAAGATGAAGGATTGATTTGAGTATTGTTGAAGAATATTGGATAGTTGTATGAAAGATTGTGATGGGTAGATAGATGGAGAAATTGGGTTTTGGAACCATTGAGAGTAACAAGATTTTCTCTGCCCCAATCGAAAATAGTTAATAGATCAGAAGATTGGCGTACTATAGCCTCATCTCGTTAGTTTTGGAGTAATTGCGTGCTAGGTCGTTGAGGAAAACTAGTTGTAGATTACTAATGAATAGTATAAAAATAACTGGAGACAGGACAGAACCCTGAGGAACACCAGAGTTGATAGGTTGAGGAAGTGAGCGATGGCCGTCCACAACTGCAGCTATGGAACGGCCAGAAAGGAAAGGCTCTATCTATGGAAAGCATTCGATATGTCAACCGCAATAGAAACGTTCTCACCAAAATCCCGAAATGAGGATGACCAAGAGTTAGGTAGATAAGAAAGAAGATCACCAGGAGAGTGGCCCTTAAGGAAACCATACTGACGATCTAAAAATTAGATTATGCGACAACAAATGCTTAAGAAATTATAAATTAAGCTCTGACGCTTGGATACTGGAATTGCGTATTCAGGAAGGGGGTCCCTAAATGCACGGATCTGCAATTAGCATATTTGATACTATAGAAATCAACTGAATGAAAACTGAATACTCTATTTGCATGTACATTGGGCTACAGTAAGTGTTGGTAGTGGCACGCTGAATAAAACCAATGGTAACACTGTTCTCAGTCAACCTCCACCCTCCCGGTAGGTCGAGAAAGCGAGAGCCGTCAGTGTCTGTGAGGCAGACCGAGGGAGTGTGCACTGGCCACTCCCTTTAAACATGTTGAATATTCCGCCTGGAATTTGGGTTAGTGTATCAAGAATACTATATGATTGGGTAATATAACTTAAACATAATTTATTGTAATTGTATATACATAGTGTTAGCTAATATCCGTGTACGTATGCCTCGTTTAAATATAAAACCGTTACAAATACTATGATTCCTGTCAGATGAATGGCTATTTTCAAATATAATCTTATAAAATCAAATATAAGGAGTAGGAACTTCGGCTTTGTTTTATTCTCTCTCATACCAAGAACTATATGTTTCACTATTATTTATAGCTTGAAAGCACCTTTAACACCTTACGAGCGGCCTATGCGGTTTATTTATATGTACCGCCCAGCGGGGTGTTTTTAGCCAAAATAGGGCTGTTTACGTGATCATTTTCATGCCTAAATAAGACCCAGAACGTAAAACAAGTATCTATCCCTGAAAGGGCATAAACAGAGCTTTCGAATGACACCATAACAATCCTTTTATGATGGCTAGTTTTCTTGCAATAACCGTGCAACGCGAGTGCAAAAAGCATGTAATTAGGCACTTTCCCCATACAATTCCGTATATAGCGAGTGAGAGAGGGAGGGAGGAGGTGGGATTCGTGTCAGTAGGTTCGCCGCGGTGGTCTGGAGCAGTCATACGCTCGCTACTCTCCTGCCACCACTTGTCTCTCTCTCTCAGCAACATTACGTGCTGAAATTGCCACACGACCTATGTTGAGCGCCGCCACATAGTCCAGCTTTATTTAACTCGACTTATGTTGCTCGCCGCTAATTAAGGGTTAAAGAAAATAAGACAAGAATAATGTATGTTATTGTATTCAAGTGCGAGTCTAAGAACCGTGGTCATATATGCTTGTGCAATTATATTCGAATAAAACAAAAATATTGACGATAGACAAATTATGATTGCATTTACGGAAAGTGCTTGACAATACTTGTAATTTTTTTTTTAAAATCCCATTGTTGTCGCTGAATACATATATTTACAACAATGCAAATTTAAAAGATGTGAATTTTTTTTTTTTTAGTCAGCATCAGTTTTATTGATCATAATTTATTTTGTTTGTGGGTCTTGCTACTGCAATATTGAAGTGAGATGTCTGAGGATAAAGTAATTCCAGACACGAACACCAACCCATTACCACCAATAACCAACTTGCAAGACCAACCAACCCGGATTGCAAGCATAAGAACGTGCAACAACAACAGAGGCCAGTTCAAAGAAAACCAAAATGGAAAAGACACCAGAGAGAATGCGATCAACAGGGGAAACTATGATAGGCTTCCGGATCACCACATGGCCACACTCTACGCACACTACTCCAACAACACTATGAAAGTCAACCATCAACCTCAACCATGTGCCTCAATAAACTATCAAATACTGTACATATTGAAGTATACACCAAGATGCAAAATGAATATCTAAAACCAGTGTTAACATACCATCACAGTGCATATCATAAAGAACTAAACAGGCCAGAAATAACAGAACAGCCTCACATGCCCTATGTAAATATCCCTTATATCCCCAACAAGCCAAATACCAAAGTGAGATCCATGCATGCACCACCCCAACATAAATCCCAAATGCAAATAACCCCTAGTGCAACTGGCTCCCTGAAAGAACACAAACCAAAGTGTCACACATGCCCCTCTTGCCCCGAAGCCGGGCAACAAAAACAGAGTCACTATGCACACTGAACAGAGTAGAATCAAGCAATCAGCCTGCTGGCTTAAAACCATACTTTGGTTCTGAACTCGAAACTCCTAGATTAGAAGGGAGAAGGAATAGTATCGGTTATTGTGAAGAAGCAAATTCTTTGTTCTCTGTCTGCACCAACAAAAGTGGGGCAGAGGATAGTTCAATCAAGGTCCACAACAACAGAAGTGGGGCCAAGATCGAGCCGCATAATCGAACACAAGGTAGGCCTTTTGATTTTACTTCTGACCGCACCAACAAAAGTGGGACAGAAATTGAGTCACTAGCCTCATTATCATTCCATGAAAGGTTCGTAACAGAAGAACTCAGTGCAAGTAGTGCAAGTCTGCCCAAGCCACCTAACCTGGATTTGCATCAAAGTACTCTATCGAGATTCAGGATAGTAACAAACTTAACTGTCCACCTACGCTCGGAAAGACTTTATGTTTACCGAGTGTAGGGGATCCTTTAAGGGGCTTTCCCACATTCACAATTTGCATCGCCGATCACACACAATTGCCCATAATCGTATGAAGTCGCATATCAAATGTGTATAATCTCATGACTCACCGATGGATCTCATGCGTCGCACAAGGTGTCTCGTGAGTCGTTGCAAACTTTGAAAAAATCAAAAGAACTCACGACTGGTCACGATACACACGTCTCATCGTAAGCCGCGCCGATATGTTGCCAAATATTTGCTGATGCATCAGCAAGTAGTCTTATGCATCGGTGATGGCTTCGCATTGAAAATCCCATTATATCGACACAAACTGTAGTACGATGATTCTCAGAGACATAAGATTAGTCTGCAAATCAATCGGCGCCTAATTTGCAACATATAAGATGGTTATCGCATAACTTGCCGAAAGTATACCTAGGCCTGGTATGCTCAACACGAGGGTGCACGACGGTGCACGAGGATGTTGTCGATATGCACGATTGCATGAGATTGCCATCGCCGATGCTTGCGACACAAATCGTCGATTTACACAAGAATGTGGTTGTGGTGGTAGTTATGGTGGTGGTGGTTGTGGTGGTGCATGGCCGTGGTGATGATATATGGTGGTGCTGGTGTATAGCCGTGGTGGTAGATGTGGTAGTCATGGTTGTTTTTTGAGTATATGGTGGTTGTGGTTGGTAATTGGTGGTGAGAGTGTGTGGTTGTGGTATTAGTTCGGTGGTGGTGGTTGTGGTAGTTGCGTGGTGGTGGTGTTTGTGGTAGTTTGGTGGTTGTTGTTGTTTTTGTTTTTCCCCAGACTGCCTGGCCGAACAGCCTCAAGGCCCTGAGCAAGGCCAAGGCCATAACCGAGCGGCCCCACAGAACCCTCCCTGCCTACCACAATAAAGCCTGGGTGACCGAAGCCACTCCATGGCGGGAAGCTGAGGAGGGTGCGGAAACACCCGGGAAACAGAAGCCCCACGGCCCTGTGCCCCTCAGCAATTATGAAGAGAAAGTTGAGGGGCAAAGGAAAAATGTGACGCTTTGGCTTCCAATCTTGGTAGATTGGGAGGTCAATCCATGGAAGAGACGCCGTCACTTGAGATCTAGAAAATACATAAGTAAAAGGAACAGTCAGAGTAAGCTATGGGTATGGCAGAGATCGCTCAGTTCTCACTTTGATAGACCAGCCCATCACCACATGACTAGAACCCAATCCTCTCAGCATCAGCTAGGAAAGGCCCAAGAAAGCCGCCTTTGGCGGGGGGATAGCTCCCCTATTTCAACCCCTTTCGGGTTTGGGCACCTGCCAGTTGTTGTGGTTGTGGTAATAGCTTGATGGAATTTGTGGTAGTTTGGTGTTGGTTATATTGGTTGTGATAGTTTGTTCTGGTTGGTGGTGGTTGATTGTTACGGGTCTTGGAGGAGATTGAAAGGAGATTATGTGTATGTGCTCTGTATCGGAGCACAGTGCGCCCCTGTATTGAGTACCGTAAACTCACGCAAGTTTGGACATTGACTTTACATACCATGATTATTATAACACAGGAACTAAAGCTAAATGTGTCTAATAATATATATATATATATATATATTTTGATATTAGTGTAGCCAGGGAGGATATTTTCTTTCAGGCAGGTGAGATTAAAATAATAGGCACAGTTTGCATTATTGAGTTTTTTATTGATACTCTCAATTTTTCGTATAGTTTTTCTGGTATTTTCAGGAAGCTGGTAAAGGAGGACCATTTGCAAACCTCCTTTACCAGCTTCCTGAAAATACCAGAAAAACTATACGAAAAATTGAGAGTAACAATAAAAAACTCAATAATGCAAACTGTGCCTATTATTTTAATCTCACCTGCCTGAAAGAAAAAAAAAAAAAAAAAAAAAATAATAATATATATATATATATATATATATATATATATATATATATATATATATATATATATATAAAGTATTTTTTCGCCCAGGAAATAAATAGGTACAGAGTACAAGATAATAAATAGAACAAATATAATAAAAGAAAAGAACAAGCATGACAAAGTGCTGATAATTTCATACATTATCTTTTATGAACCCTTCCCTTTTCCTTTTCATCTATTTACTGTATATATCTCCTGTATTAATTATCTCCCTTATTAATTGACATAATTATTTGTTTTTTGGTGTTTTTTTAAACCAATGTCTAGCTTTTAATGCCATGGATTTGAAAATAATACTATTGTACCATTACAAAAGTAATTATTGTGACAAAAGAGTAAAACAGATTTTTACCTCATCTTTTGTCTAGGCTGAACGGTAGGTGTTGACAACTATGTTTCAGAATATTAAGTCGGTGTCATATATTTTCGCATACATATCGTTCCCTTTCACTTGTAAGTGAGGTCGGCTGAAATGTTAAAAGATTGGGGAAATTGTTTTATAGCATATATTAATTGATGTGTGTCATTTTGCTCATTATGTGTTAGTGGAATAATAATTATATTTAGCCCATCAAATCAGAAATAATTCACAGATTCCATAAAGACCATATATCAAATATAAATGTTGATATATAAGGGAGATAGTAATGGGTGTGATTCGTTTCTGTGTGTGTTTATCATATTATGTGTGTAAGGCCAGTAGTTCCCTTTCCAATTTTCCCTTACCCACTCTAAACCACTGTTTGGACACTTGATCCTCAGTGTTTTGGAGGACAAGCAGCCTAGACGGGTCACAAAACTGATGTTGCTTGATTTCCTTTGTACTCCATCACTTGCTGCGCATATAAAACGGCCAACAATTGCAGGTGCTGATTTACTATCTTAAAGTGAAACCGCATTAAATCAAAATCACGTATGCCCTGCCTAGACATTGCTGGAAATTGACAAACACATTCGAAGGTCTAGGTGAGAATGGTGTTGGGCCCCGCAAATGTTGTTTATATATCAGCACACAAGGGGGGTGGGGGGTGAGGGATAATTACCTGAGAAAAAATAGAAAGTCCCACATTACCGTCGTTTGATGTCTGCAACATCGCCGACGTCTTGCCAACTATTTGCCGAGGAATCGTTGACATATCGCATGAAGTCGTGCTGTAACGGTTTTCTGAAATTCAAATTTGACCTTCGTCGTATGGTGTTGCAGACAACATCGGCGAGCCATCGCATATATTGCAGACCATATCGGTGAGCCATTGCATATGTTGCAGATGATGTTGCCGAGTAATCGCCGACAGTCATATTTTAACAGTAATTTTTAATCATTCGTGCCCAGTCGTTACGAAAGTCATACAATAACCAGTTGGCGACGAACAATTGTTTCAAGTTGTGAATGTGGGAAAGCCCCTTAAGTTTCATCCCCCAGGTTCAGTGTAGATAGTGGTATTGTGATTCGCACTAAGACCAGGGCGCGAAAGAGCAGAGCAGAACATATACTGGAATTGTTTGGGCCTGAGCCTAGCTGGGAAGTGTGATTATCCCAGGGCCCCTGTAGTCAAGAAACAAGACAACCATGCCTCAACCAGTGAGCTCCAAATTCGTTCTCCCAGTGCTCCTACTCTCTACGAAATCCTTTACGTGCTTTTCCTAGTTTGTATTGGTAACAATGATTACAGTGAGGGTTTAGACTTAGGTATATCAAGGTTCATATATTAACGTCAAAATAGAAGATTTTCCATTCTTCCATTCGTTACTTGATATCCGTCACTCTGTTTCAGGAGAACAGTACACACTCTAACGTGCGGAAAATATTTACATACTTTCCTCGAATTCAGGCTCCTGTATTCTTCGGCTGGGAAATATATATATATTTGTCCGGTTGTAAAGACATACACTTACACGAAAGACTTGAACACTTCGTCAGACCTGAGTTTATGAGCTACATATCATCCGGGTACAGATCCAATAGTGAAAGTTCAGTTGCAGAGTTAATTGCTTCCTCAGTCATGTATAGTTGACTAATATAATTGTTATGCTTTTATGAAATTATCCTTCATACTTATTACTCATTGAGTTATTACAGTTTAAACACTTATTTAAGTTGCATTAACTTATTGTTCGTTTTAAGATTAAATATTGTCCTATTTTCCATACTTATCAATACTACATTTCCAAGATCGCAGTAACTATTATTTATTTGTATTTGAGCCATATTTGAGAGCTTTGCATATTTATTTCAGGACTTTATTTCTTGTGATTTGAGACTTATCATCTCTGTGTTATTATTTATATGGTCATTAGTAACATTATTATTATGTGTATATGATTACTATGCTTATTTCTCCAGAGACATATTGAGATTGTACCCTAGCAGTTAAGAAATAAAACATGTATATATTTTACCTATATGTTTTGTGTCCATTGCTTATTACTATTGTGTTGATTAAGATAATTAAGATCAGTCCTCACCCAGTGGAGAGGTACCTAGGTTGATGATAAACGATGATTCCTAAGTTGGAAATCGCAATCAGAATGTCTCACATTTCTTGAAAACGTGGCACAACACTGGTGGCAGCGGTGTCTCAACTCGGGGGGACGACCTTCGTTTCTCTATCTCACTCAGTATAATCAATACACAAAACAAATGGCAGGGAGCTCACTTGAGATTATTCCTTTCAAGCCAGAGAACCATTATATTAATACCTATCTTGAGGTAGTCAAGCCTGTGCTTGATATAATTTTCAGGGAAGATGAGACTTCCAAAAATTACTCGGTAGTGATGAAGTTGGGACGGCATATGTCTCTCGTTTCCAGGTATGTGCGTGACACCCCCAACTTGACCTGGGCTCAATTTGAAGCGTATACGAAAGGAGCTATAAATCCTTCTCTCGGTAAGATAATTGCCAACCAGCAATTTCACAGTGTTAAATTCACAGGGAATCTAGATGCTACGATTAGCCAGTTAAATCAGCTAGTAGTCACAGGTTTTCCTAATGATACTGCAGCTGCAAGAAAAGAGAACGTATTTAGCGCGTTGTTACGAGTTTTACCAGCAAGCGTCGGGTATAATTTTGCTATCACAGAGCCGAAACGGTACGACGATGATCTACCTATCATTAGGCGTATCTTAGCAGTACAGAAAAGACACAAGAAGGATAAGATAGCTGCGATTAGTCGAGCCACCACCCAACCTCAACAATCTTCCGCCTCATCAACTGTTGCCCCTTTCCATCGACCCACAGACAAAATGGAAGATTGGGCCAGGATCCGACCCTCAGACTGGAAACCCTGTAGCTCAAAATGCCCATTGACATCTCTGAAGAAGTCCTTCTCGGAATTAGTCACCCGTCGTCCCAAACTCCATCAGTTTTGGGGTAAAATCCCTTGGATAAAGCCACAACGGATCCGCAGGGATTGATGATGCAACCGACGAGGGAATATCGGAAGAAACCGTGCTACTGTAAGAGACCTCAAACAAACATGATAAACAGGGTTTTTAACCTACCCCCGCCCACCTTATGTCAAACTGGCGGGTGCTCGTGATGGGACGACCTCAAACTCAGGAAAACCCCCTATTCACAATCATCTTACTATTCAAGGTGTTAAGTCAAGACTTTAGATAGACACAGGTGCCTCCTGTTCGTGCCTATTCTCCTCCTATTTTAACAAACATCGGGCCACTTTAGGGCCTCTCCAAACATTCCCCATTGTATTAATTGATTCAAACGATGGCATAATTCCAAATCGAGGGCAAACAGCTCCCCTCTACGTAGCTACCAACACCCCAAATCATGGACACCATCATCCATTCATGATTATTCCATCTGCTGAAACCAATTATGATGGGTAACTAGGCTTTGACCTTTTAACCACACTATGTACCATCATCAATTGCGTAAACAGGGTGGTAACTTTTTACCCTAGACCACTCAAACCTCCCCCCCCCCCCTTAGCAAACCTAAAATAATTCATCCCATTCTCACCATCAGAAATTCTCAGGCTGTATTGACAAAGACTGTTACGCAATCACCTCACCACGAACAGTGGATTTCCATTTTGCCCACCTTATCTGGTGAATTAGTCTTAACCCAAGTCTCCCGAGTCCCTTTGACAGGGATTGCCTCACTGCTCCCGCTATTATGCCTGAGAATCTAAATCAAGTGAAAGTAGCTAACATATCCGATCACCCCCTCACCTTGCCAAGAGGGTTAACCATCGGTGAACTAGAAGCACATGAAGAAGACCTATCTCCCTCGGATGATGAAGTCTCTGTTCCAGCTCCAAAATTCTCTGACATTCCCCCACATTTGACATACCAACAAAAAGAAGACCTACAAAGGCTAATGACTTCATTTCAAGACATCTTCGCCACCTCAGCCAGGGATGTTGGGAAAACTCAAGTTCTTAACCACCCTATTCACACCGTAGGGCCTTCCATTCGCCAACTTATTAGAAAAAAAAAAACATCCAAAAGCAAGAGGAAGAGACACAAGTTCAAGACATGATGGACACAGGCATTATTCGCCCCTCCACAAGTCAATGGTCATCTCCGGTAGTTCAAGTGAAAAAAAAAGATGGGTCCACTCGATTCTGTATTGACTACCGCCAGTTAAATTATGTCACTATCAAAGACGCCCCCCCCCCCTGCCTTGCATCGATGATTCACACTCCCTACTAAGAGACAAATGGTTTACCACCCTCGACTAGCAAGCGGGTTATTGGCAAATATCCGTCGTACCAGAGCACCAAGAGAAAACTTCTTTTTCCACCAGCCAGGGTAGACTTTACGAGTTGACACTCCTTCCATTCGGGTTATGTAACGGACCTGCCACATTTTCCAGACTAATGGAGTCAGTGTTACAAGGACTAACCTGGGAAACTTGCCTCGCTTACCTGGACGACATCATCGTATTTGGAAAGAAGTGGTCAGAACACCTACAACGACTTTAACAGGTTTTCCAAAGGATTAGAGACGCCAACCTGAAACTAAAACCTTCAAAATGCACCATGGCACAAAAAGAAGTTAAATTCATCGGCCACATAGATTCAGAAACCAGAATATCACCAGACCATCAGTGACATCACGCCCCCCAACAACATAACAGGAGTATGGGCCTTTTTAGGATTGGCATCCTATTATAGAAGGTTTGTGAAGAATTTTGCAACAATTGCAAAGCCTCTTCACAACCTCACCAGAAAGGAGGAGCCCTTCATCTGGAACACCCATAAATTGCAGGCCTTTCAAACCTTAAAAGGCTTACTTGTAGCAGCACCAGTGGTATCCTTCCCTGACTAAACCAAGCCCTTTCGTTTCTACACCGACGTATCACAGCTTGGAATAGGTGCAGTGCTAGCCCAAAACCGGGAAGGACGTGAACATATAATTGATTGTGCCAGCCGTACTTTAAACCCTGCTGAGATTAATTACCCAGTCACCAAACGGGAGTGCTTGGGAATCATATGGGCACTCCAATATTTTAAAGCATATCTTGCATAGGTAAAAGTCACAATCATCACTGGCCACCAAGCCTTACAGTGGCTCCGTAAATCTGACACCAAAAATGCTCTGACCGTCCGGTGGCGAGAATCTCTTGAAGAGTTTAATTTCGAAATCGTCTACCGACCAGGGAAATGACACAAATGCAGATGCACTCTCCTGGCTACCTATCAATCAACACCACCTCAGGATGCTGTACGAGCAATTCATCAACAAGACCTGACTGATCAAGATCAGCAACATCTTCAAGCATTCCAGAAAAAGGACAAGCCTACCTGGATTCCATAATTCGTTTTTTAACAACTCATTAGGAAAGGAGACAACACCATACACCATATACACCATAGAAGGCAAGATTGTTGTTATTCCCAACACCACCAAGGACATCATGCAATCTTTGCACTCCCATAATGGAATCCACGTAGGCCAGAAAAAGCTTCTTGCCACCTTCCAAGAGATATACTGGATCCCAAGGCCTTATGTCACGGCCAAATCTATCACCGAAGCTTGCCGATCCTGTGCTTTAGGCAAAGATAAGACCAGGACACCCGGTCCATCCGGAAAATTAATTGCATATAAACCCTGGCAATTATTGGCTGTAGACATTATGGGACCCATGGATGGAGTAAAAGGATACAAGTATATCATCACATTTGTTGACACTTACTCGAAATATGTCATAACATGTCCAGCAAAAGAACACTCGGCCTTTGCAGTAGCAGAATCATTGTTGCAACACGTATTCCCATATTTTGGTCTTCCTCAAGCAATCCCTCTTACAACACCCCGGAATTCACAGGACACATCTTGACACAGATATCCCAGATATTTGGCTACAAGATCAGTCATTCATCTCCTTACTGGCCTCAGGGGAATTTAGTATGCGAGCGCAGCCACAGGACCATAGCCAACTAGATACGAACCAGATTGCAACAAATGAACACCACCGACTGGCTAAGTCAAGTCAGAATCGCGCAATGGGGCATAAACACCTGCCCTCGCGAGGATGGAATAACACCTCACAAAATATTTTTTTGGCGAACCCCCCTCACTTCTGCCACTACGACACCTGTCCGTCCCGTCTGAGCCCTCACCAGACCTCAACCAGTCCCTCGTCCAACTGCAGAACCGATTACGACAGTTCCAGTACCTACAAGACCTGAAACCAGATGAAACCCCCAAGATCAGGCCATACCACGTTGGCGATCTTATGATGGGGGCTCAACTTCCCGTGCCTTCTAAATTAAAACCGTGGTTTAAAGGTTCTTTCGAAATTCTGACCATTCCAAATTGCTATCAAGTCACGGTCAATTATCACGGGGAATCACGCACTTACCAGCCTCTCGATAATAACATAACTATGTTGGCTGGCCCAGATGATAATGTTGCATGCCCCACCACTAATCTCGACCCTTTACCAACCCCCCAAGCAGAACCTACCACCACCCCCCACACCAACCTTACCCAATTCTCATTCCTAAACCCAAATGCCGCCTTCCTACCCCTCGTCCCATGCCAACCCCACTCCCTCCTTTTCTTAACTATCCAACATCCCTACCTCCAATCACTCGGGCTCTCTCAGCTCCTCCTGGGTTCGCCCCTATTCCTTCCACTCTTTCCCCTTCCCCACCCCTACCTATCCCTACTATCCAACCCTTCCCAAGCCCCACCAGACCTATCCTGCCCATTCCTTATCCATCCCCCCTCCTCTTCCTCCGCCACAACCGAACTACCTCCCATTACTCCACCATCCCCTTTCCTTCAACCTCCAACCCCTCCATATCCTTTACTACCCACCAACCCCTCCACCCCACCAACTCATGCTCTCACCAATAACACCCTTCCCCTACCCTTTCCCATTCCAACCACCTCCTATCCTAAACCCCACAAACGCTCTTCCCGTTCCAAACCCAGAAAACCCTGTTTCCTCACATTCCCACCTCCTCCTCTCTCACAGCCTGTATATTCCCGGTATGGCTGCCACATCACCAAACCAAAGAAGTGGGAACCAGCGACACCAAAAAAACACCCACCACTCCAACCTCGCCACCTCCACCTGACCAGGCAGCCCAGACCGCATCCACCTCCGCCTCGCCACTGAACTAACACAACCCCCCTAACATCGCACTAACAACCAATCCTCCCCCTACCTTGCCTATCACTCCCACCCCCCATAAATCAAACACACTTAAGAACCTCCCCCTTCCTACAAACCTTACAAGTACTCCTCCTCAACCGAACATCAGTCCTTCCCCAGACACCACCTCTACAGCACCACCAGCCATGAAAATAGCTAAGCTTACCCTCCACGTCAACAACGAGGACAGGCTTATAAGTTCTCCCAGACAACTCCTTTACATTCTCACCTTTTCCTCTCCCCCTCACCATCACGAGAGACACGAATGGCACCAACCACATAACTGCACCAAAACTTACAAGAAATATATGCTCCAGTCGGGACTTTTTTTTGGACGGTGATGGTGAGATGACGGAGGACAAAGTAATTCCAGACACGAACACCAACCCATTACCACCAATAACCAACTTGCAAGACCAACCAACCCAGATTGCAAGCATAAGAATGTGCAACAACAACAGAGGCCAATTCAAAGAAAACCTAAATGGAGAAGACACCAGAGAGAACGCGATCGACAGGGGAAAGTATGATAGGCTTCCGGATCACCACATGGCCGCACTCTACACACACTACTCCAACAACACTATGAAAGTCAACCATCAACCTCAACCATGTGCCTCAATAGACTATCAAATACATAATGAAGTGTACACCAAGATGCAAAATTAATATCTAAAACCAGCGTTAACATACCATCACAGTGTACTGTATATAATAAAGAACTAAACAGGCCAGAAATAACAGAACAGCCTCACATGCCCTATGTAAATATCCCTCAGATCCCCAACAAGCCAAATACCAAAGTGAGATCCATGCATGCACCACCCCAACATAAATCCCAAGTGCAAATAACCCCTAGTGCGACTGGCTCCCTGAAAGAACACAAAGTCAGAGTGTCTTGCAACAAAAACGTCGACAAAAACAGAGTCACTATGTACGCTGAACAGAGTAGAATCCAGCAATCAGCCTGCTGGCTTAAAACCATATTTTGGTTCTGAACTCGAAACTCCTAGGTTAAAAGGGAGAAGGAATAGTATCGGTTATTGTGAAGAAGCAAATTCTTTGTTCTCTGTCTGCACCAACAAAAGTGGGGCAGAGGATAGTTCAATCAGGGTCTGCACCAACAGAAGTGGGACCAAGATCGAGCTGCAAAATCGAACACAAGGTAGGCCTTTTGATTTTCCCTCTGACCGCTCCAACAAAAGTGGGACAGAGATTGAGTCACTAGCCTCATTATCATTCCATGAAAGGTTTGTAACAGAAGAGCTCAGTGCAAGTATGCCAAAGCCACCTAACCTGGATTTGCATCAAAGTGCTCTATCGAGATTCAGCATAGTAACAAACTTAACTGTCCACCTATGCCCGGAAAGACTTTATGTTTACCGAGTGTAGGGATCCTTTAGTTTCAACCCCCAGGTTCAGCATAGATAGTGGTATTGTGAGTCGCACTAAGACGAGGGCATGAAAGAGCAGAGCAGAACATATACTGGAATTATTTGGGCCTGATCCTAGCTGGGAAGTGTAATTATCCCAGGGCCCCTGTAGTCAAGAAGCAAGACAACTGTGCCTACACCAGTGTGCTCCAAATTCGTTCTCCCATTGCTCCTACTCTCTATGAAATCATTTAACCCATAAACGGCGAGCGTCCTCATATGAATCCGTACTAGGCAAAGACGAGCGTACTCATATGAGCCAAGGCCTAAACATATTTTTTTAAAAGGCCCCAGTAGCACTTAAAAAAGAAAGAAATGGTTTTTAAGTGAGATACCTCCCCTCCATACCTATTATCACTCCTCCACATGTGTCAAAATCACCTCCTTCCACCCCCCCCTCTTCAATTATCACCTATTTGTCCTCTTATTCCCATATGTATTGGTGTTTTTATCATGCCAATATCTCAAAACCGGTCTAAGCCGTGCTCATATTGCTAGAGAGGGTGTAGAGTGTATGAGAGTGTGAGTGAGTAAGTCAGTCTAGCTTGAGGCTCTGAGAAGGGAGGGTGTGGCCCACCTCAGCTCCACACTTGATGAATGGCCGGTCGGCAATTATTCGCGATTTTGACCATCCAAACATTATTCCCACTTGTTTTATTGTTGTTACATGTTGCTATCTTCATATTAAACGTAAAATAGGCGCATATGAATAAGCAATAACGATATTTATCGTAAAATGACGATTATAGGTGGGAATGGAGCCTAATATGTCCGCCCAGTTGTGTGGTGTCCATTTCACATAACACTTGGGGTTAAGTGCTTTTCCTAGTTTGTAATGGTAACGATGATTACAGTGAGGGTTTAGGCTTAGGTACTTAAGTTAATGATAAACGCTGATTTCGAAGTTGGAAATCGCAATCAGATTGTCTCACGTTTCTTGGAAACGTGGCATAGCATAAAAAGTGGCCCTTCCTCTTTCTATTGAGATATATTGTAACATATTGTACTTAACATAATTCTTGTTGCTGACATTCTATGAAGAATTAATATATTTATTTATGCATGCATAAACGTTAATCGCCAAGTACCAATTTTTATTCTATTCTATTCACATGATAACAACTACTGATGATATATAAGTATTGATGACAAATTTGGAATCAGTGTGAAAATGCTTCTAATTTAATATAAAGACAATTTATTGCTCAGTATAACGATATGTTGACGTTAAAACTCGGAAAAACTAAGAAATATTTCTTACAGGCGATTTTCAATGTGATATTATTAACTAATGGGTTATTTTTTCCAATTCTATAATAGTATGGGTCTTGCTGTCTTTGGATGTATAATACATTGCATGGAGAGAAGATTATTGTGGGCTATAACGAGTCAAACATATAATATGTCTGTCGTCTGTCTCGCAGTAGTGCAAATAGTGTTCGAAAGTGATTCATGAATGGTAGTGGTAATAAGTGTCCAAGAAGTCTAACTAAGTGCGAGAGAGTTAAGAACAGTTTCTAAAACTTTAGGATACAAGAAATGAGAGCAATTGGACGATATTTGGAGGGTTGAGAACGGTCACCATTCTTTGAGACAGGTAGAATGAGAGCAAACTTCTAGCTAGAATGTAAGATGTTAGAGGGAAGACAGAGATGACAGAGTTTGCCTAGGCAGGGAATCAGCAGAGATCAGTTTTTGAGTACAACAGGAGGAACACCATTCGATCCGTACACCTTCTTAGTATTAAGCCTAGAGAAGGTAGAAAGGACATCCTTAGAAGAGATTAGGATATCAGGCATAAGTAAGAGAGAGGGAGGAATAACACTGGAATCACCAAGGAGGAGTTTTTAACGAAACATTGAACAAAGAATTCAGCTTTGTCAGGGGAAGAAATGACAGTGGTGCGGTTTTTGACTAGATGCCAGAACATTTTTTTTGCATTACACTGAGAGATAGAAAATGGTATGTATGCCTCCATGCCCGAGATTATTACCTTAGTAATGCGTTTAGCACACTCAAAGGGTCCCCGGCCGTGGAAGCAAAAATAATTCTATGGGAAATCAAAGAAGTACTGCTGAAGAGCCTCCCAATCGGCAGCACCAAAGTGCCACAAGCGCCGCCGGCTGGGATGGCCGTAATGGAGAGATAGTACAGGTAACAGAGATAAGGTTGTGATCGGAGGAGCCCAACGGAAAGAAAACATTAACAGCGTAAGCAGAAGGATTAGAGGTTAGAAATAAGTCGAGGATGTTGGGCTAATCTTTTAGGCCAAAAATTTGATCACCTACCCTATAAAAGGTCGGGCATCGATTTAATTATTATTGCTTCTCTTTTTTATCAACCTAAATGCCGGTAGTTCTTAAAGTGTCCTAAAGTTTTCCCTATACACGGTACAGTAATGGCTTCAAAGTGTATCGAAAGGAAGGGAGAAATATAAAGCTTTGGCCTGAGAGCGGTCTTTTTGGAGCTCCCCTGTTTCGCTCAGTTTGGAGATTTTATGACGTTTTACCCCATTAGTTTGACCATAATAAGCCACATCACCCCAATCAAGGTGCCGTTTTCTTTCCGGGTGAGCGATAGCAAGCATGTAACGTAAAGGAAATCGGCCTTCGCCCGGGACATAATTCCATTGAAAAATGTAAACAAATTAGCTTAAAGGGAGCTTGATTGGGCATTTTTTGAGATTGAAGGAAGTATGGGAAGAAGTTTTTGTTAGCATAAGGGACAAACCAAAATACATTGCTCGAAAATGGCAAAAACAAACAAATACTGAATACAAATTAAACATAATATCATAACAACCCACAAAAGGTCGTATCAGATAGCGTTAACATAGCCAACCGGAATTTATCTTAAAGTCGTTGAATTGTGCCGGAAATATTTAAGGCAATAAGGTTAGGTTGGGTTGGGTTAAGTTAGGTTAGCTTTTGACATCTTCGCAATTAACACCTGTAATTCGAGTGTTCAATAAATATTCTATTCTGGCTAGACGATGAATTTTAGCAAAGGAAAGACGTCATGTTAATTATAGGGGTGCAAACAATCTCAATTATAGGAGTCTCCCTTAAGTCGTTCATACCCTAATACAAATGTCTACAGATTTTATGCAATTGAAAAAAGGTGCCATCGTACTGAAAGGGATAAAATACCCGACCTGAGTTCGATCCCAGCCAAGGCGGACATGTTTACCGTGTTTCATATTCTCGCACCCATTTGGGGAACACACCGGCGACGTATTCAGACTAACACACACAACAAAGCTACTCCAACATCTTCCTCTCTATCAACACTCTTCGGGAAGTAGATTCAAGGCGCCGTTGTGAAGGCTTATCCCTCAATACCTTCACCTGACCTGACCTAACACTATCTGGTCCGGCCTCTTGTGGGTTATTATCATGCTCTTGCTATTGTCGAGCAATACATTTTAGTTTGTTCCCTAGGCTATCAAAAAAGCCTTCCCAGACTTCCTTCAAATTAAATAAAAATACCCACCCAAACCTTCTTCAAGCTAAATGTGTACATTTATCAATAGAAAATATATCCCAGCCGTAGGGCTGTTTATTGTTCTAAATAGATTTGTATATTTTTCGACAGTAAAACGTCTCGCTATCGCTCACCCAGAAAAAAATCCACACCAGAATGGGGTGAAGTGTCTTATTATCTCCAAACTAATGGGGTCAAACATTTTGAAATCTCCAAATTCATGGAGAAAAACAGGGGAAAGGGGTGGGGGGAGTAAAAAAATACCCCCTTTGATCAAATATTGTTAAAGGGCCACGACTAGAACGGCTTCTTTTTCTCTCTCAAACGGCAATTAACTGTACCAAAACAAAAACTTCAAGACGCATACGAATATATGATAACCTATTCATAGCAAGAAGAAAATCTTACAAAAATATAATTATGTAATGAGATGATGATTAAGTATGCCAGATTACTGATGCAATGCAGAGAATTAAAGCTTAAGTATAATTGAAACTAATATTTTCTTACAAGCACAGACATTATTATTATAAAGCTAGAAAATCCTAGAAATGCACACACATAATATATAAAATTTTCAATTAAGTTGTACAGATTATTATGATAAATTAATCCATCTATCTATCTATTGCCAAGTCTCTAATTTCCTTTCAAACCGCTCTATAGCTGCAGTTGTGGATGGCCATCACTCAGTTCCTCAACCTATCAACTCCGGTGTTCCTCAAGGTTCTGTTCTGTCTCCAATTATCTTTCTAATATTCCATAATGATCTACTCAACTGTACACTCGGTCAAAGAAGTATCTGCACCCCTATGCTGATCATCTGGTGTGTACAGCTCGGTAGGGTTGGCACCTCTGCCTGCAACTATATCCATGTGTCGGAGACGATCGTCTCTGACGCATGGATATAGTTGCAGAAGTGTAGCCTTCTGGATACCACATACAAAGTCTGTGGTATAACGAATGGACCCCGCCAGAAAGAGAGTATCCTGGTGGTGGGATGATGAAGTCCAAGATGCATCAGAGAGAAAAGAAGACTCTTTAAAGCATGGAAGAAGGGAGGGATTAGGGACGAGAACTTAGCGGGTAGGCATAGGGCTAGAAGGGAGGTTCATAAAGCCAGGAAAGCTTTGCAAAATCTTCTCTCAGATACTGTGAATAATTCAGAAAATATAAATACCATTTATGAGTTACATACACAGATGATAAATAGTAATACAAATGTGGCAGGTGAACAATGTATCAATAACGACTGTGGAGTGGTACATACTGAGGACGAAATCAGGAAAGCGTAGAGGAAGCACTATGACTGGTTGTTATGTTATGTTGGGCAATAAAATTTGCCCTTGTAAGTCAGTTCTCTCTTTCCACTCTAGGAAAGCTTTTAAGAACTATAACACTCAGCAGGAACACAGCTGACTCCAGATATGCAATTATAAATCTCCTCAACCTCTACCAATGATACAGAATACACAGTTGAGTTTCACAAGTTTTTATTTCACTTTATATCAGGGCACTGGCATGGATAATAATTAGGTACTTGGTCGAGTCGTATTTATATAGAAATACTCTCGAACCTACTTCAAGAATGAATAATAATATTCTTAAAGCATGGATGATATATAAATCAGTTGATAATAATAATTGATAAATCACAGTTGAATAAACATATGAATATATAAATATCGCATAAATGCTAACATAGCTGTTAGAATAGCTGATATCCTGAAGGTCAAGGCTAACGCATGGTAGAATGTGACGCGGGGTAAGGTCAAAATACTGAGGTCACAACGTCTCAGTTAGATAGAATATATAAAATAAGAATATCAGCTGAATGGCAAATAACTAATGTGTTATAATTAAAGAGAGAGGTTTTAATTCTCTACTAACGTATACAGTTAGATTTAACAATCGTAGTTCAGGGAACTGAGCAGATAGAGATAAGTCTAATGGAAAAGACAAGGCCCTCGACATTGAAATATGAACGGGATGTGGGTAAACTAGAATGACAATTCATTCAAGTTAAATGTTTAAACTAGTTGTGAAGCCAGGAAACATGAATAAAAATGAGTCTAACTAAGAGACACGATAGATAACACTCTCTGTGAACATTTATACACGATTTAAGCACCCTGATAATTCTATTAACTTAGTATCAGATCTGTCAGGGGTGTTCACAATATTTACGTGTAGTGTCCGGGTAATCGGGCCGAATGGATATATATATAAACTTAGTGGCAATACATGAATATATATTACGCAGGATATATATAAATCAATCCCATGATAGCGTTTGTATGTACTTACGACACGAGTAACAAAAGGACTAAGGTGAGAATAACAGATTTTGGGTATTTACGTTAACTTGAACACATAACATATCCTACACGACCTTTGCAATAATCACGAAACACAATAAGAAAAAAAGAAGCATTTAATTTTGAGTCGGAGTATAGTAAAGGGTAGCCTTGTAGAGATCTGACACACGTGGGGGGTGACTAAGTGCGTGGTCCATCTTGGCCTGGTTGCCAAGGGGGAGGCCCGGGAATACCCTCGCACAGGTAGCACTAGCGTAGGTCACTTCCGGTACAGCCTACACACACTCTCTCGTTCGGACACAGTCTCTGCTTGAAGGGCACGATCTACAGTAAGAGGATTTTGGCTAGCCTCTATGGATGGTGCTATCCGATCGAGTCGTTCACGTATACTCCCCCACAGGTTACCCATGGGACACAGTGCCTCGACTTGCCTAACTTTACCCTGTTTTCGGCCAGGTAGTATTTTATTTTACGGAGAGTGACAAGTCGGTTGTTTCCGGAACATAAGAGGCATGGGAAATATCGTTTCTGATTTATTGCATGGTTGTCTGAAGCCTTAAAAATACAATGCATTCATGAATATGTGGGGAATGGTATGTTTTATTTATTAATAATAAAAGTGAATAGCTTAAAGCCTAGGTATACATAGGATAATTTATTTACAGCATTGGAGACCTCTCTCCATTCAGAGGCTTGTATAGAGCGGTCTGTTTGTCTTCTCGTTTAGCTGGATTGCAAACATGGTCTCGCCTAGCGGTGGTATTGATGCATGGAACCGCCAGGGTGACTGGAGAGGAATGAAGGAGGTTGATGTCTCATTTGCATAAAATCTTCCTTTGCATAGTCTAGATCTGGCCCAGGTGTAGGCGGCCATTATTTACCTGGCGCCTAAGGGCACAAGCCAACAAACCCGCCCGACCTTCCCCTGACGACCCCACAAAATTACCTGGACCGAGGCCTGTTACTCTTTCTATTAATTTCTGCAACATTTGCGGACTTTCCTCTAATTTTCACTCTGTTGAACACCATCTATCCTCCTACAAACCTGATCTTCTTTTTCTCACCGAAACTCAGGTGTCTGTAGCAACATCCAGCAGCCCCTTTTCTGTATCCTCCTACTTTCTCTATCCTAGTTTCAAAGCCATAGGCGGATGTTGTGCATATGTGCACAACAAACTCACTTGCTCTCGTGTTCCCGATTTCGACTCCTCTGAATTCTCAACTTTATGGCTCAAACTTTCCTGTCATTCTCTTACTAAATATTTCTGTGCTGTCTATCTTTCCCCTAACTCTACCAGCTTTCCCAAATTCTTTGACTATCTAAACTCTACAGTGGAACACATTCTATCCATTTCTCCTTTCTCAGAAATCTCCATCGTAGGAGATTTCAACTTTCACCACCGCCAATGGCTTTCCTCTCACACTACTGACCCACCTGGTGAACAAGCCTACGTCTTTTCTATCCTAAATGACCTAGAGCAGTTAGTTTAGCAACCCACCCGTATCCCGGATCGCCTCGGAGATCGGCCCAACATTCTTGACTTGTTTCTAACTTCTAACCCTTCTTCTTATACTGTCGATCTTTTCTCTCCTTTGGGCTCTTCCTACCATAATCTTATCTCTGTCTCCTGTCCTATCTCTCCAGTACGGCCACCCGATCCTCCTAGCCAACAGCGCTTGTGGCACTTTGGCGCTGCCGACTGGGAGGCTGTCCGGCAGTACTTCTTTGATTTCCCATGGAATTATTTCTGCTTCCGTGGCCGGGGACCCTCGGAGAGTGCTAAACGCATTACCAAGGTAATCCTATCGGGCATGTAAGCATACATTCCATTCTCTTTCTCTCAGACTAATGCTAAAAAATCTTGGTTTACTCACGCCTATTCTACTTCTGTCCGCAATAAGGAGGAAGCATTCAAACGGTACCGACTCCTTAAAACTCAAGACTCTCAATCTTCCTATGTTTCTGCCCGAAATCAAGCCAAATCTGTTCTTCGATTTGCCAAGCACTCTTTCATCAATAATAAATGCACTGAACTATCCAACTCTCGCTCTTCCCAAACTTTCTGGCATCTAGCCAAAAACCTCTCCAACAATTTCTCTTCCTCGTCTTTCCCTCCCATTTCCCACTCTGATGGCACAACCATCACTTCTTCCTCTGGATGGGTGCATAAGAGGTGTAGTGGTTCGAGGGGCACCTGGTCGCGGGCCGTTAACTTTGAATATGCCATATGTAGGGGTGTCTTGGCAGTACCAGATCTACCTGGTAGCGTAGAATTTGGGGATGTGCACCTGGAATGTGTCAAAAAGTTCTTTTACTTGGGTGATATGGTTGCTGCTGATGTGGGGCTGAGGCCTGATCAGTCGCGGGAGTCAGAAGTGGATGGATGAAGTTCAGAGAGATGCTGCCATTACTAACCATTAAAGGGCTCTTCCTACGACTAGAAGAGAGGTTATATAGTACCGTACCTGTATATAGCATGATGGTGTATGCTAGCGAAACCTGGCCACTGAAGATGGAAGATAAAAATAGTATGGAGCAGAATTAAATCAGGATGGTGAGATGGATATGTGGGTCTGCTATGAGAGACAGAACCTGCAGTTTGGAACACAGAGGGCGCTTAGGAATTGAGAGTGTTAGTGGGGAGATGCGTAGGACCAGGCTTAGATGGTATGTATATGTGGAAAGAATGAATGAGAATAGTTGGGTTAAGAAAAGCAAGTCTATGAACGTGGAGGGAGTCGCAAAGAGAGGTAGACCCCATAAATAATGTGGGATCAGGTAGTACAAGGTGATCTCTCATCCAAAGGACTGACTAAGAGGGACACCAAAGACCGAGCTGTCTGGAATGACACCATAAGGTGAACAAAAAGAATGACCTACTCACATGTAGATCTTAGTCTTTAATGTATGTATGTATGTATGTATGAGATTAAACTATACTCAACACAGGTGTATCTTGCAAACTGCTTGTCTATTTAGAGGCCTTAATGGAGAGAATAATCACAAAATAATTGCAACTGTTTACAGGGAGAGAGGAGCAGCAATGGTAACGGTATGAGAGGTTCTATTCTAGTGTTAACTGTGAGTACCCAGGAGTACTTAATTAGATTGATATCCATTATTTGACAAATGGATATTAATCGTGGACATGTGCTGAACTTTTAACAGTCCTGATAGTGTAATGGTTAGAGCATGTAAGTTATGTATGTGGTGTCCTGGGTTCGAATCCCAGAAGGATCACAGGCTTCATTAATTTAATTTGGGGAGTTATTAGTGTTAAGAACGACATTACTTAATATCAATAGGTTCAGGAACAGTGCATTACGAGGTCGGTCCTTTGAGATCTGTGCCCTATAAACTGTTCTTTCCTCTCGCATAAGCATTACACTATTCATAGTGCAGTTGGGTCCTGTACATGATTAGATTGATATGTAGTATTCGATAAATGGATATTAAGCGTGCTAATGTGCTGAACCTATAACTGTCCTCATGGTGTAATGGTTGGAGCGTGTAAGCTCTGTATGTGGTGTCCCGGGTTCGAATCCCGGGTGGATCACATAATTTCATTAAATTCATTTGAGGGGTTATTAGTGTTAAGAACGATATTACTCTCCCAGTAGACAAGATTATTCTACCTAGCTCGTGGGCGTCTGATGTATCCCAGGCAAATAGTGTGGCGGCACCGTGACGTTTCCAGATAACTCTTCCACGCACATTGGCACGAGGCAAACAAACCAAATATATAATTCTGGCTTACATTACACATCTATTGCTCTCTCTCTCCCTCTCTTCAGATTACAGAGACAAAGGAGGGTGGTACTGGTGGTTATTGTTGTTAAATTACAAACAATTTCACTACGACCTACTGAACAACTAGCCACATAAGGGTAGAGTTAGCATTGTGTTGTGTTCCCCATCAGCCAGAGAGACCGCCGGTTGAGGCCATGAATCAGGCGTGGCGAGAGAAATATCCGCACCACAGCCCATCTAGGAATAGTAGCGAGGTAGAGATCCTGTAATAACAAACACCGACCATATTGTTTGCCTCAGTTGGGAACCAACGAGAGGCATATTACCGCTCATCGTTGTTGTTCTGTTTTTGCTTGTTGGATTGGATCAGCCAAAAGAATTATCAGAAGGAGAAAGACTAGGCAGGAAAAGGGTTTGGAGCGGCTGGATGACTGACAGGGTTCAATGGAAGCCTTCGGTGCTATGCAATGGTTGTTTCTCTTTTTTTCTTCATATTTGGACGCAAGTTTAGTGCCGTAATTATCAAACAATGTGGTGAAAATTAATAATTTATCTTGTAAATTTTAGTTACCAGCAGATTAAGTAGATGTCAGAGCAATTACAATGATCATTAATCCAGTTATCAATAATGACATGACATTAATATAGGAAAGGTGAGACAAGCCATAATAATTTTGATCACTTAAAGTCTCGAAGTAAGGAAGGCGACAGAGAAAATATTTCGGGGTGAGGAGATCACTAATATATGTCCAAATTTATATACCGGTATACAGTATAGGAAGAAATGTTTCATCCTGTGTATTATTCAACAAATACCTAATGGAACGTGTTCAGTTGAACACATTGTAATTACACCACCATCTTCGCATGCTTCCCCGTGGTACACTTGGATGAATTATTAAGCCAGCACGCTTTAAGTCAAGAATATTAAGCCAGCACGCTTTAAGTCAAGAATAGCGTCAGGACTGGAGTCCCTTTTCGATAACCCCAGTCCCATGGCTAAATCTAGCTCAAAACCACCTTGTATAGCTCTCTGCTGTCATAAGTTTAAATTACCTGTCAACTTTTGTTAACATTATTACCTATGCATTATTTATAAACGAAGTAGGCCTATTCTCTAATCGATAGTCATTAGTCCCCAAGTTATCACTCATTTTCCTATTAATTATTTTACAACAGTTTCTACTCATGAAATCTATACAACACAAGTGAAATATTAATAAAATTATGCATTTCATTAATCACCCTAAACTTTGAATCTTCAATCACCTTGATTCCAGTACATTTGTAAATAGTTCTTTATCACAAACGAAATCTATCATTCATTTATACAGCGCAAATGAAACTTAGCATTCAACTAAATGAGGGCAAATGAAACTTATAATCAATATATTTCACAGTCATGAAGCCTTGGTGATATCTAATATGGGTTTCAAAAGCCGTGTTACATTGTTTTTTTCGGGAATAACTTATTAACAAACAGTTGGATTAGTATGATATTTTGACACAGCTTTGTTCACACCATGTCCTAATTTTAGTCAATATAGTGCATTACCAATAGTGTAGAAATAAGCCACTTGTCCCTGTGTCATGAGGTTAAAGTCAAACATTAATGACTAAGAAACGGACAAGTCTACCGTGGCTTACCGGTGAGAACCACCAAACCATTATTGCTCCTCCATCAAACACGGTAGTTATCAGCCACCACCCAACCCTTCTATCACATTTAAATTCAAGTTATCTGTCAATATCAAAATAAAAATATACAAAATACATACTTTTTGTATATTTATACTTGATATTGACATATAACTTGAATTTAAATGCGATAGTAGGGTTGGGCGGTGGCCGATAACTACCGTGTTTGATGGAGAATTAATAATGGTTTGGTGGTTCTCACAGGTAAGCCATGGTAGACTTGTCCGTTTCCGAGTCATTAACACACTGAACCCCAGCTAGTTTAGAATAAATGTACATCCAGGGACCGGCCGATTTGGCCAACAATTTTGTTTTCTAAAATGGAAGAAAAGGGTGAGAAATGAAGAAAACAAAATTACTCACCTTGGTCATTTGGGGGTCGTATGGGGGGGGGGGGGCGGCAGCCTCATACATCAGCTGAGGCCGGGCGGCCTTCAAAATTCCCGCCCGGCCAGCCACAGTTGAGCGCAGCAGCATGGCAGATGTATGATGCGGCCAGTTTTCGAGTGACGGTTATTTACACCACCCAAGCATCATGTGTGCCTTCATAGTTCATATACTACCAACATGTATCACATAATGTCATTGTAAGTGAAGTTACAGTGTGAAAAGTGCTTAGATATAAGTCTTGTAAGTGCACACGAGTGGCAAGACCGTGGCGCGTCCCCATTGCCATGAAGACTGGCGGCCATCATGGTCTCGGACAATAACAGAACGCACGAACTGACACACACCCAGCTGACTGACACACGCCACCAACACTTTCCCTTTTATTGCGTTTCTCTCTTACTCCCCTGCTTTATTCAGTTTTCATGTCACTTCCTCTCTTTATTCAGTTTATTAGTTTATCATATGTTTCATAGTTATAAAATATGAGTTCCACACATTGTTTTACGCACGGTTGACTTAGAAATAGTATATATTTACATTTATTGGTGTCCGTCACTGTTTTACGTATATTTGAGTGTCAATCTCACTTACATATTGTGTTCGGCACTTTGTATATATTTAGTATTTACACTAGGTTTATATACACACACACTTCATAGCGTCTTTTATCGCAGTCTTTCAGTACACTCGTTTACAAATACTCAAGGGTGTGATACTCCCTAAAGCAGTCCGGAAGACACAGTGGAACATCACATTCTGTGCACATCCACCTGATATCTGTTCTCTCAGGCTACCTCTGACACCGACACCGTCTTCGGGGTTTGTCATTGTTTTCTGTGGGCGGCACATATTCAGGGAATTGGCATTGTGTCAGCCTGGCAATCCCTTCTGCTGCTGGGCATCTATGGGCGGGGGGTTGCTGGAAGTGGGGGGCAGTCATGTATTCCCTCAACAGCTCCCTGGACAACTCGATGCAGAAGTTCTCCATCGTTTCCTGCTTGCCGGTGATTGTTGCGTAGAGGATGTGGCTGTTATACAGGGTGAGATCGAGGAGGTGGAAATATAACTTCTTATACCACCTCATCGTCTTCCTTGCACACTCACATGACGAGATGACAGCATCTGATTTGTCCACCAGCCACATGTTGATGTTATAATCACAGATGGCCAAAGGTTTCTTGATTAGTTCACCAATTGCTCTGTCACGACGTCTGCTGTCTTGGAAGATGGGACGGTGGACTGTTGTGAGGACGTTCACATCCCGGTTATCCATCCAGGACAACATGAGGACATTGTTAGCCTTCTTGTGGATTATGGAGCCCTTTTCCCGCCTGGGTGGTAGTTCGGGCATGAAGATCCGATTCCTCCTGACGGTGCCACAGACTCCTGTAGTGCGGCTATGCAGGAACTTGGCAAGGGAGGAGCTGGTGTACCAGTTGTCCAGGTACAGTATGTGGCCCCTGTCCAGGTAGCCCTGCAGCATGGTGGTGACGACGGCCCCAGAAATTCCGTATGTCCTCGTTTCCTCCAATTATGTTTTCTTGCCCATATACAGAATTAGGTCCTGGATGTAACCGGTTTGACAGTCACACATCACGAAGGTCTTCAGGCCATACCGATGTCGTTTACTGGGCATGTACTGCTGGATGCCAATATTCCCCCTCCACAGCAGCAAACTCTCATCAATAATGAGCTTCTGATGGGGTTTGTAGGCGGCAGCAAGCTTCACCTTCAGGTACTCGAAGATGGGTCTTATCCTCTCCATGGGGTCATTCATAGCTCTTGGTTGACTTTGATTTCTGGTGTGGGCTGCCAGGCTGTCAATGAAATGTAGGTTCCCCATTATGGCTGTGAACCTATTTCTGCTCATTATTTGGCCAAAAATAGTGGTTCGGATGAGGGGATCCCAGGACCAGTACTTTTTTATGGAGGATTTCCTTGTGACTTCCATCAGCATGACAATGGCCAAGAATGTGTAAACTCTGGGACATCTAGGGAGGACCATGACAGCCTTGCAGAGTATTTTGACTGCTCTTTCCCAGCCATGAAATCATAATTGTACCAGTTGGTCTGGTCAACAATTAGAGCCACGAGTATTGTAGTGAAGAACTGCCTGAAGATTTCAAGTCTCGTGGTCTGCCGCCCCTGGTTTGGAAGCGTAGGGCCGGCAATCCCAGCGTCCACAAAGTTGTAGTCGGTGGGCACAAAGTTGTCTCCATCAACCCAATCCCACACGTCGGGTTGAGCAGCACCTTCGTCGTCAGAGTCGTCAGGAAGGGAGTCACCATCAGGGCGGGAGGGCTTTGCCCTGCCTCTTGCCGTGCCTCTTGCTCCTCTTGCCCCTGCCCTCAACCTCGGCCTTGGTCGAGCCGGCCCAGCCCTTGCTCTAGCACTGCCAGGGGTGGGGCGTATTAGGGTTACCTTAGACACCCTTCGGCCACGCCCACGCACAGGGCCACGGGCACGCCCACGTATGTTGGTAGGGCGTTGCGCACGATCAGGGCATTGTGGCGATGCAGGCGGTGATGGTGTCTGACTGTCGTGTCTGTGGGAGGTCCCAGGCTGAGGAGAAGGTACAGGTGAGTATGGTAGTGGTCCGGGAGGTGATGGTGGGGGTGAGTCAATCCGGGGTGATGACGGAAACAGGCGACATGCGGAGCGGCGAGGGTGGCGTGGTGGAGATGATTCTAGGGCAGGCATATCCTCATCTATTGCTTCTGAAGAAGAAGTCAATGGCTGCGCTGCTAAGATGGCTGCACCCCTGCGCAACCCATAGAAAGTGTAGGGGGTTGGCGTTTTTAGTGGAGAGGCAATGCGGGGTGGTGGGGAAGGCATACGCGGTGGGGGAGCACCGCGGCGAGGCACGTGTGGTGTCGGATCTTGGCGCACCTCACCCTCCTCCCCCTCCAAATCCTCACCTCTTCTCTTCTCTGCCCTACGATGAGGTGGAATGTTGAGGAAGGCCATGGGGGTCTGGGTCATCTTCCTCATCCTCATCTTGCTCCTCCCCACTTGCTGAGGAGTCCACTATGTTACGGGGAGCGGGGGAACGGTAGCTACTCTCCTCCCTTTCTTGTAACATGGCGTACGTTTCAGAGATGGGGAGATAGGGTTCCTCCTCATGCATGTCATCTATCTCGGCCAAAGTGGGACTATATTCGTCCTCTGAATCGTCATTTGATGATCCAGTGTCACTATCAGGCACATCACTCTCGTCAAGTATGGCCATGGCATCGGCCAGGGATATTCCCCTGCGTGGATAACGGCATGGTAAATCCGACATGGTGTTACACTCTCGAGATGTATGGGTAAACTGACTTTCCTTTGTCACGCACGTCCCTTGTCCCAACAAACCTAGATTTGGGTGTTGCCATACATTGCCTACATCCTAAGGAATATTCCATACAAATATGAAGCCTATAGCTGCCATTGGACAAGAGTAAATAAGGTCCAAATTCACGGTGAAATCAGTTGGTACTTATCCGCCACTAATCTGCCCGGCAGGACTTGGGGGATAGCTGAGCATGGTCAAGTAATGTGTACATCCTAAAGAGTGTCTCACAAACATTTCAAGCTGATAGCTACCATAGGACAAGAGTAAATGAGGTCGAAAGTCGTTGGGAGATAAGTGGGTACAGTGTTTTTCATCACCTCCCCCGCATGACCACCCGCCTGGCAGCACTTAGGTGACAGCTGAGTATAGCATTGTCATGCGTACATCCTAAGGAGTGTCTCACACAGATTTCAAGCCTATAGCTCCCATACGACAGGAGTAAATAAGGTCCAAAGTCGCGGTCAAATAAGTGGGTAAAGTGGCGCCACTAATCCATCCACCACCACACGCGCGGCCTGGCTGGCCGGTTCCCGTGTACCGTCCCTGTTCGCCCACACTCTACGGTATATCCCCGACCATGTTCCGTGAGTTCTAAAATAACAAATTTAAAAGTGTTCTATGCAAACGCTCGTAGCATACGCAATAAATTTTCAGATTTAGAGGAGCTAGTGTTTACAGAAAATTATGATGTGATTGGCATAACAGAATCTTGGCTCAATACAGAAGATAGAGACTTTTTAGCAGAGTATTCACTTCCCGGTTATGTAATGTTTGAGAAAAGCCGAATAAATCGAAATGGAGGTGGCGTTTTACTTTATATCAAAGAAAGTCTTAACCCTACCCTCTTGTCAAAACCTCAAATTGTGAACGTCGACGCATCTTTTGTGCTAATAAAGAATAATAAAGGTACAAAAATAATACTTGCATTAATATACAGACCTCCAGCTCAATCAGTGCAAACTGACCGAGAAATTTACGAACAAATTGCAGATGTAAGTAACTCACAAGATACCGTAATTTTTGGCGACTTTAATTTACCTGTGACCAAGTGGGGCGATACTCTTACTTCACACTCCGGACATGACTTGTATACGAACTTGCAAGAGAGTTCGCTTTATCAATTTGTTCGAACGCCAACCCGTGGTAATAACGTTCTTGACATTGTACTTGCAACAAAAGAAGAATTAATAGAGAATTTGAATGTTGGTGATGAATTCAGTAACAGCGACCATCGTACGATAACTTTCACTTTAAAGTTTACTAGTAACGAACCAAATAGTAGCATCGAAAAAGTCCCTAATTTCAAGAAAGCAAACTTCCATAAACTTAGAGCTATGTTTAAAGAAACTGACTGGAGCTTTTTAATTCACAATAACGACATAAATACATCTTGGAAGTTATTCGAAGCCACTTACCTAAATGCAGTGCAAGACTGCATACCATCGAAAATACGGCGTCCAGGCCATAATAATAAGCCCAAATGGTGGAATAAAGATATTTCAAACTGCCTGCTTGCTAAAAAATTTGCTAATGATAGATTAAAATCCTCACAAAATGAGGAAGAACGGCTGAAATTTGTAGAGCTACGACGCAAAGCCAAAAAGTTAATTAAGCAAAGTAAAAAGACCTTAGAGTTACATATTGCGAATCAAAGTAAAACAAACCCGAAAGAATTCTATAGTTATATCAGAAAGAAAAAAGTAGTTACTTCAACTGTTGGACCGTTAGTCGATGAAAATGGAGAATACACCAAAGACGAAGTACAAATGAGTAATGCCCTCAATACCTTCTTTGCATCAGTTTTTACAACAGAAGACCTCAGTGATATCCCTACACCATCGCCGATTCAGATTGATAATTCAGATGTTCTAAGCAATATCACCGTTACAGAGAGAGAAGTATTGAATTGTTTAGATAAACTCAAGGTAAATAAAACGCCTGGACCTGATACAATCTCGCCTAGAGTTCTAAAGGAAGCTAAGGATGAGCTCTCCAAACCACTGACATTACTATTCAATAAATCCTTGCTGTCTGGAACTATGCCCGATCAGTGGAAACTAGCCAACGTAACACCGATATTCAAAAAAGGCAGCAAATCCCTACCCAGTAACTATCGTCCAATTAGCTTAACCTCAGTGGTATGTAAAATGCTAGAAACGGTCATACGAGACAGACTCGTAAATCACTTAGAGGAAAATAACATACTTAACCCTTAAATGGCGGCGCGCAACATAAGTCGAGTATAATAAATCTGGACTATGTGGCGGCGCGCTACATAGGTCGAGTTGGTATTTCCCGCCGTAATTTAAGTGGAAAGCAAAATCTAGCGGTCAGGCAGTGCACTAGTAAGTCCCACCCACACATCCCCATCACGTGAGCTTGGCTCAGTACCGCTCTAGCCGCCACAATGGAGAGACAAGATTTGCCCGTGTTCGATTCGGTGCCCGCCCCTAGTACGTCGCGCCAGCCAAGGCGTAGGGTCCCGCTCTCAGCCCAGGAGTTAGTTCTGCTGATGAACTCTTCAGCGGTATCTAGAATATCGTTGAATGAAAGCATGGAAGGGCTTGGTGACAGTGGGGGAAGTGAGGAGGAAGAAGAACTGGAAGATAACCCTGTCATCGGTTTTTCTCAGACGCCATAACTTGCGGGGCGAAGATGGTGAAGATAGTGACGAGGAGCTTGATGAACACACTGGTGTTGGTGTTGGTAAGTACAATGTACATTTATATTATTTGAGAGATTGATAGAGATTATATATATTATATATATCGGTGTACAGTAGAATACATTCCTTACGCATGTGACTGCAATTGCTCGCAAGTTTGATTGCAAGCGATTGAAGATTGTGGTGTTGGTCTTCATATATTACGTTTCCATTCATTATTTATAGGCGTAGGCTATATAATACATATATATATCGGTGTACAGTAGAATACATTCCTTACGCATGTGACTGAAATTGTTTGCAAGTTTGATTGCAAGCGATTGAAGATTGTGGTGTTGGTCTTCATATATTACGTTTCCATTCATTATTTATAGGCGTAGGCTATATAATACATATATATATCGGTGTACAGTAGAATACATTCCTTACGCATGTGACTGAAATTGTTTGCAAGTTTGATTGCAAGCGATTGAAGATTGTGGTGTTGGTCTTCATATATTACGTTTCCATTCATTATTTAGAGGCGTAGGCTATATAATACATATATATATCGGTGTACAGTAGAATACATTCCTTACGCATGTGACTGAAATTGTTTGCAAGTTTGATTGCAAGCGATTGAAGATTGTGGTGTTGGTCTTCATATATTACGTTTCCATTCATTATTTCCTTACGCATGTGACTGAAATTGCTTGAAAGTTTTATTGCAAGCGATTGAAGATTGTGGTGTTGGTCTTCATATATTACGTTTCCATTCATTATCTTATTATCTTATAGCGTAGGCTATATAATACATATATATCGGTGTACAGTAGAATACATTCCTTACGCATGTGACTGAAATTGCTTGAAAGTTTTGCAAGCGATTGAAGATTGTGGTGTTGGTCTTCATATATTACGTTTCCATTCATTTGATAGGCGTATATCACGGTGTAGGGTTGATTTCATAGTATGAAATCAACCCTACACCGTGATATAGACGCCTATCAAATGATGGTATTGATATTATTATTTCGTGTTTGCGAGTTTTCAATCATTTGATAGGCGTATATCACGGTGTAGGATTGATTTCATAGTATGAAATCAACCCTACACCGTGATATAGACGCCTATCAAATGATGGTATTGATATTATTATTTCGTGTTTGTGAGTTTTCAATCATTTGATAGGCATATATCACGGTGTAGGTGTGTTTTCATAGTATGAAATCAACCCTACACCGTGATATAGACGCCTATCAAATGATGGTATTGATATTATTATTTCGTGTTTGCGAGTTTTCAATCATTTGATAGGCGTATATCACGGTGTAGGATTGATTTCATAGTATGAAATCAACCCTACACCGTGATATAGACGCCTATCAAATGATGGTATTGATATTATTATTTCGTGTTTGCGAGTTTTCAATCATTTGATAGGCGTATATCACGGTGTAGGATTGATTTCATAGTATGAAATCAACCCTACACCGTGATATAGACGCCTATCAAATGATGGTATTGATATTATTATTTCGTGTTTGCGAGTTTTCAATCATTTGATAGGCGTATATCACGGTGTAGGATTGATTTCATAGTATGAAATCAACCCTACACCGTGATATAGACGCCTATCAAATGATGGTATTGATATTATTATTTCGTGTTTGCGAGTTTTCAATCATTTGATAGGCGTATATCACGGTGTAGGATTGATTTCATAGTATGAAATCAACCCTACACCGTGATATAGACGCCTATCAAATGATGGTATTGATATTATTATTTCGTGTTTGCGAGTTTTCAATCATTTGATAGGCGTATATCACGGTGTAGGATTGATTTCATAGTATGAAATCAACCCTACACCGTGATATAGACGCCTATCAAATGATGGTATTGATATTATTATTTCGTGTTTGCGAGTTTTCAATCATTTGATAGGCGTATATCACGGTGTAGGATTGATTTCATAGTATGAAATCAACCCTACACCGTGATATAGACGCCTATCAAATGATGGTATTGATATTATTATTTCGTGTTTGCGAGTTTTCAATCATTTGATAGGCGTATATCACGGTGTAGGATTGATTTCATAGTATGAAATCAACCCTACACCGTGATATAGACGCCTATCAAATGATGGTATTGATATTATTATTTCGTGTTTGCGAGTTTTCAATCATTTGATAGGCGTATATCACGGTGTAGGATTGATTTCATAGTATGAAATCAACCCTACACCGTGATATAGACGCCTATCAAATGATGGTATTGATATTATTATTTCGTGTTTGCGAGTTTTCAATCATTTGATAGGCGTATATCACGGTGTAGGATTGATTTCATAGTATGAAATCAACCCTACACCGTGATATAGACGCCTATCAAATGATGGTATTGATATTATTATTTCGTGTTTGCGAGTTTTCAATCATTTGATAGGCGTATATCACGGTGTAGGATTGATTTCATAGTATGAAATCAACCCTACACCGTGATATAGACGCCTATCAAATGATGGTATTGATATTATTATTTCGTGTTTGCGAGTTTTCATTCATTTGATAGGCATATATCACGGTGTAGGGTTGATTTCATACTATGAAATCAATCCTACACCGTGATATACGCCTATCAAATGATTGAAAACTCGCAAACACGAAATAATAATATCAATACCATCATTTGATAGGCGTCTATATCACGGTGTAGGGTTGATTTCATACTATGAAATCAATCCTACACCGTGATATATGCCTATCAAATGAATGAAAACTCGCAAACACGAAATAATAATATCAATACCATCATTTGATAGGCGTCTATATCACGGTGTAGGGTTGATTTCATACTATGAAATCAATCCTACACCGTGATATACGCCTATCAAATGAATGAAAACTCGCAAACACGAAATAATAATATCAATACCATCATTTGATAGGCGTCTATATCACGGTGTAGGGTTGATTTCATACTATGAAATCAACCCTACACCGTGATATACGCCTATCAAATGAATGAAAACTCGCAAACACGAAATAATAATATCAATCATTTGATAGGCGTCTATATCACGGTGTAGGGTTGATTTCATACTATGAAATCAACCCTACACCGTGATATATACGCCTATAAAATGATGATATCAATATACGGTATATATATATATATATATATATATATATATATATATATATATATATATATATATATATATATATATATATATATATACGTATATTTATTGTTCTATATATGATATTTTGGATAAATTTACTTTCTCTCTCTCTCTTTCTCTCTTTCTCTTTCCTTCTTCCTATCGTGTTTGTGTGACTTACTGACTGATTACTGTAGGACACTCCTCAAACAACCAACCCTCACAGCCACCCGGGCAGTACCACCAAGTAGGAATTTATTTCTCTACCTTCATGTATTCATGTATTTATTCATTTCTTCGCGTGACTCCATGTTGCTTGCAATCATTTGATAGGCGTATATCACGGTGTAGGGTTGATTTCATAGTATGAAATCAACCCTACACCGTGATATAGACGCCTATAAAAAATGATGATCTCAAACGGTATATATATATATAGATATATATATATAATATATATATATAAACGTATTTTTATTGTTCTATATATGATAGTTTGGAGAAATTTACTTTCTCTCTCTCTCTCTCTCCTCTCTCTCTCTCTCTCTCTCTCTCTCTCTCTCTCTTTCTCTCTCTTTCCTTCTTCCCATCTGTTTGTGTGACTCACTGTTTATCAGGTCAATCCCCAGAATAACCTTGACAATTAGCCCCGGGCACTACCATCTTGTAGTATATGCTTTCTCTACCTTCATGTATTTATTCATTCTTTCTTCGCTTGACTCCATGTTGCTTGCAATCATTTGATAGGCGTATATCACGGTGTAGGGTTGATTTCATAGTATGAAAACCGTGATATTATACGCCTATCAAATGATGATATTGATATTATTATTTAGTGTTTGCGAGTTTTCAATCATTTGATAGGCGTATATCACGGTGTAGGATTGATTTCATACTATGAAATCAACCCTACACCGTGATATATGCCTATCAAATGATTGAACTCGCAAACACGAAATAATAATATCAATACCATCATTTGATAGGCGTCTATATCACGGTGTAGGGTTGATTTCATACTATGAAATCAATCCTACACCGTGATATATGCCTATCAAATGAATGAAAACTCGCAAACACGAAATATAATATCAATACCATCATTTGATAGGCGTCTATATCACGGTGTAGGGTTGATTTCATACTATGAAATCAATCCTACACCGTGATATACGCCTATCAAATGAATGAAAACTCGCAAACACGAAATAATAATATCAATACCATCATTTGATAGGCGTCTATATCACGGTGTAGGGTTGATTTCATACTATGAAATCAACCCTACACCGTGATATACGCCTATCAAATGAATGAAAACTCGCAAACACGAAATAATATCAATACCATCATTTGATAGGCGTCTATATCACGGTGTAGGGTTGATTTCATACTATGAAATCAACCCTACACCGTGATATATACGCCTATAAAAAATGATGTATCAATATACGTATATATATATAATAATAATATATATAATATATATATATATATATATATATATATATATATATATATATATATATATATATATATATATATATTTATTGTTCTATATATGATATTTTGGATAAATTTACTTTCTCTCTCTCTCTCTTTTCCTCTCTTTCTCTTTCCTTCTTCCTATCGTGTTTGTGTGACTTACTGACTGATTACTGTAGGACACTCCTCAAACAACCAACCCTCACAGCCACCCGGGCAGTACCACCAAGTAGGAATTTATTTCTCTACCTTCATGTATTCATGTATTTATTCATTTCTTCGCGTGACTCCATGTTGCTTGCAATCATTTGATAGGCGTATATCACGGTGTAGGGTTGATTTCATAGTATGAAATCAACCCTACACCGTGATATAGACGCCTATAAAAAATGATGATCTCAATATACGGTATATATATATATATATATATATATATATATATATATATATACGTATTTTATTGTTCTATATATGATATTTTGGATAAATTTACTTTCTCTCTCTCTCTCTCTCTCTCTCTCTCTCTCTTTCTCTCTCTCTTTCCTTCTTCCCATCTGTTTGTGTGACTCACTGTTTATCAGGTCAATCCCCAGAATAACCTTGACAATTAGCCCCGGGCACTACCATCTTGTAGTATATTCTTTCTCTACCTTCATGTATTTACTCATTTCTTCGCTTGACTCCATGTTGCTTGCAATCATTTGATAGGCGTATATCACGGTGTAGGGTTGATTTCATAGTATGAAAACCGTGATATTATACGCCTATCAAATGATGATATTGATATTATTAGTGTTTGCGAGTTTTCAATCATTTGATAGGCGTATATCACGGTGCAGGATTGATTTCATAGTATGAAATCAACCCTACACCGTGATATATACGCCAATAAAAATGATGATCTCAATATACGGTCTATATATATATATATATATATATATTATATATATATATATATATATATATATATACGTATATTTATTGTTCTATATATGATATTTTGGATAATTTACTTTCTCTCTCTCTCCCGCTTTCTCCCTCTCTCTCTTTCTCTCTTTCTCTCTTTCTCTTTCCTTCTTCCTATCGTGTTTGTGTGACTTACTGATACTGTAGGCCTCCTCAAACAACCAACCCTCACAGCCACCCGGGCAGTACCACCAAGTAGGAATTTATTTCTCTACCTTCATGCATTCATGTATTTATTCATTTCTTCGCGTGACTCCATGTTGCTTGCAATCATTTGATAGGCGTATATCACGGTGTAGGGTTGATTTCATAGTATGAAATCAACCCTACACCGTGATATATACGCCTATAAAAAATTATGATATCAATATACGGTATATATATATATATATATATATATATATATATATATATATATATATATATATATATATATATATACTGTATATATATATATATATATATATATATATATATATATATATACTGTATATATATATACTGTATATTGGTGTATATTGCTTGCAATCATTTGATAGGCGTATATATCACGGTATACGGTACATTTGTTTCCTTACGAAGGTGACCTTGAAATTGCTAGGACTTTTCTCTCTCTTTTCGTAAGGAAAGAAATGTACTGTACACGTTATATATCAACGCCTATCAAATGATTGCAAGCAATATACACCAATATACAGTATATATATATATATATATATATATATATATATATATATGTATATGTATATATATATACTGCATATTGGTGTATATTGCTTGCAATCATTTGATAGGCGTATATATCACGGTATACGGTACATTTGTTTCCTTACGCAGGTGACCTTGAAATTGCTAGGACTCTCTCTCTCTCTCTCTCTCTCTCTCTCTCTCTCTCTCTCTCTCTCTCTCTCTCTCTCTCTCAAATCAATCATGTCTTAGTTGTCAAGTTTGAGTCTGCACATCCCTCATACGAAATACCATTCCCACAATTTTCATAGGCAACACAAGACAGGCCAAACGAAGAAGATCGTCATCCCCACAGCCACGCCCATCCACATCCAGGCAGCGAGCTTCGTCCGAGCCTCCAGTGATGCCCGGTGGTGAGCTAGGGAACATCTCGGGGTAGTGCAGCTCTCACCACTAACCCCCGCCCATGGACAACCAGGACCATCAACGTCAACACCAGCTGTTGTTGCTCCTCCCAGGTTGTCAACGCCACCCGGGCTGCAGCGGATGAGGAGGACCAGGAGGACCAGGCGTCGGCTGACGATGTCTGAGAGTGATGCCGGCACCGGCTCAAGCTCTCCCGATTCGCCTGAAGCCAGGATATCCCCCACGCCAGCAAGCGACTCTAATGGCGGGCAGCCACAGCCACAGCCACAGCAGGGACCGCCACAGCAAGGTGCCCGGGGAAGGGCCCGAGGAAGGGGCCAAGGAAGGGCCCAAGGAAGGGCCCAAGGAAGGGCCCAAGGAAGGGCCCAAGGAAGGGCCCAAGGAAGGGCCCGAGGAAGGGCCGCAAGAGGTGATCAGGTACGTGCTCGGGGAGGTGCCCCAGGAGGTGCCCCGGGAGGTGCCCCAGGAGGTGCCCCGGGAGGTGCCCCGGGAGGTGCCCCGGGAGGTGCCCCGGGAGGTGCCCCAGGAGGTGCCCCACGAGTGGTCGGGAGGGGCAGGAGGCCGGACGAGCCACCTATCTTTGAGTGGGAGCACTGCGAGCCTCGGGATATGCCTGGGGTTCCACCCCATTTTGATAAGGGGCCAAATGGCGTCCAGCCTGCCTTTCCCTGTTCAGAAAATGACACCCCTTATGACTACTTCCGAGCATTCTTTGACGATGGATTGCTCGGGGACATCGTCAGGGAGACAAACCTCTACGCAACCCAGCACTCCGAAGAGATGGCCTCGCCCCACATGAGGAGATGGACGCCCATCGATATCCCTCAGCTCCTCGTGTTTTTGGCCCTCACCATGCTAATGCCCCACATGAGAAACACAACATGCTGGATTATTGGCTGATGCATGACATTAGATCAACGCCAGTCTTCAACATGTACATGCCCAGGGACCAATACCGGCAAATTCTGAAGTGCTTGCACTTTGTCGACAACACTGCCGCACACGGAGCTGACAAGCTTTGGAAAATCCGGCCATTCCTGAACTCCCTCCTGACCAGGTATCGCCGGTTTTTCAAACCTTTTCAGAATGTTGTGATTGATGAGTCCTTGATCCTCTTCCGTGGACGTCTCTCTTTCAGGCAGTACATTCCGTCGAAGCGTCACCGCTTCGGGATCAAGTTCTTTGTACTGTGTGACTGCGAGACAGGATACGTGCTGGACCTCATCATCTACACCGCTACTGATGTGGACATTCCAAACGACCTACTGGGTCTTTCAGGGGCGGTTGTGAAGACACTGATGGAGCCGTATCTGGATGCCAACCGTATCTTGTACAGCGACAATTTTTACACCTCTCCTCTCCTTGCCAGGTATCTCCTTGCAAGGAGCACGGGAAGCTGTGGAACTGTCAGGGCAAACAGAAAACACTGGCCCAAGTTTCATGCTACACGGAAAGGAGACATCTTCCGGAAGAAGAGCAGCAGTGACAGTATACTGGCTATTTGTTGGCATGACACAAAGCCAGTCAATGTCCTCTCCACCTTCCACAAGTCCACAATGCGAGATAGCGGGAAGAAGAGATACCAAATGGACCCTGTCACCCGCGAGAAGCATCTAGTCCCTATCTCCAAACCTGACCTTGTTATGGACTACAACATAAACATGCGGTTGGTGGATAAGAGTGACATGCAAATCACTGCTGTTGACTGCCTCAGGAAGACGTGTAAGTGGTATAAGAAGGTGGTACTCCATCTTCTTGATGTCACTATCCTGAACGCGTACAACCTGTGGATGACGCGGACAGGAAGGAAGAGCTCGGTAAGGCTGTTCGCGAAGGACATCATCGACTCCATCTTCAGGAAGCACGGAACCACACGTATGCTACCACCTCCGAGGCCGATCGTGAATATGCCTGCCCGCCTTGAGAGCCGGGACTACTTCTTGACCCACATGCTTGAGTTTTGCCCCCGCTCAGCATCACAGATCGCAGCCAACCGGAAGCACGGACTGAAGCAGTGCCACGTCTGCAAAACATACAACAAGGAGGAACCAAATTAGGAAGGAAACTACGTTCATGTGTAGCTATTGTAATGTGGGACTATGCGCTTCTCCATGTTACACAGAGTACCACACACTGGAACACTTCTAGACCTCTTCCAAGACCTCCTCCTCCTCTAGACCTCTTGCCAATCATTCATAAGTTCATGCAATCATTCATTCATCTATTTCAAACTACCTCATGAATTCATGTCATTCAATCATTCATATGGTGGAATAGCACACTACCCAAACACAAGTGCATTCATCATCATCAGCAACATCACCCATTACATCCATAAGTTTCTAATCTCATCCATCCATCTGCTTCTTGGTCTACCTCATACATCCATGTCATTTGTCTACCTCAATCATATAACTGCCTTTTATCTACCTCAAATCTATAACTGCCTTTTCTACCTCAATGCAATGTGGATTACACCTCCTGGGAACACCACAAAAAAAAAATGAGTCATCAACACTACCCCATAGGGTGATTTGGAAATGTGTTGAAATAATATTATTTATAAAACAAAACAAAAATTCCTGCAAAGCAAGCGAAACAGAGAGAGAGAGTGAAAATGCACGCCTATATATATATATATATATATATACGCCTATCAAATGATTTCAATCAATATATGGTATATATATATATATATATATATATATACCGTATATTGGTATCAATCATTTGATAGGCATACATATCACCATGTACGTACCGGTACATTGTAGGGACAGAAATGTACCGTATACCGTGATATATACGCCTATCAAATGATTGAAATCAATATAGACCAATATACAGTATATATATATTGATATCAATCATTTGATAGGCGTATATATCACGGTATACGGTACATTTTTCTCCTTACGAAAGGAGAGAGAAGAGTCATAGCAATTTCCAGGTCACATGTACGGTACATAGTAGGGACAGAAATGTACCGTATACCGTGATATATACGCCTATCAAATGATTGAAATCAATATAGACCAATATACAGTATATATATATTGATATCAATCATTTGATAGGCGTATATATCACGGTATACGGTACATTTGTCTCCTTACGAAAGGAGAGAGAAGAGTCCTAGCAATTTCCAGGTCACAGGTACGGTACATAGTAGGGACAGAAATGTACCGTATACCGTGATATATACGCCTATCAAATGATTGAAATCAATATAGACCAATATACAGTATATATATATTGATATCAATCATTTGATAGGCGTATATATCACGGTATACGGTACATTTGTCTCCTTACGAAAGGAGAGAGAAGAGTCATAGCAATTTCCAGGTCACATGTACGGTACATAGTAGGGACAGAAATGTACCGTATACCGTGATATATACGCCTATCAAATGATTGAAATCAATATAGACCAATATACAGTATATATATTGATATCAATCATTTGATAGGCGTATATATCACGGTATACGGTACATTTGTCTCCTTACGAAAGGAGAGAGAAGAGTCATAGCAATTTCCAGGTCACATGTACGGTACATAGTAGGGACAGAAATGTACCGTATACCGTGATATATACGCCTATCAAATGATTGAAATCAATATAGACCAATATACAGTATATATATATTGATATCAATCATTTGATAGGCGTATATATCACGGTATACGGTACATTTTTCTCCTTACGAAAGGAGAGAGAAGAGTCATAGCAATTTCCAGGTCACATGTACGGTACATAGTAGGGACAGAAATGTACCGTATACCGTGATATATACGCCTATCAAATGATTGAAATCAATATAGACCAATATACAGTATATATATATTGATATCAATCATTTGATAGGCGTATATATCACGGTATACGGTACATTTGTCTCCTTACGAAAGGAGAGAGAAGAGTCCTAGCAATTTCCAGGTCACATGTACGGTACATAGTAGGGACAGAAATGTACCGTATACCGTGATATATACGCCTATCAAATGATTGAAATCAATATAGACCAATATACAGTATATATATATTGATATCAATCATTTGATAGGCGTATATATCACGGTATACGGTACATTTGTCTCCTTACGAAAGGAGAGAGAAGAGTCATAGCAATTTCCAGGTCACATGTACGGTACATAGTAGGGACAGAAATGTACCGTATACCGTGATATATACGCCTATCAAATGATTGAAATCAATATAGACCAATATACAGTATATATATATTGATATCAATCATTTGATAGGCGTATATATCACGGTATACGGTACATTTGTCTCCTTACGAAAGGAGAGAGAAGAGTCATAGCAATTTCCAGGTCACAGGTACGGTACATAGTAGGGACAGAAATGTACCGTATACCGTGATATATACGCCTATCAAATGATTGAAATCAATATAGACCAATATACAGTATATATATATTGATATCAATCATTTGATAGGCGTATATATCACTGTATACGGTACATTTCTCTCCTTACGAAAGGAGAGAGAAGAGTCATAGCAATTTCAAGGTCACCTTCGTAAGGAAAAAATATATACCGTACATGGTGATATATATACGCCTATCAAATGATTGATATCAATATTCACCAATATACAGTATATATATATATATATATATATATATACCGTATATTGATATCAATCATTTGATAGGCATACCTATCATCATGTACGTATCGGTACATTGTAGGGACAGAAATCTACCGTATACCGTGATATATACGCCTATCAAATGATTGAAATCAATATACACCAATATACAGTATATATATATATTGATATCAATCATTTGATAGGCGTATATATCACGGTATACGGTATATTTCTCTCCTTACGAAAGGAGAGAGAAGAGTGATAGCAATTTCAAGGTCACCTTCGTAAGGAAACAAATATACCGTACATGGTGATATATATACGCCTATCAAATGATTGATATCAATATTCACCAAAATACAGTATATATATATATACCGTATATTGATATCAATCATTTGATAGGCGTATATATATCACCATGTACGGTATATTTGTTTCCTTACGAAGGTGACCTTGAAATTGCTATGACTCTTCTCTCCTTTCGTAAGGAGAGAAATATGCCGTATACCGTGATATACACCGATATACAGTATATATATATATATATATATATATATATTATATATATATATATATAATCATATATATATACCGTATTTGTACGGTAGCTTGTAAGGAATGAAATTTATTAGTGATAAATGAAAGAGAATACAGAAACTGAACTGAAAATAGAGTGAAAAAGATAATAATACAGAAATATTACAAGCAAATAAAGAAAGAGGGATTAGAGAAAAGAATAATGAGAATTACATATACGAAAGGGAGAAATATAGAGAAGAGAGACAGGGAGGAAGGGAGACAGCGCGTACGAAGGAGAAGGGAGGAGAGAGAGAAAGCGAGCTAGCCAGAGAGAGAGAGAGAGAGTCAGACAGACAGATAAGAGGAGTGAGAGAGACAGAAAGAGAGAGAGAGAGAGAGAGAGAGCGAGAATACAGAGAATACAGAAATAAGGAGAAACAAGATAAAATAAGAGGGCTTACCGAAGGAATACCGTATTTGTACGGTAGCTTGTAAGGAATGAAATTTATTAGTGATAAATGAAAGAGAATACAGAAACTGAACTGAAAATAGAGTGAAAAAGATATAATAATACAGAAATATTACAAGCAAATAAAGAAAGAGGGATTAGAGAAAAGAATAATGAGAATTACATATACGAAAGGGAGAAATATAGAGAAGAGAGACAGGGAGGAAGGGAGACAGGGCGTACGAAGGAGAAGGGAGGAGAGAGAGAGAAAGAAAGCGAGCTAGCCAGAGAGAGAGAGAGAGAGTCAGACAGACAGACGAGAGGAGTGAGAGAGACAGAAAGAGAGAGAGAGAGAGAGAGAGAGAGAAAGAGCGAGAATACAGAGAATACAGAAATAAGGAGAAACAAGATAAAATAAGAGGGCTTACCGAAGGAATAATAGACGCGCGTGAGGCCGAAGTCAGGACAAAGCGAACGCATCCGAACGCGCCTGGGAAATACACCAAAAAGTAGCCTCCCTTCCTCACCTCCTCCCACCCTCCACACTCGCTCAATTCATTCAGAATAGACTTCTATGGGGAGACGAAGAGTTGTTCGTTCCAAAAATCATCGTTTCGTTCCGATTGGAGCCATAGTTACGGCGCTAGGGCGAGTGAAAGTGAGCGAATATTTCGGGATTGTGCCCGCTGGGCGGCTCGTGTAAAATACCGCCTAGCCCGCTAATAAGGTGTTAAAGATACTCAACACGGCTTTCGTAAAAAACGTTCCTGTTTAACAAACCTCTTAGACTTCTTCCACGATATCCTCAACCTCTACGATGAGAGTAAAGCTGTAGATATTATATACCTTGATTTTCAAAAGGCCTTTGACAAAGTTCCCCACAAACGTTTACTGCTAAAACTAAAAGCGCATGGAATACAAGACGGTGTGTTGAAATGGATAGAAAATTGGCTCAGCGACAGAAAGCAAAGAGTAGTCATAAACGGTAAGGCATCTAAATGGACCAATGTAAGTAGCGGGGTACCCAAGGGATCGGTACTAGGACCAATTCTCTTTCTAATTTACATCAACGACATAGATGAGGGTCTCACCTGTACAATCTCAAAATTTGCTGACGATACAAAAATTGCAAATAGCGTACTCTCAAAAGAACAAGTTGACGATATGCAACACAATCTAGATAAATTGTCATGTTGGGCCCAAATTTGGCAAATGAGTTTCAATGCGGATAAATGTAAAGTACTACATATCGGATACCTAAATGAGAAAGCAAACTATTCGATGAATGGCACTCAGCTTAAGAATGTAAACAGAGAAACCGATCTGGGAGTAACAATATCGAGTAACATAAAACCGAGTCAACAATGTTCAGAAGTTGTTAAGAAGGCAAACAAAATAATTGGCTTTATAGGCAGGTCATTTGAGCATAAATCCAAAGAAGTTATCCTAACCCTTTACAATTCCTTAGTCCGCCCTCTTCTGGAATACTGCGTTCAATCCTGGTGCCCTTATTACCAAAAAGATATAAACAAGCTAGAACGAGTTCAACGTAGAGTTACCAAAATGATACCTAGCCTAAAGAACAAACCATACGAAGAGCGTCTTAGAGAATTAAATCTATTTCCTTTAACCCAGCGCAGATTAAGAGGTGACTTAATTCAAGTGTTCAAAATCATCAAAGGCATCGACAATATGAACTGTAGTAAGTACTTCACTATCGACCAATCTAATTACACGCGGGGAAACGGTTGCAAAATTATTGGTAAATCTTTTAACTCACACGAATCTAAGAATTTCTTCTTCAATCGAGTTGTCAACTTGTGGAATGGGCTTCCCCGAAACGTTATAGACTGCATCACCGTTGATTCATTTAAACTCCGCCTAGACAAATATCTCGCATCAAACCCGCGACTGACTGCGTTTGTAAATGAATAACTTTATTTTATCCCCCCCCTCAGTTACTAACCCATCTGTCCCCTACTAACTTCCTAATCCTGCCACGGACATTAGTTCCAGGGCAGTAATTCCCTTTCCAATGTTCCCTTACCCACTCTAAACCACTGTTTGGACACTTGATCCTCAGTGTTTTGGAGGACAAGCAACCTAGAAGGGTCACTAGATCTGTTGTTGCTTGATTTCCTTTGTACTCCTTTGTACTCCTTTGTACCATTCTCAAGCCATTTCCTACCGTACGACCTGAATAATAGATGTTTTAGTGGAGGACGCATGGTTTGCGTCGCTGGGGTTTAGCGTTACATACATTGAGGACGCAAACGTTGCGTCGGTGGGGCTCAGTGGGTTAATGTGTGACTTTAACCTCATGACACAGGGACAAGTGCCTTATTTCTACAATTTATGTAATGCACTATATTGACGAAAATTAGGGCACGGTGTGAACAAAGCTGTGTCAAAATATCATACTGATCCAACTGTTTGTTAACCTAAGACATGCGCACCCCCTGTAGTATACAGCTACCCCTGTGCGGAGGTATGACGATTTGGGCGACCCTTGCAAATATCGATGAAAAGTACATCAGCGTGTAGGGAATGTTCGCGCGCATCGAGCCATATATATTTGACCCCCCAAAAAATGTCTGGGGGGGGAGTCCATAGTTGAAAAAAGTGGAGCGAATGGCATCGCGCGGCCAGATTGTCATCGCGTGGCAAGATTTCCCGGGTGAATATCCGCGCGCCCAGGGGGTAGGAGGAGAGGGAGGGGAGGGCGGGTTAGGGCGTAATATCGCGTATTTATCCTATTTTGAGCACTTTTATGCTATGTAGAGTATGTGTACATATGTGTACGTATGTGTACTAGCTAAGGACTCTACCTGCCTCTGAAATGAGACAAAATATAACGAGTACTAAAGTCATGTGATAATCCGTTCCTTAGGCTAAAATAAGCCTACTCAAGAACATGGATTAATTCTTTAGGTGAAACACTATGGATGCAATAGGGTTCCCAATATACTCAATAATCTCAGGGATGCGAATTAGAGTAAGAATACAAATATTTTGGTAATACAGTACCGGAGGCCATGAATATGTAAGCCTACATATTAATAAAATTGGGGGATAATGAATGTTTCATTTAACCTGGGATATATAAGCTAAATGAATGGTTTATTCTTGGGTTACACCAACTGTTCTATCAAAATTAAAGGAGCTAACACCACAGGCTTCCCTTTAAGAAATGCCGCCTGTAAATAAGAGTGTAATTGGTGAAGAGACTTTCTGGCAGAGATCGGTAGAAAATTACTCTTATCCAATATCTTTACAGCTACCTTAGTCTCTAACGAAGCATAGAGAACAGTTAAGTTCCTCCTAGAACAACGACCTGCCACCACTACTAAAATCAAGAGTGAGCACTGAGCAGGCAGCTAAACAAAATTTCAGAACTGAAAGTTCCTTTCGTGGTCAGTCACAGTTCAATCAGTCAGCCAAGACTTTCACAACCCCTGCTCATACCAGGGCACCTAAAGGGTGTGGTAACCTCAAGGATAGAGGGAGGTGGTTTCGGGGCCAACATAAGGGTAAACCCAGTAGCAATGGTAGCAAGACCTCACATCCCCCTGTACCAAAGTCAGAGTTACATTCCTCCTCCAAGATCTGAGACACACCACAGGACTCTCTCACTCCCAGCGCCAAGGCAAGGCGAGACGGTTCCGAGAGTAGTACTGCCGGACAAGACCAGTCATGTGACTGATAACTCCCGAGATTATTTCCGGGCAAGGCCCCGGCGAACATGGGCAAGGACAGTGGTCCGCAAAAGTCTCTCGTGGCGGTGGTCCCGGCAACCCCGTTTACGTTTCCCCACAGAATTCAATCATGTTTCATTGAAGGCGGGATCCATTATCAAAGAGAGGGCACAAAAGCAGATCATAATCCCCAGTCCGACGTCAATGCCAGTGTTCACATCCCGGTTGTTTTGGGTGCCAAAGAGGGACAGTGTTCAGATGAGGCCGGTGATCGACCTCTCATATCTCAATACCCACATTCACAATCAGTCAGTCAGGATGCTGACGGTGAATCGGATCAGGTAGTCACTCCCGCCGCAGGGCCGGATGTGCTCAATAGTTCTAAAAGATGCCTATAGACATGTCCCAATCAACAAACGTTCTCATAAGTTTCTAACCTTACACAACGGGAATCAAACGTTTGTCTTTCAAAAGAATGCCCTTTGGGTTATTTCTAACACCCCAAGATTTTTTCACAAAACTAGTCCGACAGGCATTGCTACCATTGCTCAAACAGGGAATCATGATTTTATGATACCTCGACGATTGGCTAGTGGTAGCCCAATCCAAGATAACGCACCTTCATCATGCTCAACTAGTATTAGACCATGTAAAGACCTTAGGGTTCAGAGTAAACTTAGGAAAGTCATCTCTCCTCCCCACCTAGCAAATCCAGCGGATGGGCCTTATCTGGGATACCAAGTTACTAACTCTGAGTTAGAGTGTGGACAACCGTCAGAATTTTCGCAGGAAACTCTTCCAGTTGCTACATTCGCGGATGACAGAGAGGAAGTTCTGGGAGTACCCGGTGGGCTCACTCAATTGAATACAGCTGACGGTACTGTTAGGTCGTCTGAAGGTCAAAAGCAGTATCTTGGTAGGAAACAAGTGTTTTCCACTTTCACAGGCGGAAACAATAAGAACAATTCCAACTTTAATCCACAACCTCCTGGCAGCTTAGGCGAAGCCAGAAGTAATTCACTCCTCCTTGACTTGGACAGCTCCACCTCCGACGGTTTGGTTAGATACAGACGCGTCAGGAACCCTGGGACGGGGTTACCAAACAAATTTAGGCCATCAAGGTCAGGATCGATGACCAACTTCAAATCATCTTCATATCAATGCCAAGGAGTTGCTAGTCCCACTATTCGTGTTACAGGAGCACAGCATGAGCCAGGCAGGAAAGTCCCTAGCCTTCAGAATGGACAATTTATCTGCAGTGACATGCATTCAAAAAGCAAGGGTCAGTAAGATAAAGAGTGTTACAAGGGTTGTCGGAAAAGATATTTCGTCTAGCCGCGAGGCTTGGGATTTATCTTCACACAAAGTATGTGCCCGGCGTGACGAATGTATGGGTGGATGCTCTGTCCCGGAGACAGAGCACTCAAGTAGAATGGGCTCTCAGACAAACATCTTTCAAAGCTGATTGCAGAGCCCTACCATCCACAAATAGATTTGTTCGTGTCAGAGGCATGCCACAGGCTGCCCCAGTAGCTCACACGCCGGAATCTCATTCCGGCGGGGGGTCCGGACGCATTTCTGGTAGAGTGGAACAAATGGAGCTCCATTTATCTGTTTCCACCTCCAAACGCATCCTTAATGTGCAAAGTAGTTCACAAACTACGGGATTATCGGGGCATGGTCTCGACGATTGCACCCTTGTGACCGGCTCAACCAATTAAAGATGTGATGCGAGAACCCGGTGTCGCTCCCGATCTCGTACTTCCACTTAGAGACAATTGGAAACCTCAAGACCTCGCTTACTCTTGCCTTGTGGAGATTCAGAAGGCCAAGTGGCTAGGCCAAGTTGGGGGAAACCGTGACTCACAAGTTGATTAATCAGTATACTCTATCAACACGATGACATTACCAATCACACTGGAAGTCATTTACTACCTGGGGGGTAGAAACTGGTCAACAACAGTCCTCGGTGGCTCTGGTGTTTAATTATTTAAATTACCTATTCGACGGTCAAGGTTGTCAGTTGCCACATTAAGGAATCACCTCACAGCAATTAGGACACCATGTTTAGATTTAACTGGTTTGTCTGTACCGGAGGCGGAGGAAAAGGGTTTCATGGGGTCTTGCTTCAAGCTTCACCCTCCTCCTCGTCAACTCACACCCATCTGGTCTCTTGATATGGCCTTTGAGATGCTGCAGTCCCGTAATTATTGCAAGGATCCTCCCTGCGAACAAATACTTGAAAAGGCAATTTTTTCTGATGGCACTGGCTACGGGTGACAGGGTGCCTGAGTTGACGGCGATGAGTTCGGAGCCAAAAACTCATTTTCAAGGTGCAACATGGGTGTACATATTGTTCCTGCTCCTAACTTCATTGCTAAGAATGAACATTATAATCATGTATTCACAGAGTTCGAAATCCCAGCTCTGAAACAGGTTGACAGGCACCATTTACTGTGCCCAGTGCAATCACTCATACTATTTATGTGGGCTTCCTGGCCCTCACAGGCGGGAGCCCTCTGGGTCTTCACGGACAGGCATTTGGTTACAAAAACGCTGGCTAGCTGTGTTATTATTTGAAGTCATTCGAGAGAGTAATCCGGGCGTGTTGGCTAGATCACACGATATCTGTAAATGGGGGGCATCATTCCGATTCCACCATAATTACTCCCTAGAAGATATTCAGCAGACCCAAGCGGTCATCAAATCATACTTTTATCACACGATACCTGTCCGTCAATCTCATGAAACCTTCTCGTACATGTGTAGCATTAAGGCAGAAAGTCTAGTGTTAAGCTAATTTTGTGACGTGAAAAAGGGGGGGGGGGGGGGGGGGGGGGGGGGGGGGGGGGGGGGGGGGGGGGGGGAGTATCCTAGCTAAGGACTCTACCTGCCTCTGAAATGAGACAAAATGCAACGAGTATAAAGGTCATGTGATAATCCGTTCCTTAGGCTAGAATAAGCCTACTCAGGAACATTTCTTAATTTTTAGGTGAAACACTATGGATGCAATAGATACTCCAGATCCAAATAGATCCAAGATCCAAATAGATCCAAATAGATCCAAATAGATCCAAGATACTCAATAATCTCAGGGATGAGATTTATAGTAAGAGTACAAATATTTTGGTAATATAGTACCTGAGGCCATGAATATGTAGGCCTACATATTAACAAATTTGGGTGCTAATGAATGTTTCATTTACCATGGGACATATAAGCTATATGAATAGTTTATTCTAGTGTTACACCAACTGTTCTATCAAACTTAAAGGTGTTAACACCACAGGCTTCCTTTAAGAAACGCCACCTGTAACCCTCTTTTATATTTTTCTTTGATATTAAACTGACCTGATTACCTGGGTTATTAGTGGTATGTGATGTTTATGATGAATGTCCCCATTCCAGTCTTGAGAATTCAGGCGCATCGTCAATGATGAAGGGGCCACTAATAACTTATAGGTTTGAGTCCCGAAGGGAAGAATGAAAACCTAATATTTAGTAGTGGCCCCAGAATCATTGACGATTTTTGCCCTCCCGTCCATCCCCTTCCCATTCATCTGCTACATTTTTGAGAGTCTCGATATGTCAGATTAAAGGTAGGTTCACACATAGGCGAGTCGGAGCGCGAGGCCAACGCGAGTCACACTCGCCGCATACTCACCATGATGGAGCCCGAACCCAACGCGAGTAGCATCTGATGCGAGTATACACGCATGTAACACGAAAATAACACGAGTTTACTTGAGTTTACACGAGTTTACACGAGTTTACAGGAGTATCCGCGAGTGTCGGCGAGTGTAACACGACCCCAACACGCACCGCCAAAATTTGAAAAATAACGGTCAAATTCCAGGGTACGAATAGTGCGAGTTTACGGGAGTCTACACGAGTGTCACAGGAGTTTACACGAGTTTACATGAGTTTACACGAGATGAACGCGAGTCTACAGGAAGTTTACAGGAGTGTATGGGAGTCTAACACGAGTGTGTGCGAGTGTTTGCGAGTGTCAGGATACGTATATAAAGAGGCCCCCACTGGCACCATTATTCACACCACGCAACACCACCACGGACGGACGTACTCTGCAGGATACAGCCTAACCCACCCACCCACCCACCCACCAACACACCATGTCCATCAGGAGGCGGAGAGCGGCAGCTGTGCTCATACTGAAAATGCAGATGCGTCTCCTAGACCTCGAGGAGCTGGAGGAGAAGGAGGCTGAAGAAAGACGTCAAGGGGAAAGGCCACGAATGAGAGTTTGGGCTAGGAGGTGGCTACTGAGACGGCCACAGTTCGGTGTGTACGAACAACTTATGGAGGAGCTTAAGAGAGAGGACCCCAAAGGATTCCGGAATTTCCTACGTGTGGACGTCCACCTGTTTAGGGAGTTGGTGGCACGTGTCGGGCCTAGGGTAGAGAAGCAGGACACCTTCTGGAGGGATGCTTTGTCACCTGGGCTGAGGATTGCAATCACACTCCGCTACCTGGCCACTGGTGACTCATATCCTAGCCTACAGTACGCATTCCGTGTGGCCCGGAACACCATCTCCCTCATTGTGCCTGCAACATGCGAAGCCATCATTGCAGAATAACAGGAGGAGGTTATACGTTGCCCCAGGACACCGGCGGGGTGGAAGGATGTTGCCAGTGAATTTGCCAAGCGCTGGGATTTCCCACATACCGTTGGTGCCATCGACGGAAAGCACTGTGCCATCAAATGCCCTCCAAATGCCGGTACAGAATTCTACAACTACAAAGGCTTCCACTCCATCATGCTCATGGCTATTGTAGATGCCGACTACAAGTTCCTCTACTGTGACGTGGGTAATCACGGTAGCTCCTCAGATGGTGGGGTCTTTATAAGAACGAATATCAGAGCAGCATTGGATGGGTGCACCCTGGGACTCCCTGCTGCCGAACCCCTGCCCAACGACGACACACCTGTTCCCTACTTCCTGGTGGGTGATGACGCCTTCCCCATGCGAAGGTGGTTGATGAAGCCACACTCTACCCGGCAACTGACTGTACCGGAGCGGATCTTCAACTACAGACTGTCCCGGGCTCGCAGAGTTGTTGAGAACGCCTTTGGCATCATGGCAAGCAGGTATGTGTTTGATTATGTGAAATGTTTGACCAGAAATACAGGTATCGGTGATGGCACCCTACTAATATGAAGTATACTAGTCAGGTATTAAATATACATGCTCGTAACCATTATCCCTATAATTGATATGGATTAATACATCTCCCCCACATCCACAGTGTGAGTCGTCCACATCTGCAAGTCCAGTTTTGACCAAAAATGATCCTAACCTTTATTTCCCTATTTAATATGAACTTTACTATTCAGTGTTTAAATATACATGTTTTTTCTCTCCCTAATTCAGGTTCAGGTGCCTTCTCCACAGCATTCCCCTCCACCCGTCCCGTGTTGAGTCTGTGGTGATGGCGTGCTGTTGCATGCATAACCTTATGCGAATGAGGTTCCCTAATCACCACGCCAACCTAGCGGACGAGGAGGACCCTGAGACGCATGCTATCATCCCTGGTGGTTGGAGGGAGGTGCGGGACAGGCTGAATCCCCTCGAGAGACTATCCAGGAATGTCGTGACAGCCCAGGCCAAGAGGCAACGCCAGCACCTCACCGACTACTGCTCATCACCCAGTGGCAGTGTCCCCTGGCAGAACGACCTGATAGGAAGGTATGTATCCATATCTTGCCATTGCTTTCATTAATATTTTTGTAGTTTACATATTTTGATTATGTTGTTAATCATGTTTTAAATCAATTAAACCTAATTAATATATATTCTCTATTTGTTAATCGCTTTTTATAAAGTGTCATATATTATGGTGCTCACCTTTGCCTATGTCGTTTCATAATGTTTAATATATAATATTTAACCCTTAATTAGCGGCTCACCACATAAGTCGTATTTAATAAAGCTGGACTATGTGGCGGCGCTCGACATAGATCGAGTGGCAATTTCAGCACGTAATGTTGCTGAGAGAGAGAGACAAGTGGTGGCAGGAGACTAGCGAGCGTATGACTGCTCCAGACCACCGCGGCGAACCTACTGACACGAATCTCAATTCCCTCTCTCACTACATACTGAATTATATGGGGAAAGTACCGAATTACATGCTTTTTGCACTCGCGTTGCACGGTTATTGCAAGAAAACTAGCCATTATAAAAGGATCGTTATGGTGTCATTCGAAAGCTCTGTTTATGCCCTTTCAGGGATAGGTACTTGTTTTACGTTCTGGGTCTTATTTAGGCATGAAATTGATCACGTAAACAGCCCTATTTTGGCTAAAAACACCCCGCTGGGCGGTACATATAAATAAACCGCATAGGCCGCTCGTAAGGTGTTAATGTATATTTTGTATTTATTTATATTTCATGTTGGATATCAATCTGTATATTATTTCTTGTCATCATATATTCTTTGCATATATTGCACATCATTATTTATGTTTTACTATCAATATTATTCCAGAAACCTATTTCAATCATATTATATTTCTTCTTTTCCTGTCTTCATTATCGATGCTGCATTATCCTCCGTGACAATATCTCCCCTACAGCGTCAGGGAGCCTCTCGAGCTGCTGCTCCAAGTACCCCACGAACTGTCCATACTTGGTCTCCTTCCCAACCAGGGATGTCACCAGGCGTGACATGTCCTCCCGCATCGCCTCCCGCGTCACACTCAGCTGGAGAAACAAGAGTATGCAGGTTAAACACCTTTGGTACTTATAAAATAATACATACATGTCAAGGTAAGTTATGCTAATAACGTGTTTATGTTTTTCTCCTCCAGATGCATATGTCTTCCTCTACAGGAATTGTTTGCGGTTTAGAGCGTACACGAACATAGGATTTACGTAATACTCTCGTAATGACTAATATACTCTCATAATGACATATGTTAAATGTTTTCATATTTACCTCCACAGGTGAGAATGTCTCTACAGACTTCCGGCGCTTGTTCTGGCTGCTGGACTTGGCAGTGGGAGTTGTGTTGGTTGGAGGGGGCATGGCAGTGTCCTCTCCATCACTCTCGTCCTCGCCAATCACCTCCACATTCACATCCGGCGAGACGTCATCGGTCGGGTTTGGAAACTGAAACACAAAAACATTAATATATCCTATATAAATAAGACCTTTAACCTATTTTAATATACTTAAATATATGTACCTTGACAATATAAATAAATATAAGAAAATACTTTTTATGTTTACATGAAGCCTTCAATTATAAATGTATGAATTCAAGTATATATGCACAAGATAAGCATGATATTAACAGCCATGAATTAATATATGTATAAAATCATATGCACAAGATAAGCACGTTATTAACAGACATTAATAGCCTAGGTATACATGGTTAAATAATATTTTCCAAATGTGATAGCGAACAGTTATTTAAGTATATATTGTTTTCACACATATTAGGTATGTTTATATTAGTTCTAATCTTAGCTGTGACCTTGGTCTTTATGCGGGAGATGTGCCCTTTGAGGAAGGCAAACTTCTGCATGATCCAGGTGTCCCTCTCTGATAGTGGCTTGCCCTCGAATGTCCCAGGTGTTCCCGCTCCACTCTTCATATCGCTCAGCTTTGAATACCTTGACCGCATGTTGCGCACCCAATGTGCCAGATTAGCGCCTGTGTAAAGAGTAATATTTATTAAGCAAGGCCCCTTTATATATATGATTTATATCCGTAATTTCACAGGCCAAACAGGGCTTGATAATACATTATTAGTTAATGCTGTTAAATACAAGCGTAGAGGGATGTTTATGATACTGGCAACACACATACATATATGCCAATTTAGCAAACTTTAACATAATAGTAATTATGTATTTCACGTATAAATCACATGGAATCAAACCAAGAACACAACATCAAGGTATTCAATCACTTATTACAATAAATATTGCATGCTGCATGTTTTGTTGTGGGTACTTACCTGTGACATTAACACCCAGGGTAGCAGCCTTCTCGTCGTAGGCGCGGAGTTTCCTGCGCGTATCTTTGTAGGCCTTGCTACGCTTCATATATAACATGGGGGTGTCCTTCACCCACTCGGCCAGCATGTCCTCAGTCTCGTCGCTCAAGATCACCCTTGTCAACTTATTCTTCTTAATGGCTATCGTCCTGATGGTCGGCGGTTCGAACCCCACTGAGAGATTAGAAACATTTAGTGGCTCACGTGTATTTGTGATATATACTCAATATTTGTAACTCTCATGCTTGGTGGGTTAGAATTAAATGAAATCAATTTCGGCCCGAGTTGCGTCGGGACACTCAGAAATCCTTGTATGGTATTCTGGAATATGGATCCTACGACTTGGTATGAATTGAAATATATCCGCCTAGTGGGTTTCCCTTCTCCTTAATTAACATAAATAGGATAGAGGGTTGAGTGTCTTTTAGACTGCCTTGGTGTAATTGATTAAAGCGTCGGCTATCGTCCTGACGGTCGGCGGTTCGAACCCCACTGAGAGATTAGAAACATATATATATATATATATATATATATATATATATATATATATATACAGTATATATATATATATATATATATATATATATATATATTTATATATATTTATGAGGTAGCAAATATTTTGTGACATAAAAGCGTGATCAGGTAGTTAGGAACAAAAAAATACATATAACATTATATCACAGGTATAATATTGTACTTAGGTGTTATATATACATTTATGAGGTAACAAATATTTAGTGACATAAAAGCGTGATCAGGTAGGGCGCGAGTCCAGGGCATGGGCAGGGGTGGCACTCAATAGTTCTTGTACATATGGTAGTCCCTGAAGCAGTGACCCAAGCAGAGTGCAACCTTGCACATGGAGGTGACTTTTCAAGTCTCCTTGGGTCTCCTGGTGGTGTTGCTGCAAACGTGACATTTCACCTGCTTGTGACGAGTGCCAAGTAGCTGCGTGTGGACTGCATAGTGCCTGTGGACCGCCACCTGGATGCGGTCAGGGACGTGATCACCACGCCATGCCACATTCCTCAGAGTGGGGGTGCCATATTTTTCCATGAGTTGGTATGAGACGTTGTACACGAACTCCCGGAACTTCAACTTTTCGTTAGGAGCCATGTCTTTTTTGACAAGCCACAGGTTGAACGCGTTGAGCATTGTGATGTCGACTAGGTGGAGGAAGAGCTTGTGATACCATTTCACAGTCTTCCTCAGACACTCAATGCCTGCAAGTTGACAATCTGACTTGTCCACCAGGTGCATGTATTTTGTGTAGTCCACTACCATGTTGGGTTTTTCAATTATCTTCTTGGTGCGATAGTGGACTTTACCAGAATCGACCTGGGCACCTGTGTGGACTGTCGAAAGCAGCTGAATGTCACGTTTGTCCTTCCACTTCAGAGCCACCACTTCCCCGGACTTCTCCAGCAACTTGTACTTGCCTGCCTCCCCCCTTCGTCGCCTTTGCTGTAACCTCCTCTCGCGGTGTTTTTGTGCCAGTTCATCTTCAGAAGGTGTGTCACTGGAGGAGGGTTCAGGAAGTGGAATGACCTGACCGACGAACTTTGGCATGGACTTTCTTGTCTTTCTGACAGTCCCACATGACCCCGTTTGGTTGTCATGAAGAAACTGGCAGAGAGCAGGAGAAGTATACCAATAATCGGTGTACAATACGTGTCCATGGCCCATGTAAGGTGCCATCATTTTCTTTACGATGGCCCCTGATATGCCCATGGGGTCATCGGCACCGACTCTTGGCACGTCTATATCAGTTCCTGTATAAACGATCATGTCAAGCACTATACCGGTCTCACAGTCACACAACACGAAGAGCTTGATTCCAAACCTGCGCCTTTTCAAGGGGATATACTGTTTGAACACAAGACGACCTTTGAAGAGCACGAGACTCTCATCAATCACCTAGTTGTTGAAGGGGTAAAAATATTTCTTGTATCTCGCCAGCAATATGGTGAACACCTCCCGAACTTTCCATATTCTGTCAATCCTGTTAGGATTTTCATTGTCTGCAAAGTGCATAAATCTCAGCAGCAACAAAAATCTGTCACGAGTCATGAACTTATTGAAAGTTGGGGTGGCGATCAGAGGGTCGTGTTTCCAATAATGTTGAAGCACATGCTTCTTTCAAAGAGGCATGAGCATCACTAAGGCAAAGAACGTCATGAATTAATTTATGGTCGTATCTACCCAGCTTTTTATTCTCGCTCTTGGAGAAATTATGTCCATTTTGCTCCGCACCCACCTGTAGTAGGCGTTGTTTTGGGCAACTATGTACAACATTAGCTGCACGTCAAAGAAGGCGAGGAAGAAATCCATCTCGTTCGAGTTGTCGTCATAGGGCCAGTCAGCAGTTGTACTTGACCTACCAGCATCAAACTGGTGCAAATCAGGCACAAAATCGGCCCCATCAGACCACACAAACGTATGGATATTGGCGTTGGGGATTGGAATGTCGTTTGCGTCTTCGCCACCATCAGACAAATCACTGTCCTGGTCACGGTATAGCACATGCTCGTCACCCTCGTCACTTGAACGCCCCTCCTCATTGTCGTCACTTTGCTCGGATTCACTGTCACTATCCACCCCCGCCCCCCACCCACACTCCCATGCGTCGTCGTCGTCATCGTATAAATCCTGCGCGTCATCCTGGGAATCAGGAAACAGCAGGGCATCGTACTTCGACGGAGTAAGGTGCTTCGTCCGTCTCGATCGGGCAGGTGTCCTGTGGGCAGGGGCAGAAGGGTCGACAGGGGCGGCGTCGGCAGGGCCAGCAGTGGTGGGTGGGGCAGAGGTAGAGGCCCTAGATGCAGGCAATATTATTGTTGTCCCTGTCGCCTTTGTCGCCTTGCCCTTTGTCCCTTTCTTCTCTTTGGCAGGGGCAGAAGGGCCGGAAGGGGCGGCGTCGGCAGGGCCAGCAGAGGTCCTGGATGGCAATATTATGGTGGTCCCTGTCGCCTTTGTCGCCTTGCCCTTCGTCCCTTTCTTCCCTTTGGCAGGGGCAGAAGGGCCGGCAGGGGCGGCGTCAGCAGGGCCAGCAGAGGTCCTAGATGGCAATATTATGGTGGTCCCTGTCACCTTTGTTGCCTTGCCCTTCCCTGTCTTCACTTGGGCAGGGGCAGGGGCAGAGGCGGCGGCGACAGGGGCAGGGGTGGCTGGTGGTGGCACGGTGGTAGTGGCAGAGGTACAAGTTTTTTTACCCATGCCCTTCCCTGTCTTCCTAGTGGCCCCCGCAGGTCCTGCAGCCCCAGGGCGGCCTCCTGCGTCAGTGGTAGTGGTGGCAGTGGTGGTAGTAGTGGTGGTAGCAGTTGCCTGGGTGGTGGTGGCAGTGTCCCTGAAGAACAATGACCTCTGTGCACTGCCCTTGCTTGCACGTGTTTTACGTGCAGGTTCCTCGTCCTCGGAACTACTCGTGCCGTAGTAATGGTAGCTAGGGTCTTTGGCAGCTAGGGTCTTTGGCAGCCACTCTCTGCCTTCCACGGCCTCTGACACCACCAGAAGGAGGGCTGGTTGGTTCATCAGGGCGAGAGCGTGAGGGACGTATAGGCTCCATGACAAGTGCTTGTGTACTGCTTGAGTGGGTGCGGGCCGAGCGGGTGGGGTGGTGGTATCGAGAGTTGCCAAGTTGTACTACACCCGCACCAATTTGTAGCCGCCTGGCTGTAAACCCGCGGTTTTGGTCCGCGTTCAAAAACCGGGATTATAAGAGTCTTCCCGCAGCGCACCGGTAAAACTCTTAAGAGTCTACCCGCACTTGACGGGTTAATAAGTTATTCCCGAAATACGATGTAACACGGCCTCTGAAACCCATAGTAGAACACTTGAATTGGTTATGAGAACTTCACAACTAGATGGCGTAACCATTACTAGTAAACTATAAGCAATAACAACATTATCAAACAGATGGAGCCATCATTATTAAAACAATAACAAGACTTTATGGCTAAGATGGTATTACCATTCTATATTAATCCTTGTGATAATAGCAATTTATAACCAACATTGCACTGTACTAGGGCATCTTTTAGCGCCCATGACTTAAACATCGCTCATCCACATTGCAGAACTTTTTGCTTTCCAAACCGATTTTATACCTCAAACTACATCTCTTTGGAACTCCCTTCCTTAGAGTATATATTCACCCACTTTCAACTATCAACAGTTTATATCCAATGGTTAGCTATAAGTATTTCTTGAATAAAGAATATCATTGGGTGAAAATTGTATTATCCTTTCTCTGTTCTTAAGGGAAAAAAGGACCATGTACCAGTAGTCCCGAATATTTAGTTTGGGTATAGATATATTTAAGTATTAACGAGAGTTCCATGATACCAGTGGCACCAGTATGGAAGTCTGTTACTATAGGGCATAGAGTAAAGAAGGATAGAGGAGAAAGTGAGACGTCACAAATCTGAAAATAGTGATCTGAGCGTTCGAGAGATGGCAGCACGATCGCAAAGGAAAATGGGAGGGTTCCCATTAATAATTTATGTAATAATCCCTACCTTGTACTAATAACGCTATTAATAATCAATTGAACGTCATCCAGATACTCTGTAAACATGACAGAGTTAATAGACATAAGTAGAGGCTACTGTAAAGGCCAGATCATGTGAAATTGTCGTCATTATGAGGAGGTTCAGTCAAGTCTCTTCTACGCTCGCCATTGTTGTTACTGTCATATTTTCCAGTGTTGCCACTGGAGCCGCACTTATTAACCGCACGTTTTCTTTCATGTTTTCATTTAACTATTACAGAAAATGGCACATTCGTGTACTAAACTATTTATAATCGTCTACCATATATTATATAGCAATATTATATGGGGGGGGGCCCCACCTTGTTTATTTTGATGCACGTTTACATATTATAATAATAAATTATAAAACACGGTCTATAATTGCAGTTTCTATAATGCATGTACAGTATACTGGTGGTGACGCAATTAATAAAGTCTATTATGTGCGAGTAACTGGTATTCGATATCTGCATGAAAACCACATTGATAAAATTTTTAATTTATCAATTTAACATGAATTGGTGAAGTCACTCAGTAACCAGCCCTTTTTCCCAGAGATGGTCGAGAGAATAAGCAACATGCTAAGATTCATGATATAAACATATGATACGACTATTTGTTGTTGTAAACTTTATGATTTATTTCCATCTTATTTTTATTTTTATTTTAGCATTATGACTGTCGTTGATAACTGTAGCCAACTTGGCTTTGCCAGAAATATAGAATATAATATATCATATTCTCTCGCTCTCTCTCTCTCAAACGTTTAACATTGGTTTGCTTTAATATTCGTCTCGTCAAGATGTTATGGAAATAAGTGAGTAGTTATAATAACTCTTTTGCAAATGTAACTTCCCTGTTATTTGTTGTGAACTGATTTCAATGGTATCTACAAATGATTGTATTTTCTGTCGTGTTTTGTATTAGCGTATTTAACCATATATTCCCAGAGTGCATTTGCCTTTGTGTCCGCATTTTACTTCTCTAATAACTATTGATCATTGTGTATTTGATTCTGCTGTGTTTTTGATGTTGTAGTACCCTCAAGACACCGTTTTGGGGAATAGTTCGGCATAGACGTAGTCTCCGGAGTTGCCTTTCCCTGGCATAGAATAACCTTATGAATTCACTTCATCTGAGGGAAACCCCCAACTGTAATGAATTCTACAAGACCAAGTAAACGAAGGCAATAAAGCTTTAGAAACTGCCATAGCATAGCCAAGATTCGAACTCCCGTCCCTAGTCATCACCGACAAAGTGGGTAAAGCCTTAGCCCACTAGACTACGACAGCTCCTTCACCTGGGGTAAGGTAGGGTAATGTAAGATCCTTATGTGAGCAGGCACCGATGAAGGCCATTTGTTTAAGGGCGTATAGCTTTGAATCATTGTTTCCACCATCTCATTGGATCTCCTTGGATTAATACTGCATAGGCAATAATAATTATGCAACTGATTATAATGCTAGTATTACTTGGCAACCATTTTTCATTTATCGACTTTTTTTGCATGTTAGTATTTTCTCAGTACCGATATTTATTTCTACAAAGGAGTACAAATGAAATCAAGCAACAACATATATTGCGACCCCTTAAGGTTAGGCTACTTGCTCTCTAAATTACTGCTGTTTCAAGCATCCAACAGTTCCAAAGAGAGGATATGATAAAGTGCGTTAAGGCGTAGGCTAAGTACATAGCCTACAAGTATGCAGAAGCAATAATTCACACTACCAAACCTAAGAGGCTAGATAATTATATCCACGTTTAAGATAAACTGGTATGTGGAGTTAACATGTAATTTATGCATATATATTAAATATTGTATGGGTAAATGAGTAATGGATAACATTGTTTTTTTATGTTTTTATTCCCTTGGTTTATTTGTCATGCCTTATACATAATAAATTCTATGTAGGCTAAATAAATTTTACATTTAATTATTTTTAACATATCTTTCTGAACCTCTACTGTCCCAGCGACGTGTATACACGTCCTACACATTTAGCCAAAAAATAGGCTGTAGGCCTATATACCTGCTTTTTTTTTTAAACAATTTTTTATTTTATTTTTTTTGTGAAAGTCTTTTTGAACTGTGGCCAGTGTTGGCTCATCTCTTGTGGTGTTAATGTGATATTTCCTGCCATTTTGGCCACACTGCTTGAGACTGGGAGGGGGTGGGGGGACTTTTATTACTGTATGCTACGATATACATACGTGTTAATTTGTATGAAACAAATATATACAGTATACATATACCTGTACATAGAAATTATACTTGCATTATTCTATGAGTTTATATTACACATAGGCTACATGGTCCATATAATATTCTAAAGCATCATTGAAGTAATTCTAAAATCTTTACTAACAACGTGGAATTGAGCAATAAATAGGCTAACCCATACCTTATTTCTAACAATTCCACAATATGTTAACAAATATACGTAGAATATTTACTTGCTTGAGATAATATTTCAAATACATTGGTCCATATTTTAAGTATCAGTATAGTTAAGGAAATTATATAATACTTACTAAGGATGTTGATTTTAGCAATATATATTCCTTAGTTCTAATATTCCCACAATGTGCTTGATTATTGTCAAAGATAAATTACTTATAAGATAATCAAACTATCCAATAAGGAAACAAATATAAATTGCAATCATATAAATTAGACTTGCATAAGTTAATATTTAACATACGTTGGTCCATAATGTAGGCTATAAAGCCTAAATATTAAGGTAATTCTAGACTATTGACTAAGGATGTACAATTGAGAAATACAAAGCCTATACTTTATTTCTAAAACCTATATATTGCATTTTGAAACAATAAATAAATAATAAATAAATATATTAATAGTTAGACTTTACTACCTGGGAGTGTTTTTAAATTCTACCACCAACCACCTCATATACCACACTTAGTATGCAAGCACCTTATCAATTTTACCACTACGACAGTTAAAGCTTAACTCTCTGAATCCGGGTTACGTCTTTTGTATTACATCTTGGCAACTATTAGACAATTTTATTCAGTTTAGGAAGGAACTCAACCAATACAAGGCTATAAACTATCTCCCTGAATCCCTTTAAGTACCACAGATCCTTCTTAAGCTTCATAAAATTGTCTAAAGTCTAAATATAGCTGGAATAAGAGTAGAAAAGAAGTCACCTGCATTGAAAGGGTTAATCACAAAATTAACATTAATAAATTCCTAGCACCAGACGAGGAAGGCTATATGGCACAAAAGCAGAAAACTAATAGGTTATGTTGTTATTATTTGATTGAAGGGCTGTGTGGTCTAGTCCATTAAACCCTGCTTGAGAACATTATATGGATGGAATCACAGGCAGCCGAAGTTTCCCGAACGCCACAAGCAGATCTTGGTGTATTGGAGAACTAGATCATGGAGGGCGGGATCCAGGTAGCGGCCCCCCAACAGCACAGAGAGGTTGAAGTAGACTGCAGCGAAGAAGACTCCTGTGTGAGAAGAAGCGTGACCAGTGGAGGACAAAAGTATTCCATCGTCTTCTCCGCTGTCTGACACCAGCCGCAGAACAGTGACGTCACTAGCCGAAAACGGTGTAGGAGGGAGGTCAAACCAGAATAGCCCACACAGAGTCGGACAACAAGGGCAGTGTCCAGAGACCGTAGGGGGGAACCAGACCAAGGGTGAGGTGAGAGATCAACGAAAGGGTTATAAAAATGGCAAGTTACATGATTCTAATTAGGTGAAGATGCGAATCGAAAGACATCATTTAGTAATCACAAACTCACGATTGTAGGCTATCCATTCTCGAACACTGGATATTAATTTATGTGTTTGTAAATAGTCTAACTGCACTCTGGATAGTTTAATGAATATGTGAATGGATGGAATAGGATTTGCAGCATTTATGGCAACTATTGCTAGTCAAGGTAAGGCACTGTCTTTCTACACTTTACCGAATGGGCCATGGCCATAGATTGTTTTGTTTTATTTTTCTGTACTCCTCTGATCATAGACAATGATGGTTCAAACTTAACACATCCTCCTTGGTCTTTTACTGATTCTGACACAACCACTAGTGATGAGAGAGTACAAGTCAGCATTTTGTTTCTTATTTTTGTCTTAGTTAAATTTACCTTCGAAAATATTCTTTCAGCATCTGCATTTGATGTTGGTAATGACAGTACACTTAAGGCAAATTTCGGCAGGATTTTGAATGTATGCCGTCCCTCATCATCTTTGCAGTTTTGCAGCCATCTAAATACTTCTGGGTTGGTTGCCACCTTCAAAGTTTCTGGAATGAGTACATTTGGTATATCCCTCCATTCATTATCTAGTTGTTGTAGGTCACCTTCAAAGATCCGTGGAACTTCTTTTGCCATTTCTGAAATAGATGGAGTTGTGGACAGAGCATCCTTGCCGAGACACTTATGAACAGAGAAAATGTTGCATAACTTAAGCAACTTTGAATTGAAGGGGAATCTTGATTTTATCTGCAGGCAAGATGTTATCATGAATTGCCTGCATCGGCTCTGTACATCATTGATCATGCGTCTGTTACCTCGATGTTCAGGTGTCTGCATAAGCCTATGGACTTCAACACCAAGGTAGATATGATCCCGGTGGTTCACATAGCACCTCTCATCTGAAGGGTCAATGAGACTGATGTCTGTAGTGTTGTTAATGACATCATGGCTGTAGTAGCACCATAAAATGTCAAGGTACAGTTTCTTGCATGAGTTGTAGAGCAGATGAATTGTTGGCTCCCTTCTTTGAAACAGGAGATTAACAGAAGTGAACTTAGGCAAGATGAAGTCCAGAAAACTGAAGTACATGATAACAGAGGGATCACGCAAGGCATCAAGAACCATCTTTGAATTTGAGGTTCTGTCCTCAAGCTGTTTCGATGTAAAGTAGTGCGAGGGCGATCCATTGCTCAAGAATACGGCTGACTGCAATGTGTAGGGACAGCCATCTCGTCTGTGCTACATGGAGCAATTTGTGAGGCTTCACTTCGCAGAATACTTGAAATTCTTTGAAGTCATTTTTCCTTTTGGCACTGTGAGCAAAATATGTGTACACACCTCTTACTAAATCTTCACATACACGGGGCAAAGTTTTGGCAGCTTGTGATGCACATAAGTGTACTGAATGACATATACACTTAATAACTGTGATGCCTGGTGCTACACTCTGGAGATGACTTACAAGTGAATTGTGAGCTCCCATGGTGTTGTTTGCTCCATCTGCCGCAAATCCTATAAGGTTTTCTATGGGAATGTTATGATCTGTCAAAATGCCATAATTATCTCATAAAGGTGCTCCCCCGTCGATCCTTCAGCATTCCTGGTGGTGAAGTCTGCTGTTGCTCCTGTTATTGATGCTTCTGTTGCTCCTGTTGTTGGTGCTGTTCCTACTGTTTCCGCTGTTGCTGTAGATGATGATGATGATGATGATGATGCAGTTGCTGACACAGATACTGGCTGGTTATATATGTTTAATAAATCCAGAAACTTTGTTTCAATTTTTCCTGTAGAAGCATACAAATATTTCACTACTACTGCACATGTCTTGGAGGTACTAACATCTGTTGTTTCATCAACTATTATCGAATATTTAGTTTCTTTCAGGTCTTGTACAATTTCATTCTGAGCTATATTGCTGACTTCTTTCAAAATGTAGGTAGCCTTTGATCTTTTAAGAGACATTTTCTTCACTATCTGAGAGCCTGTTATAATATCTTTAAGAAGGTCAGTAAGATGATCAGCTGTGTTCATAGAAATATTATGTTCAGCCAAAAATGCTGCCAGTTTTATTTCTGCCCTGCTCACTGAATTAAGTAATTCTTCATTAGGTGCCTGAGGTGGGGGATTCCTAAGTTGGTTGAGGTTAGCAGTATGTTGTTTTGCTGTTTTGTGTCGCTTGATGGTGGTAATTTCTGCCAAGAACTCACTCTTGCAGGCTTCACAAAACGCCTTATATGGATCAGTTTCTACCTTCCTCAACCAATCACTGTAATTTGCATCGTGAAGCCAAGCATCCCGAAACTTCCGCTTCCCCGCCATCTGTTTCTTATTTCTGTAAAACAAAACAATATGTAATGGCAAGTTTCTATGGTTCCATTTCTGTACATACAATTGTAATGTTTGACATAATAGATACCACATACAGATTGACAGTACTTTGAAGTAGCTCAAACCGTTTTCCATAATAATAATAGCCAGTATGCCACTATTGACCAAATATTCAATTGTATGACTGTACTCCATGTAATACCGAAATTAATGGAGTTAGTTGACGTACTTAAAAATGAATATTGACAAATATATCCTTGTTTCATTAAATGAAGCATTTCAATTCAGAGAGTCAGCATAAATGGTAGCAAGTCAGAGTGGGGCGCAGTCAAAAGTGGTGTCCCCCAGGGATCGGTATTAGGTCCCCTGTTGTTTCTTATATACATAAATGACCTAGATTTAGGTATAACTAGTAGGATAAGTAAATTCGCAGACGATACTAAAATGGGGAGATCAATTGATTCAGATAGCGATATAGAGTGCCTCCAAAGGGATCTAGATACCTTACATGAATGGTCAGTAAATTGGCAGATGAAGTTTAATATTGACAAATGCAAGGTATTAAAGATAGGGAAGATGCAAACAAATGTTAAATATAAACTAGCTAATTTAGAATTAGAAAATTCAAACTGCGAGAAAGATCTAGGTGTGTTTGTTAGCAATGATTTGAAGCCTAGAAAACAGTGTATAGGCGTTCGTAATAAGGCAAACAGGATTCTCGGGTTCATCTCTAGGAGTGTGAGTAACAGAACTGCTGATGTTATCTTAAAACTTTACTTGTCATTAGTGAGACCCCATATGGATTATGCTGTCCAATTTTGGTGTCCTTATTACAGAATGGACATAGATTCATTGGAGAGAGTACAGCGTAGAATGACAAAAATGATCCATAATATTAGAAATCTTTCGTATGAAGAAAGGTTGAAGAAATTAGGTTTACATTCGTTAGAGAGACGCAGAGTTAGAGGGGATATGATTGAGGTGTTCAAGTGGGTTAGTGGGATTAACAAAGGGGACATGACAAATGTACTAAAGCTCAGTGATGGTGAAAGAACTCGTACCAATGGTTTCAAATTAGATAAATTTCGTTTCAGAAAAGATATAGGCAAATATTGGTTTGGTAACAGAGTTGTAGATGGGTGGAATGGACTACCAAGTGCTATAGTGGGATCTAAAACTGTAGGGAGCTTTAGGATAAAATTGGATAAGCATATGGACGAGAAGGGTTGGGTGTGAAGGGGGATCAGCCGGGTTGGGCCAATCAGCGCTCTGCAGACCCCCATAATCCTGTGTTAATCTCTAACCGTTTTGGTAAGATGATCCTCAGGGTATTAGAGTGTTGAGCCTATAATTGGGCTTTGTAATTGATTTGGGGTTGTGTGGGACAGGGATCTGCCTTGCTTAGGCCAATCGGCTTTCTGCAGACTCCCATTTTCTTATGTTCTTATGTTCTTAATTACCCCTCTCAGACACCAAGACATATTTCCTTTCGGTGTTCTGGCTCTTATTAGACTATTTTATTCAGATTAGGAAGGATATATGGATGTTAGAAGGTTAATTGTGATAGTCTTCACCATTTAAATTACAACAGTTCCATCCTAAGCTCTATAAAATAGTATAATGATAGCCAGAATAATGCGTCCTGTGCTTGAAGGGGTTAATATTTTTGCAAATGCTAATTGAGATGCACCCTACAGAGATCAACAAATTGGGTGCCATAGAGCACTACCAGCCAACATACAAACACAGCAGTCAACATGGAAAACGAAAGAGGTGGCAGGACATAAGGACAAGTTCCACTGTGACAGCCAGTAGGAACACAAGAATGCTGAATACTGTGGGTGCGGGTTCGGGCCAGAAGGATGCAAACTTCCGACAGACAGGTGGACAGCATGCCCCTCTCACCCTCAACCTCACGAAACAAACGCAGTATCCACTCACAAAATATATATACAATAAGTAAAGTAATTATAATAATAATACCCAGGTCTGAAAGGGACATCTCGCTTCTATCATATTAAAAAAAATCCTTTTTGAGCACTGCTCTTAGAATAAACCAGGAGCCATAAAGGTCACAGTATAAGTAAGTCCTGTAATAGCCAGAATTTCTACTACTCCACTCACTGAGATAGCCAGGATGTCCCCGAGTAGACACAACAGTGTCTGATTGACATAGGACTCCACATTTTACAAAGGATTACAAAGGAAATCAAGCAACAACAGGTCTTGCGACCCCTCTAGGCTGCTTGTCCTCCAAAACACTGAGGAATAAGTGTCCAAGCAGTGGTTTAGAGTGGGTAAATGAAAATTGGAAAGGGAATGACTACCCTGGAACTAATTTCCATGGCAGGATTAGATGTTAGTACGGGACGATTGAGTTAGTAACATAACACAGTTATATGTCACTACCTTACAGTGATCTAACATATATCTGGGAAAGAGAGAGTAACATTTTAGTAAATTATACTCGCAAACAATCCTTAACGATTCTGAAGGGGGATCTATAAAGTTATTCATTTACAAACGCAGTCAGTCGCGGGTTTCAGGCAAGATACTTGTCTATGCGATGTTTAAAAGAATCAACGGTGCTGCAATCAATAACGTCTCAGGGAAGCCCACTCCACAAGTTGACAACTCGATTGAATTGAAGAAGAAATTCTTAGACTCTATGAATTAAAAGATATACCAATAATTTTACAACCGTTTCCCCGCGTGTAATTAGATTGGTCGATAGTGAAGTACTTACTACAGTTCATATTATCAATGCCTCAGATTATTTTGAACGCTTGAATTAAGTCGCCTTTCAATCTGCACTGGGTTAAAGGAAATAGATTTAATTCTTTAAGACGTCATATGATTTTTTCTTTAGGCTAGATATCATTTTGGTAACTCTACGTTGAACTCGTTCTAGCTTGTCAATGTATTTTTGGTAATAAGGGCACCAGGATTGAAGGCAATATTCCAGAAGAGGGCGGACTAAGGAATTGTAAAGGGTTAGGATAACTTCTTTGGATTTATGCTGAAATGACCTGCCTATAAAGCCAATTATTTTGTTTGCCTTCTTAATTAACAACTTCTGAACATTGTTGACTCGGTTTTAGGTTACTCGATATTGTTACTCCCAAATCAGTTTCTCTGTCTACACTCATAAGCTGGGTGCCATTCATTGAATAGTTTGCGTTCTCATTTCGGTATCCTATAACAGAGAGAGAGAGAAGGAGAAGGAGGGTCGGAAGAGGCAGGAAGGATAGGAGAGGGGTGGGAAGAGGAGGAAGGGGGAGGTACAGGAGGAGAGTCAGAAGGGGGAGTGGAGGAAGGGACGGGTCAAGGGAAGGCGGGAGAGGGGTAGGGGGAAGAGAAGAGGGGATAGGATGAACTTCGGCATGAATGGTTGAAGCCGGTGGGTGAGAAGAACGGATAAACTCATCAATTTTGGGTAAGGTTTCATAGGAGAAATCCAGGGACACGGTGACGGGAGAAGGAGACTGGACGAAGGGAGGAGAAAGGGAAGAAGAGGGAGAAGGAGGAGGCTTCCTCTTCTTCCCGCAGGGACTCGGGCTCCAAACGCTACGGAGACCACTCCTACGTTTAGAAGAGGAAGGGGGAGAGGAAAAACGAAGTGCAGGTTTCTGTTTGGTAGAGGAGATGGGAAGTTTAGAGCGAGGAGGTAATTTGGAACGACAACAAGATGAAGATAATAGAGATCGGGGGGGGGGGGGGGGGGGGGGGAGAGAGAGAGCTTGGAACGCTGAGAACGCTGAGGTAGACCAGAAGAGGAGGAACGAGGAAGAGAACTAGAAGAAGGGGCAGAAGTAGGAGTAGAAAAATCTAGGACAGAGAAAGATTCATGAACACAACATCATTATCAAGTACTCACATATAATGAAAACACCATATCAATTTAATTCATACAGATTCATGCCAAGTCAGTCCATTAGATACCATGCATGCGTACGTGTGGTTTTGCGAGGGTTGAGTTCAACCTCAAACTAAGGCAGACGTATTTATTGAGTGTAGTTGTACGCCCAAGCATTTTCACATGCTTATATCCAGTTATGGGGAACCTTAGCGACGTATACAGATTAATATCACACAACTAAGCCATTCCCACATCTTCCTCTTTCTCCAATACCCCTTCTCTATCAACACTCGTCCAAGCCATATCATCTCAATGAGTCTCTAATGGCGTATTGGGTCTCACGTTATAAGATAAACTAAGAAAAAACACATACAACATAGTAAAGATATAGGCTTCATCATCCTTTATGCCCACTATATTAGACACAACAACTCAACAATATACAATCACTTCAAATCTCTTATTCGGGTACGTCAACGCACCACACCATATGCCGCCCAACATGCGATATTGACACTCGAGGAAAACGCATTATAGCGCAACTATATTTCATAAGCAAACTCAAGTTACTCAACCTATGAAACATACCAAATTGCTGCCCATCAATCTATATAATGCATGGCCTACCCTCTAACCACCTACTACTTAAAATAACACAACGTAAAACATCCCAAACACACTAAATATATAAACACACACACCAAATAAAAATAAAATAAAATAAAAACAAATGGAAGTCTGGCCTTGATTTACACAGTAGCCTACCCTGAACACAAACTGGAAGACACTCTGGACACACAATTCACTTGATCTTGTATCACACATGAATGTAATCATACAACCCACAGAAAACACTTCAAAAAAAAAAAACTTTCTCTTCACACATAACCTAACCAGACAAAAATGTATCCTTCGCCAAAACAATACCGGTACCCCTTCTCTACAAGAAACAAAAGTACAAAACAAATACAAGAATGAATGACACAATCACCAACCAAATAAAACACAAATTAGAAAAAGTACCCAGCAAAGGACAACCACATAACATATTGAAAAGAGAAAATGACCACCCTGAACAAATTCCTCTTTATAAGAAACACTTCTGACAAACAAGAAGTAAACATAATCATGAAACATGACTCAAAGAGAAGTAAATTGCTAAGCATACACTCCATAATGTTAAGCACACACTAATATAGCCTAAAAATAACAAAAAAATAAATAAGGAATTGTCGCACCAACTCCCTTTACATTAAATGAAGCAAACACAATTTGGTATGCCCATGTGAAACATACATGGACGTACTACCACAACCACTAAATGTGATCGCCTTGCCTTGGATTGAACCAGGTCCCATAGATTTACACAAAAGCGTGTTATCCAGTGAACCCCCTTGGCAACAATACATTTGAAAAAATACCATTATTTATACATAAACATAATTATAACGAATGCAATGATATTTTTAACTCACCATGGTATCAGCAATCAGGAGGCATACCATCTACATGCGTTTTAAGTATTTATAAATTATAATTTTGTAACTAAATCATATTTAAAATAATTATGCTAATTTCAGCACATTAACTATTAAATATATACTACATTAATACAAGTAAATGCATTTCTATGTTTAAAATTAAGCAATACGTTTTGGATAAGGAATATAATTCAGTAATAATAAACAGGCTGACGCGGTTTATGCTGCCCGCATTCATGCACCTGCGGTATCCTCAGTCGCGTTTATTTGCGGCGGGCTGGTCCTTAGAGTTTTTCAGCCGCATAGCAGACAAATTTTCCGCACTTTGGCAACCGTAGTGAGAATCGGGAGACAGACGGGAGTTGCCAACGTCAAACATGCCGGGAAAAAATATCCCTAGATGTCATAAGTATAACCTAAGAACGTATTTCCTGAAATGTCCTGTTTTAGTGCAACTTTATAAATTAAGATATACATAACATGTAACTAATAATATATATTCAAACTTACATTTTAATTCTTGTTGTGTTGCTTGTAGTTATACAGCTTACATCATATGTAAGTATTTTTTATATTGTATATGTATACCTAATATTTTCCTCTTGCTTTTATATATCTATTTTATTGTAAATAATTTACAAGTGTTTTTACCAACATTAATTCACTCTTAAAGACGTTCCCTCTTTAATCTAACGCCCCTTCATTATGCGGACTTTCCCTAACTATGGTAACACTGCAGACAAGCCAGGCGCCAAGAAGAATCTAATAAGGAGAGAGCTTTTAAACGAGCTCCCAATTGATCCATAGTCTTGACCAAGCACCCCTGAAGATAGCTCTGCCATCGGTGGTGCATCGTCTGCACACTTACAAATGTCACTGGGAGCTGCCAGATGGCATGGCGGCAGATACAAACATGGCACCAAAACAACACGGTAACAGCTGTGTTGTTTGTGGAAAATACGAGCGGAAGCATAAGAAATTCATATTTCACTTCTTTCCCAAAGGTAAGGTGAAGTGCTTAGTCATAAGTAGGGTGTATCTACGAGTATACAGTATATAGTATACTCACATACGAGTGTATAATCATGGCTGACTGAATACATATTCCAGAGACATCATCTCGGTAAATAGCCGACCCATGAATGCTGGCATTTGTATCACTGCAGATGTTTGTTATGGCTCAAGAACCTTGACATCAAACTGAAGACGAAAACACCTGATCAGCTGAACTAAGTCCCATGTTGTGTGAAGCAGCCACTTTTAAGATAACCAGTATAGCGGGGTTGGCCGCCTAAACGTCTGATGCTCCACAATTTAAGCAAGGTTCACACATTGGCGAGTCGGAGCGCAAGTCCAACGCGAGTGATGACATTTTTGCACTCGCCAATGATTATCCCAAATTCGCCGACACTTGCCGACACTCGCACAGACTCGCGTTGACTCGGGCTGCACCGCGTACACTCGCGAACGCGGCCAAAAATTTCATGCAGGCATGAAATTTGGAGAGTCAAGTGGGACTAGGACGCCAACCCGCATAGACTCGCGTAGACTCGCGTAGACTCCTGTAGACTCGTGTGACACTCATGTAGACTCGCGTGACACTCATGTACACTCGCGTTGTACTATTTAGAAATTAAATGATCGCGAGTCTACATGAGTCTACATGAGTGTCACGCGAGTCTACATGAGTGTCACACGAGTCTACATGAGTGTCACACGAGTCTGTTTATATTATCAACAAAGGTTCCTTTATATACGTCCTCACCGAAACAAAATCGTAGCAGCGAAACGACTGCACCTATGGCTTTCATATTTTTACCACATGTACCTTACCCTTTTGGCTACCCAAAAAAAAAAATCCCAAATTCCTCCTCCCACCCACTCGCTGACTGTCGGTCCCGTCAGAAGGAAAAAAAAAGGAAAATCTGTGGCGGCGAAACGACTGCACCAATCGTTGCATATTTGTGTGACAAGTCCCTTACCCTTCTGCCTTCCCCCAACACACCCCCAACCGCCTCGCACCACCCACTTCCAGCGTATCCATACGAAGATAAGGAAAAAAAGGAAAATCTGTGGCGGCGAAACGACTGCACCAATCGGTTCCATATTTGTGTGACAAGTCCCTTACCCTTCTGCCTTCCCCCCACCACACCCACAACCGCCTCCCACCACCCACTTCCAGCGTATCCATACGAAGATAAGGAAAAAAAGGAAACTCCGTGGTGGCGAAACTACCTTACCAATCGGCTTCATATTTGTAACATGAGTCAATTACGCTTCTACCTTCCCCACACCATCCCCCAAACCACCCTCCCACCACCCTCCTACCCATACATTCCGATAGCATAAAAGTCTCTGTAGTCTATAGTGTCTTTTCAGCTCCTTTCAGGACATCGGGGACCTGATTTCTGTCGAAAATGGACAAGGGGAGCGGTTTGTTTACCATTATCCTTCCTTTCTCTCCCAACTTGATAGATTTAGCCAAAAAAAAAAAAAATATATATTTACACTGGCACTGGCAGAAGCACACCGTCAAAATTGGCTGGCACTCAGCGGGTTAATATGAATTCAAGTTGTGTTATGAATAATATTGATATTAACATCAATAATGAAGAGAGAACAAATACCATATAATACGAATGAAATAGGTTTCTGGAATAATATTGATATTAACATAAATAATGATGTGGAATATATGCAAAGGATATAATTATGATGACAAATAATAATATACAGATTGATATCCAACATGAAATATAAATAAATACAAGATATAAATTAAATAGAATATACACTCCATACACTCCTGTTAACTTCCTGTAGACTCGCGTTCATCTCGTGTAAACACGTGTAAACTCATGTAAACTCCTGTGACACTCGTGTAGACTCCTGTGACACTCGTGTAGACTCCTGTAGACTCGCACTATTCGTACCCTGGAATGTGACCGTTAATTTTCAAATTTCGGCGGTGCGTGTTGGGGTCGTGTTACACTCGCCGACACTCGCGGATACTCCTGTGAACTCGTGTAAACTCATGTAAACTAGTGTTATATTCGTGTTATATGCGTGTTAACTTGCATCAGATGCTACTCGCGTTGGGTTCGGGCTCCATCAACGGCGATATGCGGCGAGTGTGACTCGCGTTGGCCTCGCGCTCTGACTCGCCAATGTGTGAACCTACCTTTACAGATATTTTAAATAATATAAATAAATAGCATAATCTACTCACGTTGTATATAATTATATGCCTTTCACCTGATCGGTTATCTTTAATGTAAGACATACCCTCCATTTTATGTTCTTAGTTTTTATGGAGTGTGAGGTTGGAATTAGTTGCTTAGGCTATAGAATATTATTCATGAATACACAGAAAAGCAATAAACGGTAGTGGAGAAATTCCCCTAGCATTGTATTGTGCTGCAGTGGTCGACCTGAATAATAAACACATAACATCGATAGAAAATGTATTTATAAACACGTACAGTATTAGGCAAAAGATGTGTTCCACACTATTGGTAATGTTGCTGAAGGGATGTATTTAGGGATTTATTAGTGTATGACGTGTTTGGGTAGAGTTGCAGAAACAAATTACTCGCGAGACAGTCACTGGGATGATTGCTGTGGTTGTCTCGCATATTCCTTCGTGAGAGATAATTGCGTACCGGTATGTCTTTATTTACACCTCACCAATTAAGCAGTGCAAGTAATATGAGGAACTATATGATTCACAGCGTGTGTGTGTTTGTTTATTTACTTTTCAGTAAATGTACGAACACTATGGGGAACATATGGCTGAAATCCATACAGGTACTGAACAAAATTTTAATGTAAGAAACAAAACCAATACAAGATATAGACGTTGAGTAACCTACACATATAACAAAGGGATTATATTAGATCAAGTATTTTATACAGAAAAAGGTAAAGTTGCTGCACAAATACTAGATTGTATACATGGAATGTAGCACAATTTATTTAGTTGTAGTAGTGTATGGACCGAGGTAGGACAATAATGATAATGACAAAAATGGGATCACAATTTAAACATCATGGGTGACTTTTACAGTAGCCGACTACTTAGATATAGGCCTATAAGAGCTATTATGAATTGTGAAAAATGAAGAGATATTGAGTACTGCAAGCGGTAGCCTAAAGATATTAAAAACTATATAGTTATAGCTTGAATATAACCGTTTTCTAAAGATTGGTACATTCTCTAATGAGGAGTATAAACTGTATAGTTACTGTTGGAAATTAACCGTTCTCTATGACGTTAGATGAGGTAATTATTATGTTCCTTCCAACAACCAACAATACTCCTAAAATCGATTAATGAAATTTACAAACATATGTGGCAGTCCGTGGACTCGAACCCAGGATGCTCACACCGAAAATCAACACCTTATACATCGCACCACGAAGACATCAGGGGCCTACAACCAAAAGCAGAGAGTCACCTCTCCTTATTAGATTTTTCTTATGGGCGTGCAGATATCAAGGAGTATTTAATAAGGAATATCCACTGGGGCCTTTTGCTCATAATATTATGCCCCACGATAGTGCTGACACCCTTAGTTCGCACGAGGAAATAACCCACTTTCCCCTCTATCCTTCTTTACTCTATGCTATAGGGTGTCTAGAATGAGGAGGGTGCAGAGGCAAGGAGGGTATTAGTATTTATAACTAGGTGCTTTTGTATATTAACCTTATTTTATCCAAGGAGGGCCTTATTGGACTTCCCCATGTTTCTCTCTAATAGTTTGGAGATTTTAACACCTTACGAGCGGCCTAGGCGGTATATAATATGTAGCCACCAGCGGGGTGTTTTTACCCAAAATAGGGCTGTTTACGTGATCATTTTCATGCCTAAATAAGACCCAGAGCGTAAAACAAGTATCTATCCCTGAAAGGGCATAAACAGAGCTTTCCAATGACACCATAACGATCCTTTTATGATGGCTAGTTTTCTTGCAACAACCGCGCAACGCGAGTGCAAAAAGCATGTAATTCGGCACTTTCCCCATACAATTCCGTATGTAGCGAGTGAGAGAGGGAGGGAGGAGGTGGGATTCGTGTCAGTAGGTTCGCCGCGGTGGTCTGGAGCAGTCATACGCTCGCTACTCTCCTGCCACCTCTTGTCTCTCTCTCTCAGCAACATTACGTGCTGAAATTGCCACACGACCTATGTCGAGCGCCGCCAGATAGTCCAGATTTATTATACTCGACTTATGTTGCGCGCCGCTAGTTATGGGTTAAGATGCTTCACGAATTAGACGCTTCACTTCATTCACGTGTCTACAGTTTTCTGGCGAAGTATAGCGAGCCTGTAACTTAGAAGAAATTGACCTTCGGCCGGGACATTTTTATCGAAAAGTGTAAACAAATTAGCTTGAAGGTGGTCTGGGTGGGTATGATTTTATTTTGAAGTAAGTCTGGGAAGGCATTTGTTGTTTGTTTAACCTATGGGACAAACTAAAATACATTGCTGGAATAAACAGCAAACAAAACCCTCAGTAATTATTAAACAAAATATCATACCAGTAATATCAGACAAAACGTTGGATCAGATAGTGTTAATCCTTTCAGTGCCATATTCGGTGATGGCATTATTAGTATTTTTAAATAACATAAGATGATTATATTCAAATTAAATAACATAAGATGATTATATTCAAATTAAATAACATAAGATGATTATATTCAAATTAAATAACATAAGATGATTATATTCAAATTAAATAACATAAGATGATTATATTCAAATTAAATAACATAAGATGATTATATTCATATTAAATAACATAAGATGATTATATTCAAATTAAATAACATAAGATGATTATATTCAAATTAAATAACATAAGATGATTATATTCATATTAAATAACATAAGATGATTATATTCATATTAAATAACATAAGATGATTATATTCATATTAAATAACATAAGATGATTATATTCAAATTAAGAAAAACCTTAAGGAATCAAAGGGTTAAAACTGTATCATTTAGGTGCAGGGTGGGCCAATTTCGATCCTCCCTATTTTACTCCATTAGTTTGTAGATTTTAAGACGTTTCACCTCATTAGTTTGGCGATTATAAGATGCTTCAACCCAATAAGGTGTCAATTTTTCCTGGGCGAGCGACAACCAGCCCTGCAATTTGGGAGAAATCGGCCTTCGGCCGGGACATTTTTCTACCGACAAATGTACATATTTAGCTTGAATGGGGTCTGGGGAACGTTTTTTAGTTTTAAGGGGATCTGGAGAGGCGTGTTTCTAAGTCTTGGGGGTAAACTAAAAACACATTGTTCAAAAATGGCTAAATAATGAAAACCCTCAATAATATTTAAACAAAATATCATAATAACCCCCAAGACGTTGCACCTAATAGTGTTAACCTGTTCACTCTCACAGGTCCTTTCTAATCTTAATAAAATCGTCTAATGAATAAATGGTCATCCTACTAAAGGGGTTAATGTCTGTCCCGGTAATGGCAGTGTGGCACAGTATTGTAACACATACGGTAGCAGAGCCCCCCAACACAACACATACGGTAGCAGAGCCCCCAACACAACACATACGGTAGCAGAGCCCCCCAACACAACACATACGGTAGCAGAGCCCCCAACACAACACATACGGTAGCAGAGCCCCCCAACACAACACATACGGTAGCAGAGCCCCCAACACAACACATACGGTAGCAGAGCCCCCCAACACAACACATACGGTAGCAGAGCCCCCAACACAACACATACGGTAGCAGAGCCCCCAACACAACACATACGGTAGCAGAGCCCCCCAACACAACACATACGGTAGCAGAGCCCCCAACACAACACATACGGTAGCAGAGCCCCCCAACACAACACATACGGTAGCAGAGCCCCCCAACACAACACATACGGTAGCAGAGCCCCCAACACAACACATACGGTAGCAGAGCCCAACACAACACATACGGTAGCAGAGCCCCCCAACAAACACATACGGTAGCAGAGCCCCCAACACAACATACGGTAGCAGAGCCCCCCAACACAACACATACGGTAGCAGAGCCCCCACAAAACATACGGTAGCTGAGCCCCCAACACAACACATACGGTAGCAGAGCCCCCCAACACAACACATACGGTAGCAGAGCCCCCAACACAACACATACGGTAGCTGAGCCCCCAACACAACACATACGGTAACACATACGGTAGCAGAGCCCCCAACACAACACATACGGTAGAAGAGAGCCCCCAACACAACACATACGGTCACATACGGTAGCAGAGCCCCCAACACAACACATACGGTAGCAGAGCCCCCCAACACAACACATACGGTAACACATACGGTAGCAGAGCCCCCAACACAACACATACGGTAACACATACGGTAGCAGAGCCCCCCAACACAACACATACGGTAGCAGAGCCCCCCAACACAACACATACGGTAGCAGAGCCCCCCAACACAACACATACGGTAGCAGAGCCCCCCAACACAACACATACGGTAGCAGAGCCCCCCAACACAACACATACGGTAACACATACGGTAACACATACGGTAGCAGAGCCCCCCAACACACATACAACACATACGGTAGCAGAGCCCCCCAACACAACACATACGGTAGGTAGCAGAGCCCCCCAACACAACACATACGGTAACACATACGGTAGCAGAGCCCCCCAACACAACACATACGGTAACACATACGGTAGCAGAGCCCCCCAACACAACACATACGGTAGCAGAGCCCCCCTACACAAGACTTACGGTAACATACGGTAGAAGCAGAGCCCCCCAACACAACACATACGGTAACACACATACGGTAGCAGAGCCCCCCAACACAACACATACACATACGGTAGCAGAGCCCCCCAACACAACACATACGGTAACACATACGGTAGCAGAGCCCCCAACACAACACATACGGTAACACATACGGTAGCAGAGCCCCCCAACACAACACATACGGTAACACATACGGTAGCAGAGCCCCCCAACACAACACATACGGTAACACATACGGTAACACATATGGTAGCAGAGCCCCCCAACACAACACATACGGTAGCAGAGCCCCCCAACACAACACATACGGTAACACATACGGTAGCAGAGCCCCCCAACACAACACATACGGTAACACATACGGTAGCAGAGCGCCCCAACACAACATACGGTAACACATACGGTAGCAGAGCCCCCCAACACAACACATACGGTAACACATACGGTAGCAGGGCCCCCCAACACAACACATACGGTAGCAGAGCCCCCCAACACAACACATACGGTAACACATACGGTAACACATACGGTAGCAGAGCCCCCCAACACAACACGTACGGTAACACATACGGTAGCAGAGCCCCCCAACACAACACATACGGTAACACATACGGTAGCAGAGCCCCCCAACACAACACATACGGTAACACATACGGTAACACATACGGTAGCAGAGCACCCCAACCCAACACAAACGGTAGCAGAGCCCCCAACACAACACATACGGTAACACATACGGTAGCAGAGCCCCCCAACACAACACATACGGTAACACATACGGTAGCAGAGCCCCCCAACACAAACACATACGGTAACACATACGGTAACACATACGGTAGCAGAGCCCCCCAACACAACACATACGGTAACACATACGGTAACACATACGGTAGCAGAGCCCCCCAACACAACACATACGGTAGCAGAGCCCCCAACACAACACATACCGTAACACATACGGTAGCAGAGCCCCCCAACACAACACATACGGTAACACATACGGTAGCAGAGCCCCCCAACACAACACATACGGTAACACATACGGTAGCAGAGCCCCCCAACACAACACATACGGTAACACATACGGTAACACATACGGTAGCAGAGCCCCCCAACACAACACATACGGTAGCAGAGCCCCCCAACACAACACATACGGTAACACATACGGTAGCAGAGCCCCCCAACACAACACATACGGTCGGTAACACATACGGTAGCAGAGCCCCCCAACACAACACATACGGTAACACATACGGTAACACATACGGTAGCAGAGCCCCCCAACACAACACATACGGTAGCAGAGCCCCCAACACAACACATACGGTAACACATACGGTAGCAGAGCCCCCCAACACAACACATACGGTAACACATACGGTAACACATACGGTAGCAGAGCCCCCAACACAACACATACGGTAGCAGAGCCCCCCAACACAACACATACGGTAACACATACGGTAGCAGAGCCCCCCAACACAACACATACGGTAACACATACGGTTACACATACGGTAGCAGAGCCCCCCAACACAACACATACGGTAGCAGAGCCCCCCAACACAACACATACGGTAACACATACGGTAGCAGAGCCCCCCAACACAACACATACGGTAACACATACGGTAACACATACGGTAGCAGAGCCCCCCAACACAACACATACGGTAGCAGAGCCCCCCAACACAACACATACGGTAACACATACGGTAGCAGAGCCCCCCAACACAACACATACGGTAACACATACGGTAACACATACGGTAGCAGAGCCCCCCAACACAACACATATGGTAGCAGAGCCCCCCAACACAACACATACGGTAACACATACGGTAGCAGAGCCCCCCAACACAACACATACGGTAACACATACGGTAACACATACGGTAGCAGAGCCCCCCAACACAACACATACGGTAGCAGAGCCCCCCAACACAACACATACGGTAACACATACAGTAGCAGAGCCCCCCAACACAACACATACGGTAACACATACGGTAACACATACGGTAGCAGAGCCCCCAACACAACACATACGGTAACACATACGGTAACACATACGGTAGCAGAGCCCCCCAACACAACACATACGGTAACACATACGGTAACACATACGGTAGCAGAGCCCCCCAACACAACACATACGGTAGCAGAGCCCCCCAACACAACACATACGGTAACACATACGGTAGCAGAGCCCCCCAACACAACACATACGGTAACACATACGGTAGCAGAGCCCCCCAACACAACACATCATAACATAACATAAGGGGAAGGCAGGCGCTTTTTCTGGACCTCCTTCTCCCTCATGTTCAGCATATTAGTTTGAGATTTTAAGACGTTTAATTGTTCCGTTAGTTTGGCGATTATGATATCTTTCACCCCATTTCTTTGTCAATATTAAGACTTTTCGTGCCATTTAGGCGTAGATTTTTTCCTGGCGAGTGATAGCGAGCCTGTAGTTTTAGAAGGAACCGACCTTCGGCCAGGACATATTTCTCCCAAAAAATTTACAAATTAATCTTGAAAGGGGGTGTAAGGGGTGTTATTTTATGCTTGATGGAAATTTGGTAAGAAAACAAGCACGCGAAGGGACTGGGGTGTGCTGGCTTAATAATCCAGACGGGTTGATAGCATTTGCAGTCCTATTTCAATTAACTATGTAAGTATGCAAACATCGATAATCAATGCGTGAAGGGTGTGGCTGGCGAACGTGACACATTACTATCAAATGGATATTACAACACCATCAATGGAATGTGTAATATCATCAAAACACCATCGCCATCATCTTCAACTCGATGCCCCGCTTCCAGAGAAAGTGCCCCAAAAGGGATGGCCACGGCAAAAACTGCCTCCAGGCTCCAGACACTGACCTACTGCACAGTGCCATGGATTATGACCCTTAACACTGAAGGAGCAGATCCAGACCAGTCCCTCACTTGGATGGCAGTTCCACCAAGTTTTTACTATTTTATTTACCGGTACCCCAGTGGGGCCCTGGTTGGAAGCATACCGTACCAACAACAGGAATGTTCTGAAGATAGGAACCAGTAGTCCACTGTTACAGAAGCTGATTGCACCATCAAAGTGGCGGGTGGTGGAGTCGCCGCAACCCTATGCCAAAATATGAAATTAGAAAAAGATTTAAGTGTGCAGCGCTTGTGGTTTTATGTAAGAAAGCAAGAGTGTATGTATCTTAAGATCAAGCTAGAATTGGTCTTTGTGTAACCGAGGCACAAAAGAAAACAGCAGAGGAGACCAGGTGGTGAAACAGGATGTCTAGCAATCCTTATACTCCACCTAAGTGAAACAGGATGTCTAGCAATCCTTATACTCCGCCTAAGACTTTCCCGGGAGTACTTCCCTGAATGACTGGTACCTACAGCCTCCCCTTCCAGATTATTAAATTCTATATGTGTATAGATACCACTTCCATGACTATAGAAAGCAGTGCTCAGGTGGGGTAGAGTGGCGCGAATGGAAGTGTGAGACCGGGTTAGGTGGTGTTGCATGTTGTGCGTCTCCCGCGTTGCCTGACTCCCGGGAGAGGTACGTGAGGCGGAAAAATGGCTTCTTCACACGCCCACTAAATGGCAACCAGACTAGCTAGGAAGCTGCAGTTTTCACCATTCTGAAGCTGGCATAAGGTATATCGACACGCTTTTATATTATTTAGTATACCGGTACGTTCAAAATGTATTAAATTGTGCCAGTTAGAGTAACAGGTGGAAATATTTGAACATCAAGGTTCTAGGAGTCAAGACTGACATTAATCTGGGAAATTTAAATATAATTGCATTACTATGGCAATTTCATTATTTCCAAAGATATAATATGAAATTAAAAGCATAACATTAGGGGGGTTTCTTAATTATGGATAGATGTTATGGATTATTTGGAGGCATTTGTATTGTATTAATGTATGTGTACATGCAAGATTTCAGCAAGGTCATTCCATAATTTCTCGAGCTATTGTCATTTGTGTGTGTTTTTGTAAGTTTTGTATTAATTTTTAGTTAAATAGATTTCAGGCACCATTAGTATGACACTGTCTTTCAAATTTAGTAAGATTATTATTTGATTAAAAAGGAAAAAAAAATGGCATTGCAGATTTTCAATAGATATTGCTTCACTATGGAGCAGTGATAATATAATATATATATTATAGTGATAGAAATATCATAAGCAATATATTTTGTTTTAATTTTCTATTAAATAACATTACCTGATATCAGTAATAATAAACAAATACAGAAAAACTCATAATTGTAGAATTATATGAAAGAAATATAGTCGTTGATTATTTAAATGTATTGCAATTTGTAATTGTAGTATCATTATTTCGTATTTAATTACAAGCATACACAAAATTAAACAATATACTGAAGATTTGCAATGATGAATGTTTTGCATCATAATTCAATATTGATCTTACAAAATTTGAAAGTCCTAGTACTGTACCTTACCAATTGTAACTGAGACCTACCGGTAGTTAGTTAAAAATAATAAATTGAAAGAAAATGGCTATAACTCAGATAACTATGGAGTGATCTTGCATATGAATATATACAGTACACCAACATATGCATATTACCTACATATTCAATTAAGATCTATCTCTTTAAAAAAAAAGAGCTTCCCCTCGCCTTCGCACAGTTGTTAAGGTTATCTAACTTACTTAATAAGGTGGGTACAATATTTCAGGTTTGGAGTGTACCCTCACCTGGTGATGTGTAGAACGATCTAGAAATTCACCAAACCTGTTCTCTCTCTCTCTTCTTCTTCCCCCCTCCCCCTTCCCCCTTCTCTCTCCTTCACTCTCTCTCTCAAGATCCCCCCCACTCTCAATTCCCCCCCCCACTCCCTCTATGTTCACGTTCATGCCAGACATAGGATCATAATTATATTTCTTGATATTAATTCAGTTGGGTAATATTATTTTGATATGGATTCATTTTATGATTATGTTATCATACTCTTTGATGATTTAGTAAGTTCAAAAATTATGAGAGTAAAATAGGATATTTCAGAATAAGGCCAGTATGATATGTTTACCATTTCCAAGGGTATAAATAGAGCAGACGGAGTTGGTAAATTCAGTTCTGAGACCATCACCACCTCCTGCCTGTCCTGATTCATCACTTGTAAAAGAGTTACCATGGGAATACGATAAGTAGTTCATTTGCCTTGTCCAATCTTACTCTCTTAATAGATCAATTTAAATATTCAGTTAAACATGTGTTATGTTCTATGTTTTGATAGATTGTATTCAATTAATTATATAGATATGTTCATGTAAATAAATTATATAATTTTACTTAATGTTTGACAATTACCACCTACACCTAATATTATTCTTTAACTTATATTGATAGTATTTGTATTCATAGTGGAATACTCTATGGTCTTTCATAAATAATGATTGACGAGGATTAACCCATTGAGACCCAGCGTCGCACGTGTTGCGTCGGCAGTCTTTGATCACCAACTCCCAGCGACGCATCACGTGCGTCCGACATATAAAAAACACTTACGTGGCTCGTAAGGTAGGAAATGGCGGGAGAATAGGAGGGGGAGGTACCGTAGTGTGTGGGGGAGCCGGGCCAGTAGGTGTGAGCGGGCCGAGACAGCCGCGCGGCTGGTGGTGGTGGGCTTAGTGGGGATAGTTTACACCCCTAGTTTACCGCCACTTTGAACCTTCATTACTCCGGTCGTATGGGAGCTAGAGGCTTGAGATTTATGTGAGATACTCCTTAGAATGTATGCCGTACAATGCCATAGTCAGTTTTTACCCTAGTGCTCCCGGGCGGGTGGTCATGCGGGGGAGATGAACTATTGAAACCCCCCCCCCCGCCCCCCAAATGACCGAAATGAGTTTTTTTTATTTGTGTGTTCATTTCTCACCATTCTCTTCCATTTTGGCTCAACAAATTTTTTTGAAGCTCCCCCCACCCCAACGGCCCCCCCCCTCCCAAAAAAAAAATGTCAGAGGTGATTTTTTTTTGTTTTTTTTTCATTTCTCATCCTTGTCTTCCATTTTAGCAAACAAAAAAAATAAGTGAAAATGGCTTGGGACTGGGGTGAACAAAATATTATAACTAGCCGGGGCTCAACGGGTTAAGGAAGGAATATCTTTGGGGTTTCTTAATGCCAATGACTAATTGATATCATTTGATATTTTCTTAACTCTCCACTATTACCTTACAAAGGGTTCGGTAACTCATATGAGTTACTAGTTTGTGGAAGTTTAACATACCACTTTTGACTTTAAGATAAGTCGTTCACACCACTTTTTTATTGAGTCTGAATAATAGATCTCTGTTTTGTGGTTTCTTTCGTGGGATGTTCGTTAATGTTATGGGTTCAAACCCCGCCTGTAACGTTACATGGTGCCGTGACCAGGATATTCCTTTCTTATCCTCGTCGTTTGGGGGTAATTGTAGACTTTAATGAATCATTAAGACTCTCGCTATGCGGCTTGGACACCTCATCTCATTATTATGTTTTGTTTATGATTTGTGGTGTGTCATTCGGCCTCCACCAATTTAAATACCCATCATAAGTGTTTCTCGCTCATTCTAATTTCACATATAGTCTTGTTCATTCTTTCATTTAATCATGGATTTTAACCTCGGTGATTTTGTTGCTGACCCCTCCCTGGGCACCTTATCTACTTCCAAATTTAGGAAAGTTGACTGGATTGCTTTAGGTACATAGTATGCAGCACCATATAAAACTAGTGATAACAAAGGTGAGATTAGAAAGAGTGTCATCAATAAACTAGTGAAGGATGGTGTTTTGTCTGAGGCAGCCTATCAGTTGGTGTGTAGAGGAAGGGGGTAGTGATGCATGGATGAGATTGAAATTATTGGAGCTAGAAAATGCAAAAGCCGACTGGGAACAAAGACAACGAGAGATTGAGCAAAGAGAACATGAGACAGAAATTCAGTTGGAGCAAAAACAAAGGGATCTTGAGGAGAAAGTACGTGAGAGAGCACATGAAGAGCGAATGCTAAAGTTGAAACAAGATGGTAAACAAAAAGAAAGTGAGTCTTTTGCCAACAAACCATTTTCTGATAAGGGGCATAGCTTTAAATTTGTACCTAGTTTCGATGAGACTGACCCGGAGCAATTCTTCATTCTTTTTGAGAAGGCAGCCAATCAACTCAAATGGCCTAGTGATCAGTGGGCATTTCTGGCCCAAACTGCTTTTGTAGGACATGCAAAAAAGGTGTATACAAACCTCCCTAGCCTAGACTTAACCTATGAGACATTAAAAACTTCAGTATTAGCTGTTTATGATCAGGTTCCTGAAACCCACCATCAAGACTTCAGAAGTCTTAAGAAGGGTAAAAAACAATCGTATTTAGAGTTTGTAAAAGAAAAAGAGAACATTTCTGAGTTGGTTAAGAGCTAGTAAAATTACTACATTTGCACAGTTGAGCCAGTTAATTATGCTTGAAGAATTCCTCCGCAAATTACCTCTATCATTAAAAATTTACCTGCAGGAAAGAGAAGTGCAGACAGTGGACAAGGCAGCTACTTTGGCTGAGAATTATAGATTAACCCATGGTGACTCTTCTTTCAGGACGGGACAGAGAGGGCCTGGCACCTACACTGACTCCGGTGCTAGCCCTCGTGGTGGTGGATTTCACTCTCCTGGTGGTAGGTATGGTCCTGGTGTCTCCCAGCCAGTCTCAAGGGTGGTGTCTGGGAGCAATGGAAATGGTAAGCCTGCACCAGGTAAATCCCCTAACCCCTCCATCAAACCTACTGGACCTTTGATTTGTGCCTACTGTAAACAACCGGGACATCACCTCAGAGATTGTCCTAAATTAAAAGCTAAAACCCGACAACAGGAAAGAGGTGCAGTTTTAGCTACTTCCCCCCTGACTAATGCTAATAGTGTACCAGTATCCCATTCTAATCTACCAGTGTTGACTGCCAGTTCTGACCTTGTTAGTTCTCAAAGCCAGGCTTTCTCTGATATTTCACCTAGCAGTTCTACTCAGTTTAAACCCTTTCTTTCCACAGGATCAGTTTCTTCTTCTGATTCTTCCACTAACTGTCCTATTCATATTCTAAGAGACACTGGCGCTTCTCACAGCCTCATGTTAAAGGGTGTGATGCCCGGTTTGGAGGACTGTTTCTTGGGCCAGAGTGTACTCATTCAGGGAGTTGGTGGGAGTATTGCTGTTCCTCTTGCAAGGGTATATCTGACATCTGAGTTTGCTAGTGGGTATTATGTTGGGATTCAAGATTCACTTCCTGTAGAAGGGGTTAACTTTTTGATGGGAAATGATATTGCTGGGGGAAAAGTGATACCAGACCCCATTGTTACCTCCCTTCCCTCCTCTTGCAATAATACTGAACAACTTGAGGATCAGTACCCTAATTTGTTTCCCTCGTGTGTAGTCACTAGGAGTAAGGCAGGTAACCAAAGTAACAAACCAAAGAATAATCATGATATTGACTTAGACACTTCTTCACTATTTGAGGATAATGCCGAGCTAGAGGAAATGAGCAAGATTCCCATTGACTCTGAAAAACTGAAGGAGGCTCAGAAGCAGGACTCTGAACTGTCACTATATTTTGACAAAGCTGTGGAAGAGTCAGAAATAGGAAATGATCCTCGGTGCTTTTACATCTGCAATGGTATTTTAATGCGTAAGAATAGACCCCCAATGTGCCAGCTGATGAAACCTGGCAAGAAATGCATCAGATAGTTGTCCCCTCCATATATAGGTCAGATGTCATTTCCATTGCTCATGACCTTAGTGGAGGACATTTGGGTGTAAACAAGACCTATAACAAGATACTCAGAGACTTCTTTTGGCCAAGAATGAAACAATCAGTCAGATCTTTTTGTAAATCTTATCACAAGTGTCAAATTGCTGGAAAACCTAACCAGCCTGTAAAGCCTGCACCCTTAAACCCCATTCCGGTATCTGATGAACCCTTTAGTAGGGTCATAATTGACTGTGTAGGACCTTTGCCAAAAACACGAGGTGGTAATGAGTACTTGGTAACCGTCATGTGTTCCACCACTAGGTACCCTGAGGTTTTCCCCTTGAGACGTATAACTTCCCAAAACATAGTAAAGGCTCTCCGTAAATTGTTCACACAGTATGGAATTCCGCGTGTGGTACAGTCAGATTTGGGTAGTAACTTTACCTCTCAGCTCTTCAAGCAAACTATGGAAGCGTTGGGAGTACACCAGTACCATTCCACAGCCAGTCACCCTCAATCCCAGGGTGCATTAGAGAGGTTCCATCAGACTCTCAAATCTATGCTTACTAAGTACTGTGAAGAGAACAGTGCTGACTGGGATGAGGGCATTCATTTTGTTTTGTTTGCTGTGAGGAGTAGTGTACAGGATTCTTTAGAATTTTCACCATTTCAGCTTGTGTTTGGACATGAAGTCAGAGGTCCTTTGAAAGTCCTAAGGGACACTTGGTTAGATGCTAATCCTGGAAAACCCCTTCTCACATATGTTCACCAATTTAAGTTTAGACTGAAATCTGCAGTAACTCTTGCAATGAAGAATCTAGAGCAGTCTCAGGATAACATGAAATTTCATTATGACAAGAATACAGTTGTCAGGGATTTTCAGCCAGGTGATCTTGTGCTAGCCTTATTGCCTATACCTAAGAAGCCTTTACAGAGTAAATATCATGGGCCATATGTTGTGCATAAAAAGATCAGTAATGTCAACTATATCCTGAAAACTCCTGATCGTAGAAAGTCGGAAAGACTTGTGCATGTCAACTTGCTGAAGGCCTATCATGTTAGGGATAATGTTGTTAATAATAAGGTCCTTAACCTGAAAGCTGTGGAAAACTTTAGTGAAGGTGAACTAGAGGAAGTCAAGGTAATGGAGCATAATGACTTCCCTTTGCCTCAGGATAGTACAATGCAAAACTCTGCCTTCCTAGCTCATCCCCATTTGAAGTTTCAGCACTTGTCACCTGACCAGAGTGGTGACCTGCAGCGCCTGCTTGTCCAGTTTCCACCGATGTTTGGTGATGTTCCCCAGCAGTGTCCCCTGGTGGAGCACGATGTGGTGCTGACCGATGGGGCCATCCCTGTTAAGCAGCACCCCTACCGTGCCAATCCGGGGAAGCGTGAGGCCTTGCAGCGTGAGGCCTTGCAACGTGAGGTGGACTTCCTGATGGCACATGGTTTGGTGGAGAGAAGCGACAGTGAGTGGGCATCTCCCTGCCTACTGGTGAACAAACCGGATGGCACATACAGAATGTGTACTGACTACCGCCGTGTTGACCAGCTCACCCGTCAGGATAGCTACCCTCTGCCAAGGATTGATGATCTGCTGGACCGGCTGGGAGGAATGCACTACATCTCGAAGATAGACTTGCTAAAAGGATACTACCAGATCAAGTTGTCTGAGAGGGCTAAGCGACAGGCTGGGAAATTAGGTATAGCCCGGCAGCCCGGACTAGCCTGGATATGTAGCCGGGCTAGTGATTTTCAATGTTAGTCTGCCCGGCAGTTGCCCGGGGGACAAGTGTATTGTTTGTAATACTTCCTTACATAACGCTTCAATAAAATAAATAATAGTAATCATATAATATCAAATACCGGTATATAATTAATGTAGGAAAACATCGCTGCGGTAACCCATCAGTAGACAGAGTCTGAGACCAACGCTACTCGGTGTACGGTGACCCTAAGTAAACAGTAAACATTAAACAGCTGATCGGTTGTCGAATTCTATACTGTCAATATTGATGTATATCGGATACAATAACATAAACAAGTTCAATAAACAGATAAATATAACAAAATCAGGAAAATTGAAACAAGTTAGGCTAAATGTAGCCGTGTAAATCCTATGATAACATGGCCTAAGATTTGATGTTATTACTTTGCCGTGAATTTCGTAATGTTACGAACTTGAACTGAATTGGGGATACTTGTTAAGCTTGTAGATGGTGTTGGTTGCATAGTTGTTGGTCTCTGGTCAATGTGTTATAAAATGTTCTAAAATGTTCTAAAATAATCTGTGCCCCATGAATATTCCTTCCTGTCACTTAAACATTAGGCTACCATAGTGCGGTGGGAATATGAACATGATTAGATTAATATCCAGTATTCGAGAATGGATAATAAGACGTAGGCGTGTGCATAAACCTTTAACCGTCTTGGTGGTGTAATGGTTAAGGTGTCTACAAATCTGTGTGTGATAACCCGGGTTCAAATCCTGATGGATCACATACTGTATATGCTTTCATTAATTTCATTGGAGGTGTTTGGTGTTGTGGTGAAATTAATACAAAATAGAATACGATAATTCATGTAAATCGATAGATGCTAGTTGCAGGGGTAGCAATTAGCATCACCTGCACCTAAGCATGTCTCCACTTTGTAGATAGTGGCGTGCATTTTAATTATGTTATATATTTTTCCCCATCTTAATGTTACTAATTTCTATCTTAAAAAATCCGGGCTATTGGGATTTTGGATTATCCGTGTTCGAATTATCAGAATTTTGCTGCAACAGACAATTTAACGGACAAATATATCTGTCTTAAGTCAGTGTTGTGGTTTCATATTCAGTATAGCCGTAAACACTGTCTCTCCTCGGTATACATCAATAATGAACTATGAATTTATAATGTGATTCAATAAAAATATGGCATAGACTAAGGCTGCCTGTTCCTAGAAATGTTGTTCGCTGTATCCCTGCTGCCTGTTCCTAGAAATGTAGAGGAGGCCACATAGCCATATGATAATGAGGTACTGGAACGTGGTGAAACAACAAAGCCTTGCCAAAGGAACTGTAGAAGGATTATTCATAACAATTTATATTGGAGTGAGGGGATAAAGTGGTAGTACCGAGAAGACGAGGGATAGTGGAGAACAAACGTTTATATTGAAGAGTGAAGAGACCTGCGCATCCCGGAATGGGAGAGGTTTAATTAGGTTATTAAAAGGAAACCTTGAATGTCCTCATAATATATTCAATGTTTTACCATCAATGTCTATCTATCTATCTATCTATTTACTCATGCCCAATCCCCACTTTTCCTATTTTGTATTTTATTGTATTATGTATTTATTTTCTTTTATTTTTTTTTATTTTTTTTTGGGGGGGGGCCTGACTCAAGACAGAGCAAGAACAGGGACAACACAAAACACAACAGAAAACAACAAACACACAAACAAAACACAAATTCACACACATCTACTGTAGGTCATTTGCCATATAAAATACTATTGTTATTTCCAAAAAATTAGTAATGTATGAGTTTTCCAAAACTCAATAAGTACTGTGGACATAAAATAGGCAATTTATAGAAGCTGGTGGCATGTTTGTGAATGTATGTGGTACTTAACGAGTGAAAAATAAATAAAGGTATAAGGGCAAGTACAAAATATGTCAGGGCAAGTGAAAAACTGTCAGGGCAAGTGAGTTTCAGAAGTCACTAGCCCGGGGCAAGTAGATCCGTAACACTAATTTCTCAGCCTGCTAAGCGAATCTCTGCCTTTGTCACCCCAGACGGTTTATTTCATTATACAGTTATGCCGTTTGGTATGGTGAATGCACCCGCCACCTTTCAGCGATTGATCCACCGGGTGACGGATGGCCTACAGGGAGTGCAGTCTTACCTCGATGACATTGTGGTCTACAGCGAGTCTTGACAAGAACATCTACAACAACTACAAGCCCTCTTCTCCAACTTATCAATGACAGGGCTCACTGCCAACTTGGCCAAGAGTGAGTTAGGTCATGCCAAGCTGATATTTCTGGGTCACGTGGTTGGAGAGGGAGAAGTCAGCCCAGTAACCGCTAAGGTTGAGGCCATCTCTACACTGCCTGCCCCCCATGACCGCAAGGCGGTGATGCGCTTTTTGGGTATGGCCGGTTACTATTGTCGATTTGTGCCAAACTTTGCTGACATTTCCAGCCCCCTAACCGACTTAATTAGTCCCAAGAAAAAATTTGTGTGGACTGAAAAGTGCCAGGAATCCTTTAGTAGGATCCGTTCTCTGCTAATTAACTCACCCATTCTAAAATCTCCTCAGTTTGACAAGCTTTTCATAGTTCAAGTTGATGCAAGCGATGTTGGTGTAGGGGCAGTTTTGATGCAGTTGGATGATGATGAAGTGTTGCATCCTGTTTGCTATGCATCCGGTAAATTCAAACCTTATCAGACATTATAGCACCATAGAGAAAGTGTTTTGCCTTGATTTTTGCAGTAGACAAGTTTAATGTGTATATCAGTGGCTCACATTTCCCCATACAAGTGTATACTGATCACAACCCCTTGAAATTCTTGTGTACAATGAAAAACTCTACTCAACGGTTAATAAGATGGTGCATGGCTTTGCAACCATATAAAGGAGTACAAAGGAGTACAAAGGAAATCAAGCAACAACATATCTAGTTACCCTTCTAGGCTGCTTGTCCTCCAAAACACTGAGGATCAAGTGTCCAAACAGTGGTTTAGAGTGGGTAAGGGAACATTGGAAAGGGAACTACTGCCCTGCCACTAACGTGGCAGGACTAGGAAGTTAGTAGGGGACATATGGATTAGTAACTGAGGGGAGGATAAAATAAAGTTATTCATTTACAAACGTGGTCAGTCGCGGGTTTGATGAGAGATATTTGTCTAGGCGGAATTTAAATGAATCAACGGTGCTGCAGTCTATAACGTCTCGGGGAAGCCCATTCCACAAGTTGACAACTCGATTGAAGAAGAAATTCTTAGATTCGTGTGAGTTAAAAGATTTACCAATAATTTTGCAACCGTTTCCCCTCGTGTAATTAGATTGGTCGATAGTGAAGTACTTACTACAGTTCATATTGTCGATGCCTTTGATGATTTTGAACACTTGAATTAAGTCACCTCTTAATCTGCGCTGGGTTAAAGGAAATAGATTTAATTCTCTAAGACGCTCTTCGTATGGTTTGTTCTTTAGGCTAGGTATCATTTTGGTAACTCTACGTTGAACTGGACATTCACCACATAAAGGGGAAGAACAATGTAATAGCAGATAATTATGTTGTCCCGGAACTATATCAATCAACCTTTCATTTATGGTGCCCTGTTAATACGTTTTCTGCCGTTAGCAGTAGTTATGTAAATTAGGTAGTGTGGTTATAGTTTGGTGTTGGGAAATTTAATAATATTTTGATTTATTTCGCTTCCCTTATAAATCTCTTTGTGAGGGAGGTGTTAAGGTTATCTAACTTACTTAATAAGGTGGGTACAACATTTCAGGCTTGGAGTGTACCCTCACCTGGTGATGTGTAGAACGATCTAGAAATTCACCAAACCTGTTCTCTCTCTCCCTTCTTTTTCCCCCCTCTCCCTTCTCTCTCCTTCACTCTCTCTCTCAAGATCCCCCCCACTCTCAATTCCCCCCCACTCCCTCTATGTTCACGTTCATGCCAGACGTAGGATCATAATTATATTTCTTGATATTAATTCAGTTTGGTAATATTATTTTGATATGGATTCATTTTATGATTATGTTATCATACTCTTTGATGATTTAGTAAGTTCAAAGATTGAGAGTAAAATAGGATATTTCAGAATAAGGCCAGTATGATATGTTTACCATTTCCAAGGGTATAAATAGAGCAGACTGAGTTGGTAACTTCAGTTCTGAGACCATCACCACCTCCTGCCTGTCCTGATTCATCACTTGTAAAAGAGTTACCATGGGAATACGATAAGTAGTTCATTTGCCTTGTCCAATCTTACTCTCTTAATAGATCAATTTATATATTCAGTTAAACATGTGTTATGTTCTATGTTTTATAGATTGTATTCAATTAATTATATAGATAAGTTCATGTAAATAAATTATATAATTTTACTTAATGTTTGACAATTACCACCTACACCTAATATTATTCTTTAACTTATATTGATAGTATTTGTATTCATAGTGCACTACTCTATGGTCTTTCATAAATAATGATTGACGAGGATTAAGGAAGGAATATCTTTGGGGTTTCTTAATGTTAATGGCTAATTGATATCATTTGATATTTTCTTAACTCCACTTTTACCTTATAAAGGGTTCGGTAACTCATATGAGTTACTAGTTTGTGGAAGTTTAACATACCACTTTTGACTTTAAGATAAGTCGTTCACACCACTTTTTTATTGAGTCTGAATAATAGATCTCTGTTTTGTGGTTTCTTTCGTGGGATGTTCGTTAATGTTATGGGTTCAAACCCTGCCTGTAACGTTACACAGTATAAAATGATTATAACTAAACAAAAACAGTACCCTACTGTGGACTGGTTCTCAAATTATAATAGGCCCTCGTTTGCCAACCTGCTCTTAGAATCACAAAACAATAGCGTTCTGAATGAACAAGAATACGAATGGGAGCCGGAAAGACAGCAACAAGATCTGGGGTAGGGTTTATTGGGCTGTCAACTACATACCCTTGCAGCTGGAAACGAGGCACATCAAGGACAAAACAGAACCGACTCAGCCGAGAGACACTTGCTAACAATTGTTTGAATCCTGGTTTATTAGCACAGTTAAATCATCTTAACCCTTTCAGTACAGTACCAGGTATACGATTATGTTTTTCATTATCCATTCCGAGCTAACATTAGACGATTTTAAATAACTCAGTCCACCCGTTGAATGAGTACATTTAATCTCAATTAACATCTTGACTCAGAGCCTATATGCCACTGTATAAGCTAAGGGTATAAAAAATAGGGAACCATATAAAGATCTTGTAATTCTATTCATACATCGATTTTATCGTGGCCTATAGGTTTCTTATACCATGTATTTCATTCCTATACGTGTCTAAATGCCCGTAAAAATGTATTACTGTTCCTGAAAAGAAAAAATATTATCCTCTATATCGCCTACCTCGCAAGAGGTGGGTGGGTTTGTTTACATTCGCCGCGAGTGTAGCCTCGGCGTCTCGCGTTGGGGAAAATTTGTTTTTTGCCCCCTACTGTTTAAATGTATGAGGATTTCAATAAATCCTGGGGGGGGGGGGTGAGGGGGGGGGGGGCTTGCCCTCCCCTCAACATATTTTTTATCCCACGGCAAACGGTTATGGCCAAATAGTTATTTTTCGCGAGTGGAGGGGCGTGTTTTTAAATTGTTGTTTAATGGGTAAATATGCATTTCCGCCTATTATCACACATCAAAACACCCTTACACAACTCTAAACTAGATAAACACAATCGAAATTTTGTTTTAGCAATTTAATTACAAGATCTTTATATTGACCAAAAAAGGTGTAAAAATCACTTGGAACCGTATATATTTGACATGTTCATTGCCATTTTCATACCGTCTGTAAACTCATAACTTTTGACAGCGTAGTTTAATAGCTAACCTAGAATATTGAATCCAACGGCCTGTAAGAAACCAGCTACTGCAGCCGATTAATAAATACTATTCTACAATACCGATTTCTTGTTTTCATGTAATATCTTAAACATGATTTTGTAAAGTAAATTGTTCGGTATACCCTTTAGTAGTGGGAGCGATGTTTTTTCATGATATATAAAATACCGGCAATAATTTCTCAAATACAATTTTAGTTATAGCTTCTATGGAGTTAAAGATTTGTTTTGTTTAGGTACGAAATTAATAAAATCCTACAATAACTTAGTAAATTGAGTATAAACCACAATCACCGTGTAAACAGTCCGTAGACTACCAGAAACGCAACACAAGACCTAGGCGAGCCGAATGTTGTGTTGTAAGTTGATATTCTATTGGTCAATGAACTGTGCGTGGCAACGGTGACGTCAAACCGATGTTTGGCATATTATTGGTTGTTGCGGAACTGCGTGTGACGGGTGACGTCACTTGGATTTTCGTCTGATGAAATCTCAGACTGCTCAGTTTTGGCCATAATGGAATTGAGGAAGGGTTGCCCTCTAATCAGTGAATTTTTTTTGATGTGTGAGGGCACTAGAACATCTTTTACACGGTATTATTAACAGAACTTCCACCGTCGATAGTCCGAGGTTAGTCTGAATTATATTTGCTGACCATGAAGCCTCCAAGGTTAGTCTGAATTATATTTGCTGATCATGAAACCTCCAAGGTTAGACTGATTTCTACGTGCTAACAGCGGGGGTGTGGGAGCGGCAGCCCCCACTAAAGCATGCGTCACACCTAGCCGATTTGAGGCCAAGACTGTCCGCGACCTAAGGGTCGTGGACAGTCTTGGTCTACGTCGCCGCGCATCATGGGCCGTCGCCAACATAAAGAGGTCGGGATGGGTCTTCACATACCCCCTCAAAAGTTCAACATGCAGAACTTTTAAAATCAAGTCGGCGTGGAGTGAAGTCAAAAAATGGGGACGTGAAGGGGACGGGAGGCTGATGGCGTGTCACGGCGCTTGACGGCGCTTGACGGGAAAAGGTAGGCGTCAGTATGGCGGCACACGGCACCAGAAATGAGGTCTGCGTCAGGCGGCGTCACCATAACAACCTGCGGGGATCAGCGGCGGCTTGCGGCGACCCAACGATACCCTAACGGTCCTGGATTTTGTAATCCGGAGGGGGGTCGCCGTCAAACGGCGACTATGGTTGGCGGCCATCGCCTCCAAGCGGCGTAAAAACACTACCGGAGTCCCCGGTATGCGCAGCCATGCGGGGACCCCCTCCTGTAGCGCGGCGATGTGGCAACGTCGCACGTGGCACCACCGCAGACCGTGTGACGTGGCCGCCAACCCCTATAAAAACCGCGCCGCCATGCACCGCCCTATGTTTCCCACTCACCACTAACACGACCGCGCGCGCCAACCCAGTCTCCTGATTTACATCACTCCGACCACCAACTCGTTCCTCGCCACCATGCCACGTCCGAGAACTAAGAAGACGATCAACAAGCCCATGCACCAGTCGAGGTCATCCAGCAGCGAGGATGAGAGCAACCAGGGAAACACGAATGAGGAAGAAACGGCGGTTGAACCTGGTGTACGTGGTGAACACGAGGAGCCACAACTGGCCGCCCCTGCCCTGCCTGCCACCTACTCACCGTCCAATGATGCCGCTGACGATGAGAATGCCGTGGAACAGGAATCCTCGAAGCCCGGCCGCCGTCGACACATCATTAAAGTGGTGTATAGTGACGAGCAGGAGCTTGACTTGGCCGACTGGTACGAGCGTCATCCCGTTTTATACGCCAAGGGGCGTAAGGATTTCAAGGACACCGCCCTCAAAGCTGCACTCTTCGAGACCAAGGGCAAGTCCATGGAACCCCCTGTTACAGGTGAGTTTACTGCCCATAATGTGTTAATTAATAATGGTTGAGGAGAGCGATGATGATTCGAGTATTACAAGCAAATAAATGAAATGCACGTGAGTGCATGACAGTTGGAGAACATGTGCACATAAATTTAACGCCAATGATGCTGAAAGTGAAAGTGAACGAATCATCATTTATCTCTTACACCATATACCTATGAATGCCACGTGGATATAAAATTACAGAAATAAATAATAAATATATTATCAATACATATAAACATATAATAAGAGTTATATTAATAAAACAAACAAATACCAAATAAATAAATAAAATACATACATAAAATGATTAATGAGATAAATGAATAAAAAATTACTTAAATAAAGAGATAACAAATCAGTACATAAATAAATAAATAAATAATAAATAATGTGTAAGTCATTGATATACATTGATATAAATCAATACAGCAATAAATATATAAATACATAAAGAAATGAATTACATTATATATACCAAAGATAATCACTAATAACAGAAATTCAATAATAAAATAATTAACTAACAAAATGAATACATACATATATAACAAATTAATCAAACGATATATTAAAACACAATTAATATTTGTTTAACAAATTAATCTTAACTCATTTAAATAAATAAATCAATAAATATATACATAAATATGAACCACTCTTACCTGGTTGCTAGGATCCCAAAGGCGTTCTCCACAATCCGACGAGCCCTTGATAGACGGTAGTTGAAGAGGCGGTTGTCCCAGGAGAGGTTCCTTTGTGGATAGGGCTTCATCATCCAGCTCCGAAGGGGGAATGCATCGTCCCCGACGATGAAGTAGGGCAGTGGCACGCCAGTGCCGGGGATGGGTTCAGGGTCTGGTAGGCCAAGAGTTTTCTGTTCAAGGGCAGCATGAAGCGGTGTCCTGCCAAATATCCCTGCATCTGAGCCACACCCTGATGCCCCAACATCGACGTACAAGAAACGGTAGTCAGCGTCGACGAGTGCCAGCAACACAACGGAGTGGAACCCCTTATAGTTGTACCACATGGAACCACCGTTGGCGGGACACCGCATTGCAATGTGCTTGCCATCAAGTGCACCAATGGTGTGGTGGAAGTTCCATCGTTGGAAGAACTTGTTTGCCACTGCCTTCCATTCCTCCGGTGTCTTGGGGCAGGGCATCATCTCGTCCATATACTCAGCTATGAGTGCCTCACATGTCTCATACACAACGTTTGATATGGTGTTGTGTGCCACTCTGAAGCTGTACATGAGGCTCATATAGCTGTCACCGGTTGCCAGGAACCGCAGTGTTATGGCTAGACGGAGGCCAGGTTCGAGTGCCTTCCGGTAAAAGGTATCGTTCTTTTCAATGCGGTGCGCCACACGTCGTAGTACCTCCCGGAAGACTGCAACATCCATCCGCAGGTAGTTTCTGTAGGCTGGCCCATCCTCCTCGGCGAGTTCCTTCAGTAGCTGCTCATAAATACCAAAGGTTTTCCTACGGAGAAGCCAGTTCCGGACCCACACGCGAGGGGTTCTATTCTGCCTCCTTCTTTTCCTCAACAGCAGCTTGCAGATTGCTATATTTGTCAGTAAGTGGTCATTTTCCAGATTTAACTGAACCTGGAGTAAGCGTAGATGCCGTGTCTGGTTCCTAGGGACTGTGGTGGACATGGTTGCGTGCAACCGTGACGGTGGCTGAAGGTTTACTGATGAGGCACACCCTTTGGTGTAGCTTTTATATACCCCACCTTGAGTTCGCTCGCCGTCGTTCGGGGTCATGCGGGCCGGGGTCGCCGTCATTACTGATGGGGTCGCCGTCCATCGGCACAGTAATGCATATTGACGCCGCCCTACCTCCTATCGACGCCGTTCGTCGGGTCGTTGTCACCGCGCTACGCCGCAGATCAGCACTCCAGCGGCGACCTAGGTCTCACCTTCAGTCCTGCATGGGCGCCGCTATACCCCGTCAGGTGGGCGTCAGGCAGCGTGGCCATCCATACTGCGTCCCGTCCAAAACTCACCCCCCCAAATCCTTAAGCTCTCCGCCGAAGGTCGGCACTCCTGACCACGACTAAAGGTCGTGGTCAGTCGTGGCTCAAATCGGCATGGTGTGACGCATGCTTAAGGACACTAGGTTAGGTTGTTTGGTTAGGTTAATGGGAATTTGGTGTTACTAGGAACCTGTATTAGCTACGTGCTATGTTCTAACAGTGGGGGTGTGGGGGCGGCAGCCCCCACTAAGGACACTATGTTAAGTTAGGTTAGGTTGTAACTTCCTGCAGCGAGTGCCTCCCCCAGATTTCAAAGAGTGACAGGGCCGAAATCAAGGGACGTTCGAGCTAAAATGCCTGGACACACAGAGTTTGAAGCAATTTAAGTCATAGGAAGAGGGAAAGGCTGATTCTGGGAGAGAGTTCCAGAGCTCAGCAGTTGAATAGAAAAAAGTCTGAGAATAGCATTTCACTCTTGGGTTGGACAGTTGCACAGACTAGGGGTGGGATTGTGTTGCAAGGCGGGTACTACGTACCCTACATAGAGGTGGTATACACTAGTTAGGTTAATGACAATTTGGTGTTACTAGGAGCCTGCACTGTAGCTACGTGCTACGTGCTAAAAGCGGTGGTGTGGGGGCAGCAGCCCCCACTAAGGACACTAGGTTAAGTCAGGTTAGGTTGTTTGGTTAATGACAATTTCGTGTTACTAGGAACCCGCACTAGCTGGTAGGTATAGGTTAGTCTTGTATCCCATGTACTGGGTACTAGGTACACTACTATATCTGATAGGTCAGCACCCTTAATTACATTATCACTGCCTTGACAGCATGATCATGTTAGCGGGACCGATGTTTTTCACACTCCCCTTTAATATTATAATTGGTTTCCTGTGTTTAGTGATGTTTACTCTCACTACCTTCAACAGTATTTAACTCCAACAGTTGGGAAAGATATGAAGTGTGAACATATGGGAAAGAGCCTTGGTTACAACGGGAGGATATAATCAGGCTGCAGCATTTATTATGCAATATGGGAAAAAATTCTTAAATTAGGACACGGGACCGGAACCGATAATTTATCGATCAAGTTGGTGGGTTCGTGACGTCATCCATGGCGATGACGTCACTTCCAGCCTGCCAATCACAAACGGGTTTGGCCAGCCAATCACAGCTAAGCTTCCAGTATGTTTTGATCGTATCAGCTGTTCTACCTTAACCCCATATTTCAACCCCACTCTTTCCCTGATATACTTCATGCCCTCCCCAGCTATCGGGGTTAATATTTTTAATATTGTTGTGACAAGTGAAGTTAATCATTATTAGGGACACAATGAAAACAGGAAACCAATTATAATATTGAAAGGGAGTGGGAAAAAGATCGCTCCCGCTACTATGGAATTTGCCACTATAATACTTAACACTTTCCTTGCGGAGAGGTACATAGCTAAAAATTCACTCTTGCGAGCATTTTCCCACATTGGGTCGAATTCTCCCCATACAAGTCTTCAGTCATATATTCATTCTGAGCTTCGCGAACTTCAGAATATTGAACAAAAGTTTCCTTGTTCTTGTCAGCTTGCGGCCACTCACCAAACATATTATCACATCGAGTCTCATTTCCTTATTTGTATTTTACGCTCATGATAACTTGATGAAATAATCTGTTATTTGATTACGTTTTGTATTTAGAAGACAATATGAGTTATGGCATATAACATAAGATTAACCTAACATTCATAACTGGTATATAGCTGTCATAAATAAATTTAGAAATAGCCTTTGTCACATCCTGCCAAACTTATACCCCAGTTCAGTTGTATCTGTGTTATTAGTAGGTTCAGGGATATTTCGTCGTGAGGCCGGTCTATATGATCTGTGCCCCATGAATATTCTTTCCTTTCACTTAAACACTAGGCTACCATAGCGCGGTTGGGAGTATGAACATGATAGATTAATATCCAGTATTCGAGAATGGATAATAAATCGTAGGAGTGTGCATAAAATCTTTAACCGTCCTGGTGGTGTAATGGTTAAGGTGGCAAAAATCTTTGTGTGATAACCCGGGTTCGAATCCTGGCGGATCATATATACTTTAATTCATTTCATTAGGGGGGTGTTTGGTGTTGTGGGGAAATTAATACAAATATAGATTATTAGTAGGTTCAGGGATATTTCGTCGCAAGGCCGGTCTATATGATCTGTGCCCCATGAATATTCTTTCCTCTCATTTAAACATTAGGCTACCATAGCGTGGTTGGGAGTATGAACATGATAGATTAATATCCAGCATTCGAGAATGGATAATAAGTCGTAGGCGTGTGCATAAAACCTTTAACCGTCCTGGTGGTGTAATGGTTAAGGTGGCAAAAATATGGGTGTGATAACCCAGGTTCGAATCCTTGCGGATCATATATACTTTAATTAATTTCATTAGGGGGGTGTTTGGTGTTGTGGTGAAATTAATAAAAATATAGATTATAATACCTCATGTGGCCTGTGAAGAGGCTAGGGGCCTTGCCTAGTGGTCAGCCCTTGTCTCGTCAGGGTTGCTTCTACGGGAATATTGTTATTGTTGCCACAAGTATAATTACTTCTTTTGTTTAGCCCTTGTGGGATTATTTCGTTTATCATAGGTTTGCACAACAATGTTTTGTATTTATTTCATTGCTCCTGTGTTATTAGTGGAAGCATAGGAGCTTTATTGAATTATGTAGGTTGGCGGCGTTTAGAGCCCTTCCTTCCCGCGGCTTCCTTATGCCCGTTTCCCACTGGTGAGACAACTCACGATTTTCGTCGCCGATGAATTCTTTTTGACAAATTCGCAAGAATACGTGAGACGTTCACGATTTTGACCGTTTCAAACAGATGACAAATTATACTCGGCGAAGATGTCGCCGATGTCGGTGACGCAATCGTCGACATCGGCGACGTTATCGGGGAAGTGAGCGATGTTTTTAAAAATCTCATGCGAGATCATGCGAGGATGAAAGAATACTCGCCGTATGTTCCGAGACATCTTCGGCGATCCAAGCGATGATGGTTCGGCGTTTACTTCGGCAAGGTGATAAGAGTATTTTTTTAAGGCACAAATTCTTGCGATGAATTAACGATTTATCGTCGATCATCAGCGTTGGCATCGCTACATCGGCGAGATCGGCGAGGTGTGCGCAGCTGAGCGAATGTAACATGAATGTGCTAATTGCAGAGTGGAATTAGCATATCACGTCAAACTAATGGGCCGAACGTCATAAAATATGAAAACTAATGGGGTTAACCATGAGGAAGAAAGGGGACCAGAAAAACGACCCATCTCCCCTTAATTCGGAGGTTAGCAATGCTTCGCCGGAGACATTTTTCTATCAAATAATGTACAAATTTAACTTGCTCTCAAAACAAAAAATATATATGTTGGCTCGCTACCGCTCACCAGGAAAATATTGAAACCTGGATGGGGGTAAACGTCTTAAAACAGTAGGCTGAACAGGGCCGAACGGATACAAGGCAAAGAGAGAGGGAGAGAATTAGAAAAAAAAAAAAAAACGAGGAGAGAGAGAGAGAAAGAGTAAACTAAAAAAAGCGAGGTGGGCTCAATTTTTAAGCCGTAATGCAAACATTGAGCCCACCTCTCTGTTTGTTGTTTTCTCTTTCTCTCCCTCTTGCCTCGTTTTTTATTTATTTTTTCTATTTCTCTCCCTCTCTCTTTGCCTTGTATCCGTTCGGCCCCGTTCAGCCTACTGTTTTAAGATGTTTATCACCATCCAGGTGTCGATTTCTTCCTGGCGAGCGATAGGGAGCCAGCATTGTATGGAGAAATCCGGCTTCGCCGGAGAAATTTTTCTATCGAAAAATGTACAAATTTAGCTTACTCTCAAAACAAAAATATATATACTGTATATGTCGCTGAATATGATGGCGGTGTTTAGATTATTCTATCATCATTATTGGATTTTATAGAAATAAATCTATAACGATAGTTTTTCGCTCCTATAGAATCCATTCCGCAGCAAAATATTAACTCTGTCTGTTTTCACCAATAATAAGTGTTTTTTATATTGTTTAGTTTTCATGAACGGCAAGAGGAAAGGTTATTCTATAAGATTTCATCAACAACAACAAATATAACAATATGTGAAATTTCACCGTAGGTGAAAGATATCTCACTATAGGCCTAATCATTTTTTTTTACCCACCTCTCCGAAGTTGCTCTTTGGCCTCGGCAGGTGTGTCTTGAGCATTCCGCGACGTCGCAAGGCCCTTCGCATGCCTCGTGCGGAGCATACCCCTGGCGGGTATACTCTCTGCGAGTACTCATGCACACGTCGACGACTTATCGACTAGGAAATCGCCGATGATCGTCGATGTTCTCGGAACATCCGAGAGCATCGGCGATCCGTCGTGCGACGTTTTGGAACATTTCAACAATTTTTTTCGTGCGACAAACTCCGCGATGTCTCGCCGATGTCGCAGATGATCGCAGAAACCCTTCGGCGATGCTCGACGATGCTTGCGAGGGTAACCAATCATCGTGAGTCCTCGTCCAAAATTTTGAACTGTGTGAACATTTGCGACGACCCCGCGAGGGCCCTTGCGAGGCCTTGAGAGGCCTTGAGAGTCAAACTATTTTTCATGAGACGTGTTGAGACATGTCACGAATGTGCCAATTTATTGGTTTCGGCGACGAAAATCGTGACTTGTCTCACCAGTGGGAAAGGGGCATTAGGATTTCCTTGGCCACGCTAGCCAGCGTCACTTCAGTTCTGTCCCTCGCACTGACAACATCCACTGCTTGGAGTTGTTAGGCTTGATTTATTGTTCCCCCTTAAATACCGCATATACCTATTTTGTTCCTTATTGAATGGTAACAGGGAGGGGCTGGAGTCATTTTAAGCATCTTATTTTTGTCTTAACCTTATTAGTTCGAGTACTAGAGATTTCTTCATTTATGGCATTCTTTTCCTTGACTTTCTCAAATATAACCTTCAGTCCTTCACACTATTTCGTCTCCTTTATTATACTGCATTGTTATTTATAAGTGTATGTATTTATCCATTGTAGGGTTGATATCTGCAGTATTTCGGAATTGGCCTGTTCTAGCTAGTATTGTTAGGCCTTTGAGAATGGAGGTTGCGTAATAACCTGAATATTTGGATAGAACAGGAAGAGATCACACGTAAATTTATACGTTTAGTCTGTGATAATAATTAAATAAATATTAGTCTTTTTGGAAATACTGATAAGATTACGACGTATACATAGCCGTAACAACAGGTACTCTACTACAAAATAGTCCTGTACAATGCACATATAAATAACCTTAAGATTATTTAGCATCAAGAAGGAAAACCTAATATTTAGTAGTGGCCCCGGAATTTTTGACGATTCTGGCCCTTCCCTCCATCCACTTCCCATTCATCTGCTGTATTTTTAGAAAGTCTTGATATATCAGTGAAGGATGAATGACGCTCCGAGAGACCGGGGCGATGCGCACATTAGACAGCAGAAGCCTGAGAAGCGCACTAAGCTGGATCATGTTTAACTTATTACTATTAATTTATGTTTTACTAGTTTTTTCTAGTAGTGGTACCCACATCATAAGGACGAGTCCGTGAGTGGTTATGTTATATTTAAGAGAGTTTCGCTCACGATATGTGGCAATCGTATTTTGTTCTCTCCTAGGCGGTTCATTTGAAAGGCAAGCCTGAGTTCAAAGATTGGCCATAAACAATGTTATGCGCATCGTCAATGATTCCGAGGCCACTACTAAATATGAGGTTTTCCTTCTTCCCTTCTGGACTCAAACCTATAATCTACGAATGCGTCAACGCAGATAGGAGCTATGGATTGCAAAATATTTATATTTCTTAACAGATCAGCCTCAATTGAAAGTTTGTCAGTGGTATCGTGGTTGAACAGCGATCTATGGATATTTGTGTACTGCTGCACATCAATTTTAGTATAATAAACCCATAATCACATCAAAACTCGTTTGTGAACTGCACTATATTGAAAATATTTCGATCGCATGAGCACAAATTTGGCTCATGTTATCTCTTAGTTTATGAATATGCTTGATATGTAATTGCAATAATAGATCCGTAGGCTACTATATAATGTAATCATTCTTGGAAAATGTCATGCTTGTACTTTTAAATACGAAATACTGACTACCGAAACCAGCCTAGTCTTATCTTCTTTTGTCTTGAGCTGTGCTTTCCAACACCACCACTGGATTATCTATAGGGCTTTGGGGAAAAAGTACGATATCTGTGATATCCGAGAAATGTCTAATACTGGACAAACAAAAGCACAAATCTATGCTAGAATGTCCCCAGACACTAAAAACCTGCATGATGTCACTAGAAAAATATGGTAAAGTATCTAGAATAATCTTTAACAATCGAAACATCTTTAACATTCCTAAAGAGGGTCAAAATCTCTAAACCCTGTGCAACCTTCTCTAAACTCTGTGCAACCTGCGGCCCGAGGGCCGCATGCGCCCCTCAAAGCCTTTTAATGCGGCGCGATTCTATTGTAACAATAAATCTAAAGTGCGGCCCTCGTGGACAAGCCTTGAAATTAAATCTGTACGTCACTAAGCCATGCTAAAACTTCGGTTTGAACGTTGAGAGAGAGAGAGAGGTGGGGAGAGAGAGAGAGAGAGAGCGTTGTATATCTGTCAGGGCTACTTCGGGCTACTTATGAATGAATGGATATTTATATATATTTGTGCACATCTTTCGTAATTATTTTCGCATTACTTTCACAGATATGTGGTTTACAGTTATATCAAAACTGGAGTAATGCAACATAACTAGTATAGCTACATGTATATTGTGTACGCCAGCATTATCGATATATTACCAACTGTTGGTAACTCTGACTTGGGGGCAGTACTGTCCTCAGTCACTGTTGCCGCTCTTGCGATTATAGTGTGTTCGATATTGCCGGTACTCAAACTCTTCGTGTATATCGGAATTCAGTGATTGAAATACAAAAATAGTTAGACAGGAATGATATTGTGGCTGGATCACAGTGTCATGAAGGTTGTTTTGATTGTGGGCATCACAAATCAGAAACATAACACAGCCCACTTTCCAACACTGAACAATCATGAAATTAGCAGCAAGCAATGTCAGAAGTATGATGACAAGCTGGCAGTCTTACAGGAGAAATTTTCACATATATTTCATGACCTCAGGAAACATTCACAAACCATTGACCTCTTTGCTTCTCCGTTTTCTGTAGATGTGGAAACTATCCCTGAGGCTATGCAAATGAGAAAAAAATATTAATTGCAATGTAATAATGAACTGAGAAAGAAGTATGATAATAACTCAGTATGTCAGTTTTATAAAACAAAATATATATATCAAACACAAAATATCCAACACTATGTGGTCACGCAAGAATAATGATGGCAGTGTTTGGAAGCACGTATGTATGTGAACAGCTATTTACACAAAAAATAACCTGTTTATAAACAAATACAGATCTTCACTTACTGACAAACATTTGGAAAGTACCCTACCTGTTACCACATCAGCCATTCAGCCTGATATTGACGAGTTGGCAAATGAAAAGTCAGCCATCCCATTAACTTTAAGTCTAAGTCCAAGATAGCCTTAACTTGGTCAATAATAAAGGTTAGTACAAAGCTTTTGTTTCTGATCAATAGCTATTGATGGTTAGTCTGTATTTGTTTAAATATATTTAACTACACAAATTAGTTCTATGTATATAACCCCATATTAATATGTTTTGGGAACTTGTTTGATATAGTACGGATGTGCGGCCCACCATAACACACAAGTCTTGACTAGTGGCCCTTTGCTCAAAAAGGTTGCACGCCCCTGCGCGGCTAGATGGAAGTCATTCGCTGGATCTAGCGGTAGCCGTTACATTGGTATCACTGTACAAGACCATACATTCTGGATATAATACATAAACCCAGATTTCAAAACTATAACATATACAAAAAGTTCTGAGATCAACACATTGGTTTGGAAATCGATTTACACAATATTTCAGCTCCATTAGTTTGGAAAACATTCACCTGAAACGTTATTTAGAGAGTTATTTATAAACAGCGCCTTCCTGCCCCAATAAGACTTGTCCAAGCGAGCGTACTGTTGTTGATTTACAACGACAACAAACTCTTATGATTTACATTATATATTCGGGTTTGGTGAACATATTGGAGTTCCTAGTAGTATAATAGAACATATTTATAATTTCCACACTCATAAGTATCAACACTCACTTTCTATGGGATACATACACAAAAGCCCAATTTCAAATGATCATGACTTACTTTGCTTTGGTGTGTGTTTGGGCTAGTTTATAACTACATATAGATAGATAGATTTGTTTCCACTCGCCAATGAAATACGATGCCTTGCTTTTAGATATATACTTAACACCTTACGAGCGGCCTATGCGGTTTATTTATGTGTACCGCCCAGCGGGGTGTTTTTAGCCAAAATAGGGCTGTTTACGTGATCATTTTCATGCCTAAATAAGACCCAGAACGTAAAACAAGTATCTATCCCTGAAAGGGCATAAACAGAGCTTTCGAATGACACCATAACGATCCTTGTATGATGGATAGTTTTCTTGCAATAACCGTGCAACGCGAGTGCAAAAAGCAGGTAATTCGGTACTTTCGGTACATAATTGAGTATGTAGCGAGTGAGAGAGGGAGGAGGGAGCTGAGATTTGTGTCAGTAGGTTCGCCGCGGTGGTCTGGAGCAGTCATACGCTCGCTAGTCTCCTGCCACCACTTGTCTCTCTCTCTCAGCCACATTACGTGCTGAAATTGCCACTCGAGTTATGTCGAGCGCCGCCACATAGTCCAGCTTTATTAAATACGACTTAAGTGGTGAGCCGCTAATAAAGGGTTAAAGCCTGAAACAAATTATCGAACCCAAATCAGATTGACTTCTTCCCTTCCTCAAACCTCCGTAGGAGCAGGATTGAGTTGGTTTGATATTTGACACTCTTAACCATTAAACGGCGAAGCTATGGTAGTTCAAAGTGCCCGCCGTGCAAAGGTATTTGGTTCAATTCTGACGAATATTGTCATATTTAACATATACCGGTATATCATTATTACTTATCCATATGCGCCTATTTTACTTTTAACCCTTATTTAGCGGGCTAGGTGGTCTATTTGACCGTAGCGCCCAGCGTTTTTATTTTTACCCTAAATAGGGTTGTTTACGTGATCATTTTCATGCCTAAATAAGACCCAGAGCATAAAACAAGTATCTATCCCTGAAAGGGCGTAAACAGAGCTTTCCAATGACACCCGAACCATCCTTGTACGACTACTGGTTCTCTTGCAACGATCGTGCAACACGAGTGCAAAAACCCTGTAATTAGGTAATTTCCCTACATAATTCCCTGTGTAGCAAGTGTGAGAGGGGAGGGAAGGGTGGGATTCATATCAGTAGGTCCACCGCGGTGGTGGTGAGCGGTCGTAGAGTTGCTAGGCTCGTCCCACCGCTCAGCTCTCTCTCTCAGCAACATTACGTGCTGAAAATGGCACTCGACATAGGTTGTGAACCGCCACATAGTCCATATTTATTTCACACGACATAAGTTGCGCGCCGCCAATTAAGGGTTAATATGAACGTATGAACATTTAAGAGAAATACAAAAAGTGGGAATAGCATTTGGGGGGTGAAAAAGACATATTATTGCCACCCGGTCGTACCATGAGGCGAGAGCCCAGGCGGCGAATATCTTCACTCTCCAACCTTCAGTGCGACACTGAGGGTTTGCAATAAAAGTCTCTGTGTTGCAAGGATCTCTAGCTGCCTCGCCCGTGTTAACGAGACCGCGTGAGGGACATTTGCGTGGAAAATTACCCGATAAAAGGGGGAATAAGAGGAAAAATAGCTGATAATTGAGGAGGGGGGAAAAAGAGGGGAAGGGTAGGGGGACACATATGGAGGAGTGGTAGCAAGTAATGGAGGGGAATTTTCTCACCTAATCACATATTGCTTTGTTTTGAGTGCCACTGGGTTTTTTTTGTATGCGCTTGCTCTATAGAGGAAGCTTGCATTCCACCACAAAAGCCTCTATAGAGGACGCTCGCCATTTAAAGGTTAATAGTGAAATTCGATACCTTTCGGAGTCTATCGGAGATAGTAGGGGTGACAGAAAACGCAGCTTTAGCTAAACTGTTGTAGGTTATCCTTGTGGGATTGATCATACTTGTTGGGGTACATTTTGCAAATAAGCCAATGTTCTGTCCCTATCATGGTGTATGTAACTCTTACAAAATAAAGTCAATCAATCAATCAATACAATGAACTTCGAACGACAGAACTGTAACAATAATTCATACTTTACCTAGCCTATATTTATCGTGAATAGTATTATGGACTAAAGTATATGTAGAATTGACTTATTCAAGGGTAATCCTAATATATTTTTGAGTCTGGAATAAATTATTAATATTATTATCATATTTTAAGCCAAATGAGGGTAATTGACAAGTCATGAGTCTTAACAGAAGAACCGAAAGCCTCTCTGTGCACTATAGTCCATAGAGAAGATTGATCAATATAACATACATAATTCTAGAATGAAAACACGAGTAGGAATATATAGAATGAGGTTCATCTCAAACTTGCAACACCTCTACTTTGACCCAGTTGCATGGATTCAACTCCCTGATGTATGGGATATCACAATCACTGAAATCACTGACAAAAATAAAGTAACTCTTTCGTCTATGCCCAGAGAGTAATAAGGTAGATAGATGAAGAAACCAATTGGGGAGACTTGAAAAAGACAATCAAAATACCATTCGGTTACGCAATAACACAGGATAAATCCGTAGCTAGAATTAAAACACTCACATTAGACAACGATCTACAGTAGACACGTTCAGAATCAAGTCCCTCAGACTTTACAAAATAGCCCGCCCCGATCTGGACCAAACCGCCCTAAATATATTAGTCTGGGCATCCATTATCTCCTGCGTTCCCCCCCATATCCGAGTGCACTTCGTGGGAAAAGACCGCACTACCCTTGATCAAGACTTGAGCACTCTAAAGGCCTACATGGCCAGTATCCCTGCTGCCGCTACCATAGCTCCGATCAGACAAATTGCCTTGACCACCACTAAATACACCGAAGAACCCCAAGCATAAAGTCGAGACTCCAACAATAAGAACAATTAAGGCAACGCCTAGCTTATTGCCCTCTTGCGTCAGGCAATTAAAACGCTCAATAAACCACCCCGTAATACCGATAAAGAAAATAGACCACCACTAAGATTAAATTGTTACCACTGCAGAAGCCGAGGGCACAGTAGCTGGCAATGACCCACACCAAAGTATTTTTAAACGGCTCCCAGGTCGCCCAGGACCTAGGAGCTGCTCAAGACCCCTCCCTCCCCCTTTTTCCTCCCTGAGTACTACTCCCAACACCAAGAGTTGCTCGACGCCCTTGAGCTAGCACCCAACCAATTATTGGGGAACAATGGTACCCCCATCTCAATACATGGAATCACCCAAACCCTCTCACTTGAACTTAAAGCTGGTACTATCCATGCCACCTTCACCATCATGAATATGCACCCTCTCCCCCTCCCCCCTGTAACTTTCAAGGCTATCAGGAATGGGACATCTTAGCTGGTTATGATGTGCGCCTAGACTTAGGCACCCACCAGATGACTTTCCATAAGCTTCAGTCCACCAAGAAAGCCTCTCCCCAAAGCAAATATACAAAAATACCTCCTGTTGTTGACACTCAAAACCCCACTATAGCTGGTCAGCTGGAGACATGCCCTCTGACCAAAAAGAAGTCAATGACAGGTGATGCCCAAAAAGGACTCCTGGACTCCTTGTCTAGGAGTTAGACATCCCCCCCCCCCACCCCCCTCTCACACCTCCAATTTGTTCGATCGCCAACCCGTGGTAATAACATTCTTGACCTTGTACTTGCAACAAAATAAGAATTAATAGAAAATTTGAATGTTCGTGATGAATTCAGTAACAGCGACCATCGTACGAAAACTTTCAGTTTAAAGTTTACTATTAACGAACCAAATAGCAGCATCGAGAAAGTCCCTAATTTCAAGAAAGCAAACTTCCGTAAACTTAGAGCTATGTTTAAAGAAACTAACTGGAGCTTTCTTAATAACAATAACAACATAAATACATCTTGGGAATTATTTACAACCACTTACTTAAAAGCAGTGCAAGACTGCATACCATCGAAAATACGGCGTACAGGCCATAATGATAAGCCCAAATGGTGGAATAAAGAGGTTTCAAACTTTTTGCTTGCTAAAAATATTGTTAATGATAGATTAAAATCCTCACAAAATGACGAAGAATGGGTGAAATTTGTAGAACTACGACGCAAAGCAAAAAAGTGAATTAAGCAAAGTTGAAATACCCTGGAGTTACATGTTGCGAATCAAAGTAAAACAAACCCGAACGAATTCTGTAGTTACATCAGAAAGAAAAAAGTAGTTACTTCAACTGTTGGACCGTTAGTTGATGAAAATGGAGTATACCCCAAAGACGAAATACAAATGAGTAATACCCTCAATACCTTCTTTGCATCAGTTTTTACAACAGAAGACCTCAGTGATATTCCTACAGCATCGCCGATTCAAATTGATAATTCTGATGTTCTAAGCAATATCACCATTACAGAGAGAGAAGTATTGAAATGTTTAGATAAACTCAAGGTAAATAAAATGCCTGGACCTTGGAACTATGCCTGATCAGTGGAAGCTAGCCAACGTAACCGATATTAAAAAAAGGCAGCAAATCCCTACCCAGTAACTATCGTCTAATTAGCTTAACCTCAGTTGTATGTAAAATGCTAGAAACACTCATAAGAGACAGACTCGTAAATCACTTAGAGGAAAATAACATACTTAACCCTCCTGGCTCGGGCAGGTCCTCCAAAGGACAGTGTTGGCTACCCGGGCGATCTGGCCGAAAAACGTCTAGGCCTAGGCTACCGTATTTTTGTTAATTTAACTGCTAGAAATTTCCCACGCATCTATAAACATAGTGTGGTTTCCAATCTGTAGACTGGCGTTGAGTAGAGCTCTCTAAGTCAACTGGTTCAGTTGTGATGACGATTTCAGTGGAGCTTATTTTTCCGCGATGATGACAATATGGGAGCTTTTCACACACTAATTTCTTCTGACGTCACAACAATAACATTGATCCGACCTCTCCTTATTGTTTTCGGAGGTGCGGTGACGCAACGATCGGCTTTGTTTACATACGTCGGAGGCACGGTGTTCAGAACAAGCTGAATAGGCTTTCAAGCTTACTATCTCCTGAAAGGACACCCGGGCACCTGCCCTTATTTCGTGGTGTCCTTTGGAGTGCCTGCCCGGGCCAGAAGGGTTAAAGATACTCAACACGACTTTCGTAACAAACATTCCTGCTTAACCCGGCAGCTACGGGGAGACTCTTAACAGGTTATAATGGGCGACTGCGGGGAGACTCTTAAGATCCTAGGCCTAAAAAATAAAAAACTTAAAACACCCCAGTGGCACTTAAACAAAAAATGGTGTTTAAGTGAGATAATTCCCCTCCACACCTCCAATCACTCCTTCACATATGCCAAAGTCCCATCCTTCCCCCCTTTCTCCCCCCTTCCCCCCCCCCCCCTTCAATTATCACCTATTTTTATCTTATTCATGTGATTATTGGTTTATTTATGGCGCCAACACTTCCTATCCGGTTTCAAGGTCGAAACAGAGGGAGGTGGAGGGAGGAGAGAGAGAGAGAGAGACAAGCCTGTACTACTTCCAGGCTCTCTCCAGAGCTCGTGAAGGTAGGGTGTGGTCTCTGTAAGCTTCATGAATGAACCGCTCGGCATATTTCGCGTTTGTCACCCCCCAAGCACTATTCTAACTTGTTTTATTGTTGTCACATGTTACTATCTTCATATTAAACGTAAAATAGGCACATATTGATAAGTATTAATTATATTTATGGTAAGTTAACGATTTTAGTGAGGAATGAATGAAAATACCTACGCACAGGGGTATGGTGTATACTACAGGGGCTGCGCAGCCCAGAGGTTAACAAACCTCTTAGACTTCTTCCACGATATCCTCAACCTCTATGATGAGAGTAAAGCTGTGGACATTATATACCTTGATTTTCAAAAGGCCTTTGACAAAGTTCCCCACAAACATTTACTGCTAAAACTAAAAGCGCATGGAATACAAGACGGTGTGTTGAAATGGATAGAAAATTGGCTCAGCGACAGAAAGCAAAGAGTAGTCATAAATGGTAAGGTATCTAAATGGATCAATGTAAGTAGCGGGGTACCCCAGGGATCGGTACTAGGACCAATTCTCTTTCTAATTTACATCAACGACATACAGTAGATGAGGGTCTCACCTGTACAATAATGAAGTTTGCTGACGATACAAAAATTGCAAATAGCGTACTCTCAAAAGAACAAGTTGACGATATGCAACACAATCTAGATAAGTTGTCATGTTGGGCCCAAATTTGGCAAATGAGTTTCAATGCGGATAAATGTAAAGTATTACATATCGGATACCGAAATGAGAAAGCAAACTATTCGATGAATGGCAATTAGCTTAAGATTGTAGACAGAGAAACCAATCTGGGAGTAACAATATCGAGTAACCTACGACCGAGTCAGCAATGTTCAGAAGTTGTTAAGAAGGCAATCTAATAATTAGCTTTATAGGCAGGTCATTTGAGCATAAATCCAAAGAAGTTATCCTAACTCTTTACAATTCCTTATTCCGCCCTCTTCTGGAATACTGCGTTCAATCCTGGTGCCCTTATTACCAAAAAGATATAGACAAGCTAGAACAAGTTCAACATAGTTACCAAAATGATGTCTAGCCTAAAGAACAAACCATACGAGGAGCGTCTTAGAGAATTAAATCTATTTCCTTTAACCCAGCGCAGATTAAGAGACGACTTAATTCAAGTGTTCAAAATCATCAAAGGCATCGACAATATGAACTGTAGTAAGTACTTCACTATCGACCAATCTAATTACACACAAGGAAACGGTTGCAAAATTATTGGTAAATCTTTTAACTCACACGAATCTAAGAATTTCTTCTTCAATCGAGTGGTCAACTTGTGGAATGGGCTTCCCCGAGACGTGATAGACTGCAGCACCGTTGATTCTTTTCAACTTCGCCTAGACAAATATCTTGCCTCAAACCCGCGATTGACTGCGTTTGTAAATTAATAACTTTATTTTATTCCCCCCTCAAATTCATCACAGATTATTGCGTATATAGATATTACTAAGACGTTACTCTCTTTTTCCCAGATATACAAAAGATCACTTATAACTGTGTTATGTTACTAACCCATTTGTCCCCTACTAACTTCCTAATCCTGCCACGGACATTAGTTCCAGGGCAGTAGTTCCCTTTCCAATGTTCCCTTTCCCACTCTAAACCACTGTTTGGACACTGATTCTTAGTGTTTTGAAGGACAAGCAGCCTAGAAGGGTCACTAGAACTGTTGTTGCTTGATTTCCTTTGTACTCTCCCTCCCCCTGCCCCACCCCTCAGATCCTCCAAGTAGCCCCCGCTACTAACGTAACCCCAATGCCCCTTCGTCTACCTAAGGGCCTGTTGCTAGGCGAGTGCCAACCGGTAGAACTTGTGTGTGACAATGCATCGCAGACCAGCACGTCCCCTGGCCACCTGCCCGACGACACAACAAATTAGAAACACCCTACTCGATCAGGACTTGATTCACATGTAAGGACCCTCCCTGTCACCCCCCACCCCCCACCTGTCACCCGCTCAACATATTCAATTAGTTGAACTATTGCGAGGGTTTGATGATTTGTTTGCTCAAGATGAGTCTGAAAGAGGGCTCACCCATCTGGTGGTCCCAGATATATATACAGATGGCCCCCCCATCCGGCATCCTCCCCGGCGAAAATAAAAACCTTCACCGAGCTGAGTACAGGCAAGTCTGAAAAATGTTCAAAGCAAGGATACTTCAATCCCCCATATTTCCCTGATCCTCCCCCGTCATCCTAGCAAAGGAAAAGGACAGTAGTTTGAGATTCTGTGTCGATTACAGGCTGTTAAAGGATTCCATGATAAAAATGCCCTCCACCTTCCCGCATTGACTCACTCGAATCCCTTCACGGCGCCCAGTGGTTCTCAACCCTTGATCTCCAGTTCGGATACTAGCAAGTTCCCCTTTCCAAGGAGGCCAAACTGAAAACGGCGTTCACTACCACAGGAAACTATATCAGTTCAACGTCTTACCCTTCGGTGTCACTAATGGGCTCACCATTATCTCGCGATTGATGGACTCTGGCATAGCTGGCCTCAATTTGGAGATTTTCCTTGCATATTTAGACAACATAATCATATTTTCCGCCACTTTGGACAAACACCTAGACCGCCTGAGGCAGGTATTAAGTCGCGTATGCCAAGGCAGATAAAAACTAAAGCCCTTAAAATGTGCCTTTGCCCCCACACAAGTCCCACACTTAGAGCATCTTGTCAGTGCCGCCGATATAGCCCCAGACCTCAAGAAAACTGCCGCCATAGCCCAAATCTACCCCCACCCCCCACCCCCCCATCATGTGTCAAAGAAGTCTGGTCATTTTTGGGTATGACCAGTTATTACTGACGGTATATTGAAGGCTTCTCCACCATTGCTGCTCCTTTTAACCTCCTCACTCACAAAGAATTCCCCTTTCAATGGGGCACAGAACAATAAGTTGTATTTGATAAATTGAAGGACATCCTCATAAACCTCCCCGTCGTAGCCTTCCCTGATTTTAGAAAACCCTTCAGGTTGTACACAGACACCAGCCTAGAGTGTCTATAGTGCCGCCCTAGCCCAAGTAAATGGCACCAGCAAGAACCTAATATCCTGCTCCAATTGTTAAATTACTGAGTCAGAAAAGAATTATCCAGTGCATAAGCCCGAGTGCCTGGGCATGAAATTTGGATTAAAGTAATTTTGCCCCTACATCGCTGGTGTCCGTGTCGAGATAATAACCGACCACCATTTCACTCAGGTGGTTCAGGCAAACACAGTCCTACAAGTCAATGCTAGCCAGATGGCGAAAATTAATTGAGGAGTTTAATTATACCATTCAACACTGCCCTGGTAAACTCCACACCAATGCCGAGGGTCTCTCCCGCGCTCCCCTTACAAGAGACCCTCGCAAAGAGATATTAGGCAAAATTCATCCAGACCCTCAACACGCCCTAGAAGCCCAAGAATTGTCTGATGCCGCCTGAGGCATCAGTTGACCTTGGTTGCTCCCGAGTAAGTATAAAGGAAAACTAGTTTGTCTAGATGACCAGATTTACACTGACAAAGGTTGAAGGTCCTGCCTTCTGGTTCTGCCAAAAGGTTCTGCCCCCATTGCAAGGGCTGGCCATCCTCACGTTATTACATGGTAGCCCCGGAGCTTAACTGGGAGAACGGAAATTACTGCAACCTTTTAAAAAGCAATTCTGGACGCTCTCAGCAAGTGGTGTTGCAACCGAAGTAATACAGAACTGTCCAAGGTGTACACTGGGAAAAGACAAACATCGATTTCAGGGCACCTGTGGCAGCTTGAGTGCCAAGTGACCTTTCAAGGTTCTGTCAGTGTATGTAATGGGCCTTCTGCCCGCCTCTGATAGTTACCAGTCCATCATGACATTCGTTGATGTGTTTTCAAGATTCGTAATAGCTGTACCAACTCGCCGCCATGACGTACTAACCACCGCCCAAATCCTTCTCCGCTACGTTATCTCCGCCTTCGGTATCTCTACCACTATCCTCAGCAACCGAGGATGAAAATATGTCAATCAAACCTGGGTCATGTTAACTGAATGGCTAGGAATCAATGTATCTTTGACGTTCCCTTACCACCTCCAAGGCAATTACATATGCGAGCGTTCACATAGATCTATCCAGAATGCTCTGCTCTTCTATGATTGAGTAATTTAAAAACTGGTCCAACCTCTCCCTTTGTGCAATTGGGTCTTAATCGTGTAGTTCACTCTTCAACCAGTCACATATCCCACAAATCTCATGTGAGATCTATTGCAAAAAAATGCCTCGAGGAACCCGTATTTTTTGCTTAGAGTTAGTGAATTCTTCACTGATGAGCAGCTATCAATAATTCTGTAGTTATTTGCTCTCTCAGTTGAAATATTGCTCGCCTCTGTGGAATATGTATGTATGTATGTATATACTCAGGCACATATCCCATAGCTGGGGGTGGCTGACTCGAGATAGAGTCCGAGAAGAAACAACAAAATACCATAAAAATACAAAATTCACACACATGTAGATCACCCAGAAGACCAAGAGACCATGAGGGGTCTCCAGCAAAAGACTCCCAGGTCCCAGATCTCCCGGAGAGGTTACTGTCACAGCAGGCAGGCATGCAGCGGAACTACATCACAATACCCACCTACATACTTACAGGCTTTATACTTACCCTTCATATATAAATTGGCTCCCCGGGCCGGGCGCCTGACGGACTATTACCTAGTCCAACTGGCGCCCCCCCCCCCCCCCCTGCCTATGACCACGTTATTACTCATCTATTCACAAGCATTGTCCACTCATTACTATTTATCACCACTTTTCTTGCCTGTTCCTCAGTCATCTCTCTGTCTTCCAACACTTTTGTCACACCATCTCCTCAGAGGTCTTCCTCTCAATCCATTTCCCCCTATTTCTGTCTCATATATTCTCTTTGTAATACTTTCATCACCCATTCGTTCAACATGTCCATACCAGCATAGTACCCTTCTTTCCACTCTGACCGATATGGGTTCCTGTTGTTCCACTCTCCTACGTACCACTTCATTACTCACTCTGTCTCTACGCATCACTCCACACATGCCATCTTCTTTTCTCTTGTACATTCAGACCCCATGTCTCAGCCCTATACATCACTGTTGGTACAACTATCCCTTGATATATTGCACTTTTAGTTTTCTCTCGGAGATTTCTCACCTTCCACAATCCACATACTTCCCATTGCTCCGAAAACTTTCCTTCCCTAACACACTTTCCGTCTTACCTCCATTCTCACACCTGCATCCCTGCTTATCACTCCTCCTACAGTAGATATATAAAACACTCTACTTGTTCCAGCATCTCCCCATCCAGTCATACATTTAGATTTACCCTATGAGCGTTTCTGTTACACAACCATCACTTTACTTTATCGACAGTCACCCACAGCTTCCTACTCCACATACCACATCAAACTCGTTTACTACTTGCTGCAGCTTCTCCTCAGAATCCGCCACCAGTGCTGCGTCATCAGCAAACAGCAACTAATGCAACTCCTAATCATTACAATTTTTTCCCACACCCAATCCTCTACCCCTTGATCTAATTTTTACCTCTCTCACCACACCATCCACATATACATTAAACAACCACGATGACATCACACAACCCTGTCACAGACGTACAATTACCTCAAACCATTGACTCAACTCATTCCCTACTCTAACACACTTTCTACTCTCTTAATAAAAACTCTTCACTGCTCCTAACAAATGTCCTCCAATTTCGTAAATCCTAGGCACCTTCCACATTGCTTCTCTATGCACATGATCATATTCTGTTACCAAATCCATAAATGCTAAACAAAAACTCTTTACTTTTCTCTAAATACTCCTCGCACAGCTGTCTTACTGCACAAATCTGATCCACACACCCTATTCCCCTCCTAAAACTGCACTTCTCTTCTCCTATTTCTAGTTCTGTACTCTATAATATTACCTTATATATTAACACCCTGCCATACAGCTTTCCAACAACCGAAATAAAGAAATACCTCTATAACTAGAACACTCCTGCCGGTCTCCCGCCCCCTTGTACAAAGGCACAATATACTATGCACTCCTCCAGTTTAATGGTACTGTACCATTGACACAAGAAAGGAAACATTGAATAGTCTCACCAGCGAATCTATTATCACATCTCCACCCTTCTTAACTCCTGTAGCGCCAGGCAAGTATATTTGCTAATAATTACCTTCATTCCATGCTCTTTTCCATGCATAAGCAAGAGTCAGAGCGTAATACACTTATATATCCATCAAAGGACGATGATAAACTTTCCAATGATACCTGAATCATCCTTGTACAACATCTGGTTATCTTGCAACGATCGTGCAACCAAAGGCGAAGATCGGAAAAAATAGCGGCAATATTGGCCTTTTTTATGTGAGAGACAGCGCATGAGTGAGACAGCCGTATGCCGGGCTTCAGTGTGCGCCTGGATGCCGTGGCGAGTGGTATGCTTCCTCCAACGCCTGGCCTCTCTCTCATCGCTCATAATAGCCTCAAAATGGCTCCCGTCATATTTCGGGTGCCACAGGATAGGCCAATTTTATTTTTCCCGTCATATGACAGTTGTTGCAAATTAGGGGTTAATACAGTCCATACCAATACCGTCCAATACATTCTACTTTACCCACTCTTATTTGTGTCACTACTTCTTTCACATAATTCTTCGTAATCCTTTCATTCATTCCCTCCCACCTGGGTAACTTACCTTAACCCGTTGAGTACCGTAGGATACAGTAATAAAAGTCCCCAGCACTGTGGCGAAAATGGCAGGAGAGACTACCTTTTCACCTCAAGAGATGAGGGAAGACTGGATCTCTCACTTTTTTCTTTTTTTTTACAAGGCTTAAAAAAAAAAACACACACACACAGCCTTGTACAGGCAGTTACAAGACAAATACATCACTGACGAATATACTCGGGCCTGGGACTGGGGAGTTACTTATCTACTGACGAATATACTCGGGCCAGGGACTGTAAGGGTTAATCAGCCACTGCTTCAATCACTGCCTCTCTTCCATCTCGTACATTCAGCAAAGATTAAAAATAGTCAACATATTTTTTCTTCACTTGCACACCTACCACTAATAGCTCTCCATATGCATCTTACTTGAATCTTCCCTCTTTTGTTTTCCTTTCCTTACTCTATTTTCCTCCTTGCAGAATATCTTTCGTTCCTCAAAATTCTCACTCAATCTTTGACCCCACCTTTCATTTGCACTTTTCTTCGCTTCTCTAATCTTCTGTTCCGCCTCCCTCCGTTTCTCCTTGTACTGTAGCCTACCTCTCCTATATCTAAACACTTCCATCCTGTAAAGCCCTCTCAAACCACTGTTTCTTCTCCTTAACTGCCTTTAACACTGTATCATTCCCCCACTCGCTTCCCTTCCTGATACCTCTGCCACCTACTCTCCTTTTCCACATACTTCCTCTGCGCTTGCTTTCACTCCTTCCTTAAAATGTTGCCATTCATCCTCTATGTCTCTCTCTTCAATCTCTCTCACTTCCATCCATTTTTCATTTAGCCTCGCCTTGTACTCCCTCTCTGTTGTACTTTTCTCTAACTTACTAACTTGTATTGCCTCTCTTACTTCTCGCTTGTCTCGCATGCTCCTGTAACTCCTCATTCTCAAGTTTCCTTCCACAAGATAATGGTCAGTCATACCCTCCGCCTCACCTCTCAGTACATTCACATCCAGCAGACTACACAATCTTTCCCTTGTCACCAACACATAATCCATTAATGCCTTCTCTACAATCTCTCCCCTTACAAGTCTATGCCATGTATATTTATGTATACAACTCTTTTTTGAAGAACATATTACCTATAGTATAGTGGGATTTCCTAAAAAAGGCCCTCTATAAGAATCAAGGAGCATTTTTGGGTAAAAGTTGGGAACCAAACTTTTTAGCATAATTCAGGCATGCCGAATTCGATAAACCCGGTTCCCAAGCGAAATTTTGAGTTTTGACCGTCTAATTTGCATAAACAAAATGGCCACCAAATTGGAAAATTTTGACACTTCTTGAACCATTTTCTCCAATATCTCTCTAACTAGGCAAGCAAATATCACAAGTGAAGCATCTATACCTATGTTTTGAGGGTCAGGGAATGTCACTGCGGCATTTTTAAAGGAATCAGTAATAAGCCTAGACTTTAATATACATATTAGCGGCTGTCATTAGAGAAAAATCAATGGTTCCCAACTTTACCCCAAGATACTCCTTGATGCTTATGCAGGCAAAACAGGGCAATATCTGTCACTCACCTGAACTATTTATTGGAGTAGACCATATTCATGCAATACAAGGAGTTTGATCATCACTCTGTTGCTGACATGCACACATTGCTGTGCATCGTAACCCGGATTTGCGGCATTTGTACCGACGCGTCCTGCATTGTTTCTGGCAGGCACATGAAATAATTTCCAGGCAACTTTGTGGGATCGGACTCAATGACATCAGAATGGGTTGTAGTCCTGAATCGCCATGTTTCCATCCCATGTCTGTGGGTGCAGGAAGCTCAGGTACAGCACAGTGAGCATTTCTCCAAATCATTGCTTGATAGTGTACTCGCATCAAATGGAAGCGGAGAGCATCACGTGTTGGTGGCATTGCTTCTGGTTTGGCAGTCTTTGAGAACAGTATATGCCTTGCTGCATCAACAGAGTCTGTTTTGTGCACATCATATATTCTGCAGACAAACGTTTCTGAAGATCGAATGGTCTCCTCTGTGAGTTCACCGATTCCCAAGTTTATGAGCAATTGATGGTGCTGTTTGAAGACTTTCCATGATGACCTTTTGGTGTGATTTGCGATGTAGGAGGTGGTGTCGCACCCGGTTAATGCATGAAATGGTAAAAGAGTTGTTGTTGAATCTCTTGGTAGGTTGTTGAAAACTGCATCAATGGGTATATATCGCCTTTTCTTGGTGGTACCAGACATCATCCAGAGGTGTTCACATTGTACACGTGGGAAGTGGGAAACCAAAAGCACGAGAACATCAGTGTCCCTTGATGACACAACAACTGTATTGAACTGGCTGTGCACAGCATGTAACACCAACCTAGTGTCAGCTTCTTCATGTGTGGCTCTCAGTTGAGTCAAATCAGTGATTGTCTTTGATGACCTAACCTCAATTTCTTCTCTGAATCCCCCGGCAACTACAATCTCCTTATCATCAGGTGCCTGAGAACACAGTTCCTCAGACAGGAAATTTGCAAGATCAGCTTTATTAGCAGGGAGCGACACAAAGTTAGTCCATTTTTTTGGAAGAGGCACATCACGTCCCTCAACAATTCGTCTGATTGGTCGATCTGCTTTCGTGCGTCGTGTCCTCGTACCACCCTTGATTGTCTCTTCTCTATATCTGTCGAACACAATGTCTACCCGTTGATAGTTAGAACCTGCCTTTAATACTGCTCTTACGTATGTGTCGGCCAAATCCCCAAAGGTCATTGCATTGTCAGGGTTTCCCAGAGCAACCACCAGTGCTTGTCCATCAATGATTAGGCAGGATGATGAGTCGTGAAGTTCAATAGCTTCAGGGCAGATTATGTCTTCCGTTAACTTATCTGCCAGTATGGACTTATTTCCAGTGTGGAGTGTACCATTCATTTCAGCGAGTGATACAGGAACTGGCAGAAGCTCGTGCTTTAGGACAGCTGGCAAGTCAACTGGGGCTGTGAATACTGGCTCACTTGTGGCAGGATTTATATTGACAGGATACAGGTTCTCTAGGACATCTGGCACGATCAGCGTATGTCTAGCAGATGGCTCTAACATCCGAAGTTCAGCATCGGCTTTCTGTCCCCGCTGCCATGTTACCATTTGAGTTGCATGGAAAGTATTTTTTCCATCAAGTGTCTCATCAAGAATGTCAATGTTATCTGCAGTGTAGTGGATAAATTCATTGGCTACAATGTTTGGTGGAATAATGGCCCCGGTTGCTTGGTCCATAGATTTCAGGGTGCTCTCAGCTAAGGAAGTGTCTACTTGCAACACCTGTTCATAGCTCAAACAGTGGCCTGCCTTGTGGAACAACTCCACCAGATCTTTTGATCGTGTGGCTTGATGTAGTGTATTGGCAAGACCAATATGTTTGGGAGTCCATTTTCTGCCGCCGCTCATACAGTAAACTAGATCCTGTGCTACACTCAGAACTCTGCCTTGGACAAGATCTTCATTTTTTTCAGAACTATCATCTTCTAGCACCTCTTGACCACCAAAGATTAGTCTCAATAGCATATATAAACTATCTGGAATGCATTGAATCGCTTCATCTTCACTTACAGAGAAACCTTTGTGACCCAGAAATTCCATCATGTCTCCACGAATTCTCAGCGCTACATGTACAAGTGATAGGAAAATGTCATCCTAAGGCACATATTGAGGCAACATTTCCTCAGTCTCCTCAATTTCTGTCATTTCCAAAACTGCAGTATGCTGATACTTTGTGGGAATCAGCATGGTTTTTCTCTCGGATGTGCTCCTGTCAAGAGGTTGGAAGAAGTTGAAAATGTCTCCCAGCTGTGACTGCAACTTTTCCTTGAAGGTTGTCCTTCTACTGTAGTAAGACGGTTGAATTATGGTTGACGATTCTTCAGCAAGCTCCTTATACCGTTCCCAGACATCATTCAGCAGGATAATGTGCCCTCTGTCTGCAGATTGTTGCAACTCTTTGCATAGCCATACCATCGCAAGGTCTGTATTGTCCGAGTCCAGCTTTGTTTTATTGGTAGATCTGGTGAATGCTCTTAGACACTTCAAGTGGTATTTGGCTTCAGTTGCAATTAAGTCAATCACTCCAGCCAATCGAAGGCCAATTTTGTAGTCGAGAGGGGAAGCTTCAATTATCTGATCACTCATTTGTTTTGTCATTACTGAGATCAACCGTGCCTTCAAAACAACAGTTTGACAGAAAATGCATAAGTTCCAGTTTACTGGTTCCACGTGCCTTCGCAATGAACATCGGTTACCACTGCTGCTGCAACTTGCTTCTTGTTTTGAATCCACTGCCTGCATCTTCCGCAAACGTTCAAGTTTACTTTTGTCCGTGAAGTGGGCATAGCACATTTTGTGCCACACAAGAGTTTCGGCTTCAGCAGAATCCAAGACATTCTCAAGACGGTCAATCACATCGATATTCTTAGTGTCTCTAAGCTTTCTTCTGGTACTGGCAGCATCCCTGACTTTTGCGAGTCCATGGTCACTTGCATTACTAGGAATAACACTGGCTGTGTGAGTTTGGCAGAAGATGCACAAGCTGTAATCTACAGGTGAAGGCCTCTTCAAAGTAACTACTGGATCCATTGTAGTCTGCAAATAAAAGAAACTATTAGTATTAGTATTAGCATTAGATATTGGAGAAATTTATTTTTCTATAATTGCAGCCACTAATTTACACATTTACGTGAAGGCTTATCACTAATCACTTTAAAGATGCCTTAATCACATTCTCTGACCCTCAAAACATAAGTATAGACACTTTATTTGTCATTTTTGCTTGCCTAGTTAGAGAGATATTGGAGAAAATGGTTCATCAAAAATTTCCAATTTGGCGGCCATTTTGTTTATGCAAATTAGATGGTCAAAAACTCAAAATTTCGCTTGGGAACCGGGTTTATCGAATTCAGCATACCTGAAATATGCTAAAAAGTCTGGTTCCCAACTTTTACCTAAAAATGCTCCTAACATTCACATTTTTCAGAAACCCCACTACTCTACTACACTCATTCTGCAGTCTCCACATATATCAATAATGCTTTCCCCACTCTAGCTTACACCATCCACACCAAAACTACCTATCACTCCTTCAACAGGTTCATTGCCTACCCTAACATTCAGGTCTTCTAAAACTATCACATTTTCATTTTCCTCAAACCTTTGTAGACAATCCCTCATATCTTCCCAAAAACCCTCCACCTCCTCTACCGTCCTTACTATTTCAACCCACTCACAAATATCCATAATTCACCCTAAAACCGCATTCGCACCCACATTCGAAGTAGATGTGAACAAAGTAGCATTGTAGCAATTGGATAACATTTAATACCGAACATTTACATTTTGTTTTTGTTTTATTAACTTCACCAGAACACCAAACACCTCCAATGAAATTAATGAAAGCACATGTGCGATCCACCATGATTCGAGCCCGGGTTATCACACACATATTTGTTACACCTTAACCATTACACCACCAAGACGGTTAAAGGTTTATGCACACGCCTACGACTTATTATCCATTCTCGAATACTGGATATTAATCTAATCATGTTCATACTCCCACCGCACCATGATAGCCTAATGTTTAAGTGAGAGGAAAGAATATTCATGGGGCACAGATCATATAGACCGGCCTCGCTACGAAATATCTCTGAACCTAGTGATCATTTTGTTTTGTTTTATTAACTTCACCACAACACCAAACACCTCAACAACCCATTAATTACAAATTAATTTCCCCATCCGTCTACAAGGGGAAGTTCGTTCTCTTTCGTTATTTTTCAGATAGGTTTGGCAAAATTTAATATTCAGTTAGACTAGCGTCCATCGTACCACATTTCCACATCGTCTCTCGCGCTACATGGGTGTCTGGAAACGCCCATAATTAAATCACCTTACACAATACAGTGCTTATCAGTATTCATTGATACTTCTAACTACTTCTCTCCGAAATTCACTTCTTCAGGGTAACTTTTCACCAAACTTCAAGCTACAGCAGTTTAAGACGAACTATTACATATTGTTTCATGAATGGAAGACAGTGCTAGATATCCAACATTATTTTTCTTTCTCCATTCTTCTATGTATACAAAATATATTGCCACAAGATTTTGTTAGATTTGCGGCTTAATTAAAGAAAGTCTATTGCTTGTCAAATATTATATAAATCATGTGGCTTTTTTTTCTGTTGTATATGTTCCTGTAACAGTAGGCTTCAACCTAAATATGTACACGACACTAAAATATGAGTTCACATGTAATTAAATGAACACCTTAAATATGTCCATTAATATGGTTTTATCCTCACTGTAGTTAGCCTAAGCCAATAATATTCATTAAGTTGTGTTAGTGTTGTTGCGAGTGAAAACAAAATATGCTTACACTATCATGAGACCTTTACATTCTTCAATACAAAGTCTTGCTCCTTGGAAATATATAAAACTCTCATTGTGATGGTAAAGTTAGCATGTATAATTTTTCTGGAGAGGATGAGAAGGATGGGCAAAATCCACATACTCGGTTACTCTGTTCACCTATGAAATGCCTCTGTCGTCGTACTTTGCAAAGCCTGTAATCCAATAGGAAATTTGAATATACAATATGTAACGGCACATTTATATTTGTAATATATGCTATTTATAACACATATTACTATAGGCCCAAACACGCCAACATTTATGGACCTTAGCCATCTGACTTTCTTTTATATTCATATTGCAAAGCAAAGTAGATAACCGTTGACAAAAGTGTGTTAAATTACAAAGCTTACCAGACTAGCACTGACAAAAGTTCACCTAGTACTATATATACAGTAGACCTAGTGTTCATGGAATGCAGCAAATGTCCTTATGGGTAGTGGTGAACGGATACAAGATTAGTTTGGCTTCACGGTCTGATAAGCTAGTACTGAATAAACAAGAGGTGTGACCAATGATAAGTAGCATAAGAGAACGTTGTGCCCCATTGGAATTACCCACGTTTACTCCGTGTACAGCATAGTAGGTGTTGGCAGCCCAGACTATTATATACCACTATGATCCAGCCAGGTCGATGATGCGGCTCTTCCATCACTTTCCATATCCCCCCCCAATTCTCTCTCTCTCTCTCTCTCTCCTGCAAGTCAATCCCCTCCATCTCCCCGCCTCACCACCCTCCATTACCTTCTGCACCATTACCTAGATAACCCACATTCGCCCTCCCCCACCATCAAGTCCTCAGTCAAGTGATAACACGGCCTGTTCAGGATCGCGGCCCTTTTGACACCTGGATGTCTTCAGTCACCTTCGTGTTATTCGTATGACTACATTATTGACTGCAGTTAATTATTACACCAGAAATTGTTACCATTAATTTATGGCAAGTCAAAAAGTACTAGAGCAATTGGACTGTCATTATCCACACTTACTTCCTGGTCTGGTTGACTCTTCCCATATAGTAAACATATCAACTCGATTGCTCTTGCTATTCTTGAGTTATAAGAGAATTAGGATCAAGGTTTTCCGAATAGTTATAGTGAATAGACTATAGTTTAAACTGTTATATCATCGCTATCCCCTTTAACCCTTTCAATCAGATGACAGCTTTTGTTTCGCTGGAGCTGCCTCCAGACGTTTGTATTCAACTTAGATGGACCTGTCTGACTTTAGATACTTTAGATACTTTAGATATTGCTTAGCCCTTTCATTCCTTGAGGTTACATCAAAACAGTAGAAAAATCCTCTGCCTGTAGCATTGATATAGCATGAACGTCGACGTATGATTGAAGGGGTTAATATTCGGCTCTCCTCAAACAAATTATGATATGCCCTGATATATATATTGTCACAATGACCAGGGTCTTTTAGGAGTAGCCAGACTCTAGTGGCGCCTGACTTCCGAAAGCAGCTGTGCCAAGTCTATTAGAAAGACCTGGTATTGTGAGTTTCATTCCGATACCCTTCCAATTGCTCATGCCTAGTTTTGCCGTGCCTCTAAGCGTTTTTGTCTCAATAAACATTTGTGTAAAATGAGCCAATAGAGTGTTATTAGTTTCGTATATGAACTTGTGTTTTAATGGCAACGTTGTAATTTGCAAGCTAGAGGTGGCTGGTGAGGGGAGGAAGGAATGTTGCTTCAGTCTCGTGAGGCGATGTTGCTAAGCAACACGAGTTTAATTAATTATGTGATCATTGCAAGTTCAGTTGTGTTACAATATAAAGATGTACTTTATTTTATCTGCCACGCTGTTTTAGTCAATATTTTTGTTTATTTTTTATTTTTTTTTAAGAGACAATGAACGGAGGAAGGAAAAACACAGATAAAACAAAAAGGTCCATGTGCCTAAAGGCATCCTCCATTCATAAAATGTTTGTAACAACTGGATTTAAACTTTTGTAGATTGTAATTTTGTGGAAAGCAACTCGAGGGAAGTGAATTCCAAAGAGTAGTAGTTCTAGGGATAAATGAATTTTGATAAGCAGAAGTTCTGCATTGTGGAGGAGAAAGAGTAAATTCATGGGCGCTCTCGGCTGGCCTAGTTCTACGGGGAAAGATGTGGAGAGGCGGCACAATTGAAGCAAGTTCCTCGGAACAATTGCTGTGAAAAATATCTGTAGAATAATGCAAGGGATGCAACGTTTCTTCGTATGGATAATGTAGGAAGGTCCTGTGTGATTGCAGGGTTTTTGATTAATCTAATAGCTTTATTTTGAATTTTGTCCAACTGCCTCAATGCAACCACTCCACTTCCACTCCACAGAGGTGAACAGTAATCCATCTGAGAACGCACATGACTTTTATATATTACGGCCAACTGCTCGTCAGTGAAGAATTCTCGAACTCTGTACATGAGTCCCAGTTTTTTAGAGGCATTCTTAGCAATGCTTCTAACATAATGTGTCCAGCTCAAGTTAGTAGTTAATGTTACACCGAGAATGTCAATACTAGGGGAAGTGGGAATATTTACATCATTAAAAAATATATGGGACTCAGTGAGATTCTGTCGGTTAGAAAATTGAATGTACTTGGTTTTCTGTGCATTAAAGGAAACTAGATGAATTCTAGAAATGTCCTGGTTCAGAAAAATTGCAGTGTTTATTTTTGAATTTATAAGATCGGGTTGGGTGAAAGAATTGGTAAATGTGAAGGAACTGTGGAGTGTTGAGTCATCTGCATAGGAATGTATTGGATTATGAGTGGTAGATATGAGATCATTGATATGAATGAGGAACAGAGTTGGGGCCAAAACTGATCCCTGGGGAACACCAGCATTTATTGAGTGAAATTGAGAATAAAGGCCATCTACCATTACACATATTTTTCTGTTATGAAGATAAGAAGAAATTAGTGGAACTAATGATGCAAGGCCGTAGTGTGACATCTTCGACAATAAGGATTGATGCCAGACTCTATCAAATGCCTTTGATATATCCAGTGCTATTGTATGTGTTTCACCATGCTGGTCTGTAGCTTGGTTGATTTGATGCGTAAGAAGGCAAAGAATGTCTGCAGTTGATCGACATCGTCTAAAACCATTTTGCCTATCACTGATTAATTTATTTTTCTCAAGATGCTTAATTATATGATTATTTAATATAATTTCAAAGACTTTACCAAGAGTGGAAGTTATAGCTATTGGTCTGTAGTTTGATGGATCTGAAGAGGCACCTTTTTTAGGAACTGGATGGATGTTTGCTTCTTTCCAGGGTACTGGGAAGCATGAGGTACGAGTAGGCCTACACAGACGGAAATTTTTTGCCAATACAGGAACGAGCACCAAGGAGCAATTCTTAAGTACTATTGGAGGAATTTCATCTGGACCAGGAGCCTTATCTACTGAGAGATTCTGCAAAATAGTTTTGACATGTCTGGTGTGGATCTTAAGTGAGGGAATTTCAGGCGAATTAAAATTAAGTACAGGGACATCTTGATTTATTTCATTTTAGGTTGAGTTGGTGGAGAAAATATCCAAACACAGTGTTTAAACAATATGTTAACACAGGAATACGTTAGTATAAGTTATTCTTGTGAAGTGTCTTAGTGTTATCATATTGTGTGGTGATATATTGCAACCCCTTTAGTTTGAGCTTGGCTCCCGCTAGCTACGCCAGGGCAGCAGGCCTCGCCATTCTCTCGTTGGCGGCCAGACTAGATAGTTGGTGTCTTTTCTCTCTTGTGACCCATCAGTCTGCCCCTTTTGTTTGTCCTTGCTTGCATAATAGTAACGTAACGTAATTAACAGAGAATCCTAGACATTCATTTATTCTTTTAATTCTTCTTTTCCTCTGATCAGCATTTATTATATTTCCCTTTGTTTTATATATTCTGTACCTCCGGTGGCTGACTTCGAAATTCGGATAGGGAAGAGCTGGGAGGCTTGCCGGGGTCCTTACTAATAAGCACTGTTAATCCCATAGAGAGTCCACACACACACACACACATCCATAACCCCTACATATTTTCCCCGTGTTTGTGCTTAGGACCCGGTAGCAACCTTGACGGTTTTGCCCCAGCAATTGTTTGTTCCCTATCTCGGGTTTCGAAGTAAGGCAACGGAGTGTTTAATATTAATTAGGAATCCAGCTTCAGTCTGGACCCCCCCCCCCCCCCATAGTTAAGTGAGTGTGGGAGGTGGACTCTAAGAGTTCATTGTTTCAGGCGGTAACTCACTGGGTAACTCACTGGTTGAAGCAGGATATATTGGTGTGATATTAGAGGTGGTCAGGGCAACCTGCTTCTACTAATATCACCCCAAGGTTAGTAGTCATATTAGGACACTGCCTTGTATTGTTAGTTCATTATATGTATGCAATATTATTATGTGCAACTCTCTTGGGTTGAGAGTGGATTACCGTTGGCTGGTTTGCGCACGGTTTAGTACTGTCGAGGGCGCGCATAGCCTGTTATGCTCGAAGTACACCTGCACTCTTGTTTCTTTGATGTCTGCTGGTAGCCTATATGCATTTAACTGTTTTGATTATCCAACCCAGCATTGCTAATCCCGGTGTTGGTTTTGAGTTCTCGTAGCTAGTAAGTTATATGAGTATTTCTGTTCTACTTATTATTCAGAATAGGAGCAGGGCAGTGTGCACCTTAAGCCCTGAGAAGAGCCTGGAAGCGTTAATAGTGCTCTTACCTGTTGTGTCGTGGTGTTGTTTGGTAGAGAGACAAGGTGCATTTGCAGTAGTAATTATTTTCGTATACCGTATCTAAGCAACTGAGGTCCAGATTCGTAACAGTGGCGACCTTGCCTAGGATAATCAGAATAGTACCAGCAGTATTAATAAGATTTATTTTGATCAGAGGATTTTTTTTTAGAATAGGTGTCTAGCATTTTATTTTACTATGTGTGAACAACAATCAAGAGAGGAGGGGGAGAGTGTCGTGCCGTTGCATATCACCAGTGAGGAGGATGCGAGAGTGTTCCTTCGCAGTTCTCCAGAATGGGCACAGATGCAGTTGAGAAGGGTGGAGAAATTGATGTTGATAGCATCAGTGTTGGGAATAGAGGGGTCTCTTCTTACCACGGGGGAAGCATGTCAGCAGTATATATGGCAGTATTATTATGATGTTCGAGAGGAGACTGAGCCAACAACTGTGCCGGCAGGAGGCTATATCTCACCTGCACGCTCTCCGCCACGCACACCCAGTCCTTTTAATGAAAGCATAACATCTTCCCAGTTTACATGTCCTACTGTTGTTCCCCCGTTGTTGCCTGACGTGCCCCCTGGTGTGCCCCAACTTACTCAACCCCATTTTTATCCTTTAGACTCTACTCCTGACGCTGGCTGGGCGGCACAGAACCAGGTTACACCCCCCCCCCCCATTTATCCCAGCCGGACTTTCTACGATTCAGCCACGTTACCGTCCCGCTTATGTTCCTACACCACCCCCTACTTTTGCCCCGGTAGGGCTATCGAGTAATGCTCTAGTACACCTAGAGTTGAAGAGATTGGAAATGCAGGAGAAAAGAGAAGAGAAAGAGAGAGAGATGCAGGAGAGGTTAGAAACACAGAGAATGACAATGGTGTTACAAAGAACCAAAGTTGAGGTAGACGGGGGTAGGTACACAAGGGGACAAGTGGGCATAGTACACAGGGAGGAATCTAGCGAGTTAAAGTTGTCTCGTAGCCTGAAGCTCGTTCCCACTTTTGACAGGAAAAAGTCACTGAATGGTTCCAGCGATTTGAAAAGAAAGCACGGGAGTACGAGTGGCCACGGGAACGCTGGGCGGCATTGGTGGCAAATGTTCTCAAGGGAAAAACGGTCGAGGCATATGATAGGATGTCAGTGGAGGACTTAGCAGAGTATGATAATTTAAAGCAGGCTATCCTTAAGCTTATGAACTCAGACCAGAAGCCTATCGCCTTAAATTTCGTAATGCAAGTACCATTGCAGGTCCAGAAGCCTCGCTCGCTTGGTGCCAGGCTTTCGTTCATGAGGGTGAAGTAGAGCTGTGTGGGAAGGTGTATCCAGTCAAGGTTCTTAGGGATTCGGGAGCTAAGCAGTCCATGTGGTTTAACTTGCCGGGGAAGCCGATAAAATCTGACGAGTTTGTGTTATGTCGAGGTGTAAACACTGAGGCCTGTTATAGCCTCGTTCCTGTTCATCTTAGGTGTCCTGTAGTCACGGCGAAGGTAGCGGTCGTGGACACATTACCTGTGGAGGGGATTGATTTTCTGCTTGGAGCAGATATGGCAGGGAGTAGAGTCTTTCCACCTCCGGTAGTGGTGTCGGAGCAGGTACAGCCAGAGGAGAGGAACAAGGAGGCTAAGAAGCTGCCTCCTGATTTGTTGCCGGTGTGTGCGGGCACGAGAACTATGGCCCAGGTTGCACAGCCGGAGGTATTGTTTGGGGAGGAGATAGATCTGATCGAGGGGATGTACGGTAATGAATCTGCATCACCCATAGATTCGACTGATCTGCAGGGTGCTGAGGGTGTGCAGGACGAGGAGGAAGGCTCAGCGGAAAGCTCCTCACTCGTTTCGCCCGGTACCAGAGGTGATACTGAAGGGAGCGATTGGGTCCCTACGGGAGGACCGGTTGATCCTGTATCATCGAATCAGACCGACTTGGAGGCTATACCCAATCTTACCACCGTGGCACCGGGGGAGTACAAAGGAGTACAAAGGAGTACAAAGGAGTACAAAGGAAATCAAGCAACAACAGGTCTAGTGACCCTTCTAGGTTGCTTGTCCTCCAAAACACTGAGGATCAAGTGTCCAAACAGTGGTTTAGAGTGGGTAAGGGAACATTGGAAAGGGAACTACTGCCCTGCCACTAACGTGGCAGGACTAGGAAGTTAGTAGGGGACATATGGGTTAGTAACTGAGGGGAGGATAAAGTTATTCATTTACAAACGCAGTCAGTCGCGGGTTTGATGCGAGATATTTGTCTAGGCGGAATTTAAATGAATCAACGGTGCTGCAGTCTATAACGTCTCGGGGAAGCCCATTCCACAAGTTGACAACTCGATTGAAGAAGAAATTCTTAGATTCGTGCGAGTTAAAAGATTTACCAATAATTTTGCAACCGTTTCCCCGCGTGTAATTAGATTGGTCGATAGTGAAGTACTTACTACAGTTCATATTGTCGATGCCTTTGATGATTTTGAACACTTGAATTAAGTCGCCTCTTAATCTGCGCTGGGTTAAAGGAAATAGATTTAATTCTCTAAGACGCTCTTCGTATGGTTTGTTCTTTAGGCTAGGTATCATTTTGGTAACTCTACGTTGAACTCGTTCTAGCTTGTTTATATCTTTTTGGTAATAAGGGCACCAGGATTGAACGTAGTATTCCAGAAGAGGGCGGACTAAGGAATTGTAAAGGGTTAGGATAACTTCTTTGGATTTATGCTCAAATGACCTGCCTATAAAGCCAATTATTTTGTTTGCCTTCTTAACAACTTCTGAACATTGTTGACTCGGTTTTAGGTTACTCGATATTGTTACTCCCAGATCAGTTTCTCTGTTTACATTCTTAAGCTGAGTGCCATTCATCGAATAGTTTGCTTTCTCATTTAGGTATCCGACATGTAGTACTTTACATTTATCCGCATTGAAACTCATTTGCCAAATTTGGGCCCAACATGACAATTTATCTAGATTGTGTTGCATATCGTCAACTTGTTCTTTTGAGAGTACGCTATTTGCAATTTTTGTATCGTCAGCAAATTTTGAGATTGTGCAGGTGAGACCCTCATCTATGTCGTTGATGTAAATTAGAAAGAGAATTGGTCCTAGTACCGATCCCTGGGGTACCCCGCTACTTACATTGGTCATTTAGATGCCTTACCGTTTATGACTACCCTTTGCTTTCTGTTGCTGAGCCAATTTTCTATCCATTTCAACACACCGTCTTGTATTCCATGCGCTTTTAGTTTTAGCAGTAAACGTTTGTGGGGAACTTTGTCAAAGGCCTTTTGAAAATCAAGGTATATAATATCTACAGCTTTACTCTCATCGTAGAGGTTGAGGATATCGTGGAAGAAGTCTAAGAGGTTTGTTAAACAGGACGTTTTTTACGAAAGCCGTGTTGAGTATCTTTAAGTATGTTATTTTCCTCTAAGTGATTTACGAGTCTGTCTCGTATGACCGTTTCTAGCATTTTACATACAACTGAGGTTAAGCTAATTGGACGATAGTTACTGGGTAGGGATTTGCTGCCTTTTTTGAATATCGGTGTTACGTTGGCTAGCTTCCACTGATCAGGCATAGTTCCAGACTTCAAGGATTTATTGAATAGTAATGTCAGTGGTTTGGAGAGCTCATTCTTAGCTTCCTTTAGAACTCTAGGCGAGATTGTATCAGGTCCTGGCGTTTTATTTACCTTGAGTTTATCTAAACAATTCAATACTTCTCTCTCTGTAACGGTGATATTGCTTAGAACATCTGAATTAACAATCTGAATCGGCGATGGTGTAGGGATATCACTGAGGTCTTCTGTTGTAAAAACTGATGCAAAGAAGGTATTGAGGGCATTACTCATTTGTACTTCGTCTTTGGTGTATTCTCCATTTTCATCGACTAACGGTCCAACAGTTGAAGTAACTACTTTTTTCTTTCTGATATAACTATAGAATTCTTTCGGGTTTGTTTGACTTTGATTCGCAATATGTAACTCTAAGGTCTTTTTACTTTGCTTAATTAACTTTTTGGCTTTGCGTCGTAGCTCTACAAATTTCACCCGTTCTTCCTCATTTTGTGAGGATTTTAATCTATCATTAGCAAATTTTTTAGCAAGCAGGCAGTTTGAAATATCTTTATTCCACCATTTGGGCTTATTATTATGGCCTGGACGCCGTATTTTCGATGGTATGCAGTCTTGCACTGCTTTTAGGTAAGTGGTTTCGAATAACTTCCAAGATGTATTTATGTCGTTATTGTTAATTAAAAAGCTCCAGTCAGTTTCTTTAAACATAGCTCTAAGTTTATGGAAGTTTGCTTTCTTGAAATTAGGGACTTTTTCGATGCTACTATTTGGTTCGTTACTAGTAAACTTTAAAGTGAAAGTTATCGTACGATGGTCGCTGTTACTGAATTCATCACCAACATTCAAATTCTCTATCAATTCTTCTTTTGTTGCAAGTACAATGTCAAGAACGTTATTACCACGGGTCGGCATTCGAACAAATTGATAAAGCGAACTCTCTTGCAAGTTCGTATACAAGTCATGTCCGGAGTGTGAAGTAAGAGTATCGCCCCACTTGGTCACAGGTAAATTAAAGTCGCCAAAAATTACGGTATCTTGTGAGTTACTTACATCTGCAATTTGTTCGTAAATTTCTCGGTCAGTTTGCACTGATTGAGCTGGAGGTCTGTATATTAACGCAAGTATTATTTTTGTACCTTTATTATTCTTTATTAGCACAAAAGATGTGTCGACGTTCACAATTTGAGGTTTTGACACGAGGGTCGGGTTAAGACTTTCTTTGATATAAAATAAAACGCCACCTCCATTTTTATTTATTCGGCTGTTCTCAAACATTACATAACCGGGAAGTGAATACTCTGCTAAAAAGTCTCTATCTTGTGTATTGAGCCAAGATTCTGTTATGCCAATCACATCATAATTTTCTGTAAACACTAGTTCCTCTAAATCTGAAAATTTATTGCGTATGCTACGAGCGTTTGCATAGAAAACATTCAAAGTTTTGGATTTGGGATTCAAGGAACGGTCTTTATTCAAATTATTGGTTCTGGTCGGATCTACATTTACATTCATGGCTGTCCTCGGTCCTCGGTCGTTATCCCTGACGGTTTTGAATTTGGGTCGTGTTGGTGGAGCTTTATCCAAATTCGCGGTTCTTGACGGATTAGTATTTAATTCCTTTGTAGATTGCCGTCCTCGCTGTCTTCGGTCCTCCTTCCTGGTTGTCCTGTGCTGAGTCGATTTCTTCTCCGAAAATCCTTCACCGCATCGTTGAGAAGACGCCCAAAACGCGCTGCTCCCACCTGGTTCAGATGAACTCCATCGTCCGAAAACAAATAGTCATCGTAGTAGAAATTGTCCCAGGTGTCGACGAATCCCACGTTTCGAGAGATTGGTGAGGCGCCGCAGAGTGATGATTCATTAACACACTTGTTTTCTAAGGTCGGGGAGAGTAATCCAGACAGACATAAGACCTATCAGCTCTGCCATATTAACATGTTGAAGAGGTACTGTAGTGCGGCGGGCACACAGGCTATGTCACCTAAAGGGGCTAGCCGAGAGAGTTGCCTGGGCGCCGATCAGTCACCTTCTGGTGTTAACGGGGAGTTGTCTGAGGCAGTTTGTGCTACTGTATCCGCTCAGAACGGGTCAGTAGAGAAAGTTGAGTCAAATCCGGTCAATTTCTTGCCTATGTTATTGACTGGAGAGTTGGAGTCGGAGGTGCAGGGTGAGCCTGGGCCTGGTGGATGGTGGTGGGATAACCCGGGTCCTGGGGCTTGCGGTTCATGCACTGTGGGAACGCCAGGCAAGGCTCCTGCAGTGCCTCTCAACCCCCCTCTGCACTCTCCCCAATTCTCCAGTCCCAGGGACCAGGATGCCGTGCCTCGTTGCCCTGTCCTGGTTGTAGAAGGCATGAAAGAGGAGCAGGAAGAGGAGAGGGAGCTTTTTCCAGGTGAGGCTGTGCCGGCTGGGACATGGGCAGAGAACGGGTACCTTGCTCTGCGGGAGAAATTGACCCATTTACCTCCGGAAAGGGTTGAGGAGATGTTTAATACCCACATCCTTGTGGGCTTATCCACACGTGTTTGGGGATGCACCACGTTTGACATCTTGGGCGGTGCATGACATCGATGTGGGGGAGAATAAGCCTATAAAATTACCACCTTATAGAGTTAATCCACAGAAGCAGCTCACTCTTGATGCTGAGCTGAGGTATATGGTTGACAAGGGCCTCATCAAGAAAGGTTGGAATGAGTGGTCAAGCTCAGTAACTTTGCAGCCTAAGCCTGATGGTAAGATCCGCTTCTGTGTCGATTTTCGCAAAGTAAATTTACTCTCCATGACAAATACCTACCCTTTACTGAGAGTTGATGACTCGGTAGACAAGATTGGGGCAGCCACGTTCATCACAAAAGTGGACAAATCGCTAGTTTTGTGGTGGGTGGAGGAGTGTATCAGTGCCAGGTAATGCCTTACGGCTTGAAGAATGCTCCCGCCACATTTCAACGGTTAATGGACAGGGTTGTGCATGATGTCCCCAATTGTTTAGCCTACATAGATGATGTTGTTGTTTATGACACAAATTGGACCGACCATTTGGCCAATGTGGGTGAGCTTTTCCGGAAGTTGTCCGAGGCTGGTTTAGTGGTCAACTTGGCAAAGTGTGAGTTCGTGCAGGCTCGGGTGCAATATCTGGGTTATGTTGTTGGCCACGGCCAGGTCTGTCCCCTTTGGGCGAAGGTGGAGGCTATCCAGAGTTTCCGAGCACCTCATAATAAGAAAGCCGTGCAACGTTTCCTTGGCATGATAGGCTATTATCGCCGGTTCATCAAGGGATATTCCACCGTGCTTGCTACAAAAGAACAAATCATTTAAATGGACAACAGAGTGTGAGCAGGCTTTCAAGGATGTCAAAAGCCTCCTCTGTTGCCATCCTATATTACGTGCCCCAGATTTCAACAGGCCTTTCGTCTTGGCAGTAGATGCGAGCAATGTGGGTGCCGGCTCTGTGTTGATGCAAGAGTTCGGAGATGATGTTGAGCACCCCATTTCCTACTTTTCAAAAAAGTTTAACCGAGCACAAAAAAATTATTCTGTGATCGAAAGGGAGTTGCTAGCTATTATTTTGAGTTTACACCATTTCACTGTTTATTTGCCACCCTATGGGCCCGTCCTCAGAATCTATTCTGACCATCATCCTCTGCAGTTCCTTAATAGGCTCAAGGACAAAAACCAGAGACTTACTCACTGGAGTTTGATGTTGCAAGAATATCATCTCGATGTTAGGCGATGTGCTCGCGTCTACTGCCAAGACGAAAGGCCTGTTGAAATCTGGGGCACGTAATATAGGATGGCAACAGAGGAGGCTTTTGACATCCTTGAAAGCCTGCTCACACTCTGTTGTCCATTTAAATGGTTTGTTCTTTTGTAGCAAGCACGGTGGAATATCCCTTGATGAACCGGCGATAATAGCCTATCATGCCAAGGAAACGTTGCACGGCTTTCTTATTATGAGGTGCTCGGAAACTCTGGATAGCCTCCACCTTCGTGGTGTTGATAATGTCCTGGCAGACTGTTTGTCCCGTGAGTCCTCTGAGGGGTGATAGGAGAGCACAAGGCTATTTAGTAAGTAAGTCATATTTACTCATGTTAAAAAAAACTATAAAATGTAAAAATACAAAAGACTGTCAATGTAAATATATTGCAGTTGTAACCTAATGATGAAAGTTTTGTTTCAAAGCTCCAAAACCCCCCCCCCCCCCCCCCCGTGTGAGGGTGTCACAATGACCAGAGCCTTTTAGAAGTAGCCAGACTCTAGTGGCGCCTGACTTCTGAAAGCAGCTGTGCCAAGTCTATTAGAAAGACCTGGTATTGTGAGTTTCACTCCGATACCCTTCCAATTGCACATGACTAGTTTTGCCGTGCCTCTAAGCGTTTTTGTCTCAATAAATATTTGTGTAGAATGAGCCAATAGAGTGTTATTAGTTTCGTATATGAATTTGTGTTTTAATGGCAACGTTGTAATTTGCAAGCTAGAGGTGGCTGGTGAGGGGAGGAAGGAATGTTGCGCCAGTCTAGCGGGGGGGGGGGGGGGGGGGAGGCGATGTTGCTAAGAAACACAAGTTTAATTAATTATGTGATCATTGCAAGTTCAGTTGTGTTACAATATAAAGATGTACTTTATTTTATCTGCCACGCTGTTTTAGTCAATATGTTAACACAGGAATACGTTAGTATAAGTTATTCTTGTAAAGTGTCTTACTGTTATCATATCGTGTGGTGATATATTGCAACCCCCTTAGTTTGAGCTTGGCTCCCGCTAGCTACGCCAGGGCCAGGCCTCGCCATTCTCTCGTTGGCGGCCAGACTAGATAGTTGGTGTCCTTTCTTTCTTTTGACCCATCAGTCTGCCCCTTTTGTTTGTACTTGCTTGCATAATAGTAACTTAACGTAATTAACAGAGAATCCTAGACACTCATTTATTCTTTTAATTCTTCTTTTCCTCTGATCAGCATTTATTATATTTCCCTTTGTTTTATATATAATGTACCTCCGGTGGCTGACTTCGAAATTCGTGATAGGGCAGAGCTGGTAGGCTTGCCGGGGTCCTTACTAATAAGCATTGTTAATCCCATAGACAGTCCACACACACACACACACATCCATAACCCCTGCATATTTTCCCTGTGTTTGTGCTTAGGACCCGGTAGCAACCTTGACGGTTCTGCCCCAGCAATTGTTTGTTCCCTATCTCGGGTTTCGAACTAAGGCAACGGCATGTTTAATATTAATTAGGAATCCAGCTTCAGTCTGGACCCCCCCCCCCCCCAAAAGTTAAGTGAGTGTGGGAGGTGGACTCTAAGAGTTCATTGTTTCGGGCAGTAACTCACTGGGGGGCCCAGGTTGAAGCAGGATATATTGGTGTGATATTAGAGGTGGTCAGGGCAACCTGCTTCTACTAATATCACCCCGAGGTTAGTAGTCATATTAGGACACTGCCTTGTATTGTTAGTTCATTATATGTATGCGATATTATTAGGTGCAACTCTCTTGGGTTGAGAGTGGATTACCGTTGGCTGGTTTGCGCACGGTTTAGTACTGTCGAGGGCGCACATAGCCTGTTATGCTCGAAGTACACCTGCACTCTTGTTTCTTTGATGTCTGCTGGTAGCCTATATGCATTTAACCGTTTTGATTATCCAACCCAGCATTGCTAATCCCGGTGTTGGTTTTGAGTTCTCGTAGCTAGTAAGTTATATGAGTATTTCTGTTCTACTTATTATTCAGAATAGGAGCAGGGCAGTGTGCACCTTAAGCCCTGAGAAGAGCCTGGAAGCGTTAATAGTGCTCTTACCTATTGCGTCGTGGTGTTGTTTAGTAGAGAGACAAGGTGCATTTGCAGTAGTAATTATTTTCGTATACCGTCTCTAAGCAACTGAGGTCCAGATTCGTAACAATATATATATATATATATATATATATATATATATATATATATATATATAATTTTTTTTTTTTTTTTTTTTTTTTCCATGTGAGTGAGGGAGACAAAAGGCAGAACTGCCTGTAGCGAGTGCCTCCCCCAGAGTTGAAAGAGTGACAGGGCCAAAATCAAGGGACGTTCGAGCCAAAATGCCTGGACACACGGAGTTTGAAGCAAGTTAAGTCATAGGAAGAGGGAAAGACTGATTCTGGGAGAGAGTTCCAGAGCTCAGCAGTTGAATAGAAGAAAGACTGAGAATAGCATTTCGCTCTTGGGTTGGAGAGTTGCACAGAGTAGGGTTGGGATTGTGTTGCAAGACAGGTACTACATACCCTATGTAGAGGAGGTGGTATACACTGGGAAAACTATGAGGAACACTGATTATTGTAGTAGCGATAGAGTAGGGAGAGAGATGCAATATTGTGGCGAAGAGAGAGAGTTGGTAAGTGGACGGGAGTTAATGATACGAAAGGCTTTCCTTTCTACTTTGTCTAGAAGTGTGGTGTGAGAGGATCCTCCCCACACATGTGAACAGTAATCAATACAAGGACGCACTGTGCCACTGTACATAGCAAGAAGAACCCCTTGAGGCAGTTGAGCACACCCAGCTTCTGGGAGGCTGCCTTATCAAGGCTGGTATTATGGTCCTTCCAAGTGAGAACAGAAGAAAAGGAGACACCGAGAATATTGAGAGAAGATGAAGGATTGATTTTTGCATTGTTGAAGTGTAAAGGATAGTCCTCTAGAAGTTCCGAACGGGTAGTAAGATGAAGAAATTGAAAGCATTAAAGGTAACAAGGTTTTCTCTGCCCCAATTGGAAATAGTAGTTAGATCAGAAGACAAGTGTTGCATGGCTTCATTATGTTTATTTTTGAGGGATTGCTGGCTGGGGAGTTTAGGAAAACTAATTGAGTAGTGTAAGGTGGAGTCGTCTGCGTATTAATGGATGGGATTGAGGTACAGTTGAGAACATAATTTATGAAAATTAGAAACAGAATAAGAGATAGGATAGAGCCCTCCCTATGGGAGGGAGAAGAAGAGAAGTAGTGGAGGAGGAGGTGGGGATCAGGAGGTCAGAAGTGTGGAAAGCCATGAAAAGAGTGAAGTTGGGGAAAGCAGCAGGAACAGATGGAGTGTGTGGGGAAATGTTGAGGTATGGTGGTGAGATAGTGATCGAATGGGTATGGAAAATGTGCAAACTAGCATGGGAGAAGGGGAGTGCACCCGATGACTGGAAGACTGGTATAATAGTTCCCCTATATAAGGGCAAAGGGGAAAGAGGAGTGTGTGGTAACCACCGAGGAATATGTCTTCTAAGCGTAGTAGGGAAGGTATACAGTAGGGTAGTGATTGAGAGAGTGAGAGTGAGAATGGAGAAATGGATAGGCGACGAGCAGGGAGGTTTTAGGAAGGGAAGAGGATGTGTAGATCAGATTTTTACCCTGAATTGTGTTGTGGAGAAATATCTGGAGAAGAAGCAAAAGGTGTATGTTGTCTTTATGGACTTGGAGAAGGCCTATGACAGAGTGGATAGAGAAGGTTTGTTGAAAGTACTTAGAATATACAGAGTAGATGGCAAGTTGCTGAAAGCAGTGAAGAGCATGTATGAGGGTGCAAAGGCGGCAGTACGTGTGGAGAGTGAGCAGAGCGAGTTCTTTGACCTGAATGTTGGTTTGAAACAGGGGTGTGTGATGTCCCCGTGGTTGTTTACTGTATATATGGATGGAGTCATGAAAGAAATACTATCAAGAGCAGTGGATGTTGGTGTATCGCTGAAAAGGGAGGGAATTGAGTGGAAGCTACCTATACTGCTGTTTGCGGATGATACAGTTCTGATGAGTGATAATGAATGGGAGTTGCAGGGTCTGGTAAATGAGTTTGGAACAGTGTGCGAAAAACGGAATTTGAAGGTAAATGAGGGGAAGAGCAAGGTTATGGTCTTCGGAAGGGGTGAAGTCACAGAGTGTGAGGTGAAGCTGAACGGTCAGTCTATGGAGATCGTCAACTCTTTTAAGTATCTGGGCAGTGTGTTGAGTAAAGATGGGACTATGGATGAAGAAGTGCAGGAGAGGGTACAACAGGGGAAGAGGATTGTAGGAACGCTGAAATCAGTAACAAGAAATAGGGTGGTCAGTATGGAAGTGAAGAAGTCCCTGCATGACAGTGTGGTAATCCCGACACTGACTTACGGAAGCGAAGCATGGACGTTGGTTGAGAGACTCAGACCAAGAGTGAGAGCAGTGGAAATTAATTACTTAAGAAGTGCGTGCGGAGTTACATGGAGGGATAGACAGACTAATGAGGAAGTAAGAAGGAGGTGTGGTGTGGAGGTAGATGTGCTGGAAAGTGTGAAAAGGAATAACTTGAGATGGTTCGGCCATATGGAACGTATGGAAAGCGAGAGAATTACTAAGAGGGTGTACGAGACCGATGTGGAGGGACAGAGAGGGAGAGGTAGACCGAAAGAGAGGTGGAAGGATGGAGTGAGGAAGTATATGAACGAAGGCGGTGCTGGGTTGGGGGGAGGGGCGTCGACTGACTGGGGACAGAGGTGCATGGGGGCGGTTCGTTCGTGGCCACCCCTTCGGGGATCACGGCGTCAGGCAATAGATAGATAGATAGATAGAGTCCTGAGGAACACCAGAGTTGATAGGATAAGGAAGTGAGAGATAGCCGTCCACAACCGCAGCAATGGAATGGTCGGAAAGGAAATTAGAGACAGAGGCACAGATGGAGGGATAGAAACCGAAGGAATGTAGTTTAGAAATTAAAGATTTGTGCCAGACTCTATCGAAGGCCTTCGTTAAGTCCCGAAAGGAGGATGACCAAGCGTTAGTAAGATATGAAAGATGATCACCAGTAGAGCGAGCCTTAACCCGTACAATCCCAGCGATGGCTTCCAGCCGTCAGTAGATAAACCACTCCCCAGTCCCAGCGACGGCTGCAAGCCGTCAGTAATACGCGGTCCATGTAACTGCCGGTATCAGGCAGTGGCTGGTACCATGACTTGTAAACACTGTTCTAAGGAATTGGCAACACTTCTTAGGTTGGCTGCAAGCTTCCACAGGCTGTCTTGGTCAGTGTTACATCAACTTATGAGGTAGGAGGTTGTTATATCTTGCCTCTGAAGCCATTTTGGCCACATTGCTTGGTACTGGGGGGTACATTTATGGTAGTACCCTATGGTACATTAGGGGTAAAGGAAGCCATACTGGCTATATGAGAGTAGATTATGAGAAGAGAAATGCTTAAGAAATTTGGATGCAAGAATAGTTTCAAAAACTTTAGAGATACAAGAGATGAGAGCAATTGGACAATAGTTGGACAGTTGAGAGCAGTCGCTCTTCTTTGGGACAGGTTGAATGAGAGCAAACTTCCAGCAAGAAGGGATGACATTAGAGGAGAGACAGAGACAAAAGAGTTTGCATAGGCAGGGGAGTCAGCACGGAAGCACAGGTTTTGGTTACAAAAGGAGGAACACCGTCTGGACAGTACGCCTTCTTAGTAGTAAGCCCAGAGAGGGTAGAAAGTATATCTTTAGACGAGATTAGGATATTAGGCATAAGTATATATATATATATATATATATATATATATATATATATATATATATATATTATATTATCTCACAAATTCACGTGAGCTACTAGATTTTTATTTCTCTCAAACGGGTTTGAACCATCGACAGTCAGGATGAGGATCTATGCTTTACCATGTGGTAGAGTAGATAAAAGTATAATCATTATTATTATTATAACTTTGTTTTATTATTATTATTATTATTATCATTGTTATTGTTGTTATAATTACTATAATTTTTCTTCATATACAGTATATATATACTGTATATATACTGTATCATATATATATTATATATATATATATATATATATATATATTATGCCAGGGTTTTACTGGGGTTGAATGGATAAATTAGGTAGGTTCTACTTGACTGGAGAAGCCAAATTCGTTTCAACACATGCACAGAAGGTAATAGAGGATAATTATAACAAAACATACATTCATATTATTATATTCACTACATATAGATATCGTATTTAAATGATAGATAATGGCATAAACATAATATATGTAAGACGCACGAACGAGGTTCCACAATCTTCGTTCACTCTTAACCCTTGGGGCCCCGCCTAGTTTTGTATTTTTTGTTCACCAGAACCCGGCCGGTTTTCAAAAAATTGTTTTATTCCAGAAACAATAGCCAATGGGTTAGGAATGAAGGCAAAACCATGAAAAATCGCTCAAAAAGCTTAAAGAATGTTCCTACAGAGCCCCCGAAAACGTATTTTACAAGAGTAAAAAATTTAAGGCAATTACCTCAAAAAACCAGGTTATTGTGCGCTCACGCACACGCACGTGGACTTTGAGAGTTTTCAACCATCGGCACGGTTGCGTGGGATACGTACACAGTTCCCATACAAATCTGAGCCCTCTCGAGTGGCTACACCTGAGGTTACGGTCGGAGCAATTAGGGTGACTCGTCGGACTCGTCGCTGGGGCTGTGCGTTACATACATAGGCGACGCGCCAGACGCGTCGCTGGGGCTGGACGGGTTAAGACTTGTCTTGTATAATATAAATTAGTACTCCCTTCAATCGAGGTAGGGCACTTGTACTCTCTCATATCATGCGACGCGGGTATATTCTTAAGTATTTGCTTTTTCACGGGTTATCACTAGTACTTATAATATTTCACTTTTTATAAATATTTAGAACTTTAAATTACTTCCCTAAGAGAAGTGGGCATCACTAGTACTTCAATTGCGTTTCAAATTGCATAAACATAATATTAACCCGTCCAGCCCCGGCTAGTTTTGTAATGTTTGTTCACCAGAACCCGGCCAGTTTTCAAAAAAATGGTTTTATTCCAGAAACAATAGCGAATGGGTTAGGAATGAAGGAAAAACCACGAAAAACCGCTCAAAAAGCTTAAAGAATGGTCCTACAGAGCCCCAGAAAACGTATTTTACAAGAGTAAAAAATTGAAGGCAATTACCCCAAAAAACCAGGTTATTGCGCACTCACGCGCACGCACGTGGACTTTGAGAGTTTTCAACCATCGGCACGGTTGCGTGGGATACGTACACAGTTCCCATGAAAATCTGAGCCCTCTTGAGTGGCTACACCTGAGGTTACGGTCGGCGCAATTAGGGTGACGCGCCAGGCGCGTCTCTGGGGCTGTGCGTTACATACATTGCCGACGCGTCAGGCGCGTCGCTGGGGCTGTACGGGTTAAATAATTCACTCAAGTACTTCCTTGTATATCAGGCGTGTCACTAGTACTTTTATTCATTCACTATTTTATATATATCCTGCATCAACAATAAGTACTTCTATTAAAAAATGATCATCACAAGTACTTATAATGCGTTTCAATAAGCATATCAATGGTATATAAAGATTTAATTTAGTACTTCTTTTTATCAATAAGGAGTATCACTAGTACTTATAAAGGGGTTTCACTATATATTATACATAGCACCACTCTGTAGTCTTCTGGTGAGAATCTGGGCCGTGGTAGTGATCCTGACGTGGCTGGGTACCAGTAGATGAAGACTCAAACTCTTGGGTGTAGGGTCTTAAATAATATGTACGATATGCCAGTATTATATACAGTATTATCGAGCTAAAGTAGGAGAGGACTCGCTAACTGCTTTAACCGTTATAAGAGTTTTGATGCAGACCTTCCATTACTCTTGGGTGTTGGGCCTTAAATGTTGTGTGCAATATGCCAGTGCATCTGTAACACGCCATCGAACTAACATAAGAGGGTTGTTTGTGACGTAACGTCTCATAGCTGTTCTGACCGTTAAAAGAGTCTTTCAGGACCGGGTTGATGAGGAAATTTTTGTTTTGCCATTTCCGATATCGTGCCCCAGAACCAGTGCCTGGAATTCCGTATCGGATGGACTCTATTGCGGAATGCCGTTATGCAGGATTGCATTCTGCTATGGTATCTAGCAGAGCCCTTGTCTTATCAGAGTCCAGCCAGTGTGTGAACTTTTAATAAGACGGGGTTGTTTATTACTAATACAGTGATTGAAGAGTCAGCATTCTTTATCAATAGTGATATTTTGACAGGTCAGGGAAGCTGTTTTATTACTCTTTGCGGACGCAAAAGTACCCTTTGACCTGACTGCGGGGTGAAGGGTGGTGTAAATGAAGGGTGAAGGTTCATGAATTGTGTTAGTTGCGCTCGCAATGCGGAAGGCTGGAGCCAACATGATCGGTTTGTGTTAGTTTATTCTTGGTGTAATTTGAGGGATAGGAGAATTACTGGAAGTTTGATGACAAATAAAATAAAAACGAACAGGCGTTTTATTTATTTTTTATTTTTTTTAAAGAGACAATGAACGGAGGAAGGAAAAACACAGATAAAACAAAAAAGTCCATGTGCCTAAAGGCATCCTCCATTCATAAAATGTTTGTAAGAACTAGATTTAAACATTTGTAGATTATAAGTTTGTGGAAAGCAATTCGAGGGAAGTGAATTCCAAAGAGTAGTAGTTCTGGGGATAAATGAATTCTGATAAGCAGAAGTTCTGCATTGTGGAGGAGAAAGTGTAAATTCATGG
>CM064568.1:15683217-15687963 GCA_032716605.1 Paralithodes platypus | reverse complement strand
GCCATTGCATTTTGCAAGATAATTTTGTTACAGCTTGGCGAATTAGCATTCCATGTTTATCTCAACCCATGCGGTCCCCACCTTTACAGGGGAGAAGGGGGGGGTCACCGTTTATTGTTTATTTTTTTTTTGTATCTTTCTCTCCTTTTGTCTTTTTCACTGGATTGCATCCATTCGGCTTCATTCAGCCCAAATGTTTTAAAACGTTTATCCACATCCATATATAGGAGGATTTCCCCCTGGCGAGCGATAGCGAGCCAGCATTGTATGGAGAAAGAGAAATTCCGGCTTCGCTGGAGAAATTTGTCTACCAAAAAAATGTAAAAATTTAGATTGCTGTCAGAATAAAAAACAATAAAATATATAGATGCTGCGACGCTACCGCTCGCCAGGAAAATATTGACAACTGGATGGGGGGTAAACGTCTTAAAACAGTAGGCTGAATGGGCCCAGATGGATACAAGACAAAGAGAGAGACGAGAGAGAGAAAGAGAAACAAAGTGAAGTAGGCTCCCTTAACTCCTTCAGCATAATTAAGTAATTGTCATTATATTCGGGGTACCACTAGACGACTTTCTTTAGCTTCTATGCTACATCTAGGACACAATACTATCGAGCAATGGAGTTTTTAGATTGTCCCCTAAGGCTAACAGAAAACTCCTTCCAAAAACTTCCTGCAATCCTTTAAGGGGCTCTCACCGGCTTTGTTTTTATCTTTCTCTCCTTTTTTCCCTTTTTCCCTTGGCTTGTATACTTTCGGCCTCATTCAGCAATGTGGTTTTAAGGCGTGTATCCCCATCCAGGTGTCGATTTCTTACTGGCGAGCGATAGCGCGAACCAGCATTGTATGGAGAAAGACGGCTTCGCCGGAGACATTTTTTCTATCGAAAAAAATACAAATTTAGCTTAATGTCAAAACAAAACATATATATATGTTGGCTCGCTATCGCTTTCTAGCCAGGAAAAATATTGACACCTGGATGGGGGGGTCAAACGTTTAAATAAAACAGGAGGCTGAATGGGGGCCGAATGGATACAAGCCAAAGAAACGGAGAGGGAGAGAAGAGAAAGAGAAAATAAGACGAGGTGGGCTACCTTCTGTGGGAATGAGCGTAGATATTTGTTCCTTTTCATTTATGTCTATTTTTATATGTTTTATTTTGTCCATGGACCTACATCAAGCTTCAATAAAAAGTTTTCAAAGCCTGTTAATTGATGAAGGCCCATTTTTAACGGAACCAAAATTGTCTAATTAGTGTCCAAAATAATAAAGTATAGTAGTAAAAAGAAAAGACCCCCGTCGCAGGGTATAAGAAGGGGTTATAATCGTAGATTCTCAGGAACACATATTTAAATAATCGCGAGGATGAGGAGAGGATTAAGTAGAGATCCTGAATTAAGATGAGAGTGGCCGCAATCCTCAATAAGAGGATCACACGTACAGCTCGCTGGTGCTGTACTGTTAGAATGTATGACAGATGTTGAATAGGCGGGTGGGTAAGTGTAAGCACATGTTTGTACATTTCCACTCGATATGAAGAAATGAGAGCTGAGATATTGCTTATACCAAATATTAGTAAAAAACATACTTGGTGACCAGACATCACTTATTAGCGCGATTGTTTACAGTCGCGCGTAACAAGTGATGTCTTGGCACCAAGTAATGTTTTTTAATCAATAATTATATAATTGGTATCAGCAAATCGTCTAAAAACTTGATTTATTCGTTTTCGAGTAAGTGAGATATACAAACATGTTCCTACAACCACCCCTATCCAACATCTGACAGACTAATACAGCACAGCACAGAGCGAAGCCAAACGTAATGAAAGCCATGACATGACTTATTAACAACCACCATCAAGACTCCGATACTATAGTCTATTCGCTGTATTAGAGGCGGAAATCCATGAAACTCTATCCTCTGTAACTCGAAAAAGGGCTTTAGGCAAATTGGCTGTTACATTTCCACATATATTCCTTGACTGACTCTTCTTCTTCCAAATGGTAGACATTAATTGGTCGATTACTCCAGGTTCGTTTTTGAGTTTAAGTTACAGAGGTTTAGAGGTCATGATTTCTCTGCCTACTTAGGCGAGAATAGACCTATAGCTGTCATTACGTTTGGCTTTCGGGGGGGGGGGGGGGGGGGGGGGCTGTGCTGTATTTATGTCCTGTCAGATGTTGAATAGGGTGGGTAAGGTGTAGAAACATATTTGTTATATTCATCATACTTAATATGAAGAAATGAAGCTTAGATATTGCTTGATACCAATTATTGATCAAAAACATACTTGATTCAGAGCCATCACTTATTAGCGTGACTGTTACCCGATCCAAACCTTGTGTTGTGTGCAGCTGGTTAAAATCAAAAGCTATAATAAAAGTGTATGACAAATATATATAACATCATTGGGTATATTGATAGTGACCCTACGTTAAGGGAGCCCACCCCTCGCTTTGTTTTCTCTTTTTCTCTCTCCCTCTCTCTTTTGGCTTGTATCAAATTTGGCCCCCATTTCAGCCAACTGTTTTAAGACGTTTACCCCCCATCCAGGTGTCCAATATTTTTTCCTGGCGAGTCGGGTATTAGCGAGCCAGCACATATAATTGTGTTTTGTTTTGACAGCAAGCTAAAATTTGTAGTGTGTTCCATAGAAAAATTTTCTCACGGCGAAGCCGGATTTCTCCATACAATGCTGGGTCCCCATTGCTCGCCAGGAAGGAATCGACACCTAGATTTGGAGATAAACGTTCTTAAAACAGTTGGCTGACTGAATGGGGGCCGAATGGATATAAGCCGAGAGACAGAGAGGGAAAATGAGAGACACAAGGGGAAAACAAACAGGTGACACCCCCCCCCCTTAAATTGCGTATTCTATATTGACCCACCTTTCAGTACCGGTGACTTCCTTTTAAGCTTGACTCTCGTTATTTGTTCGACGATTTTATTCAGTTTAAGAAGGGCCTCCAGCCATTTATAAGCTTCTCTCTTTCTCCCTCTCTATCTGGGTTTGTATCCCATTCGGCCCCATGCAGCCTACTGTTTTAAGGAACGTTTTTTCCCCATCCAGGTGTCGATTTTTTCGTGGCGAGCGGTAGCAACCCAGCACATTTTTTTAAATTATTTTGACAGAAGGCTAAATTTGTATATTTTTCAATAGACAAATGTCTTCGGTGAAGCCGGATTTCTCCATACAATACTAGGTTGCTATAGCTAGCCAGGAAGAAATCGACACCTGGATGGGCATAAACATCTTAAAACGGTAGGCTGAATGGATACAAGCCAGAGAAAGAGAGAAAAGAGAGAAAAAAAAAAGGTGACCCCCCTTAACTGGGTTCGCTACCACTCCATTTACAAGTAGCCCTCGTATGGGTCAATATATCTGTTGTTCCTTGCTTTTTCCTTTGTGTACACCTTTATAACGGTAGATTATTCCGAACACTATTAACCCCTTTATACTCTGTTACCATTAGACGATTGTCTTTAGCTTACGATCTACCACTAGGAGGGAAGGGAAGGTTTTCTGCTTGTTCCCTAGGCCTCCATCAAGCTTAACAGTACAACCCCCTAGACCCACTTTCAAGATAAATTTGTAATTTTTTGGATAGAAAAAGGGCCCGACCGAAGGCCGATTGCTCTTAAATTTCAGGCTCGCTTTTCGCTCGCCAGGAAAAAGTTGACACCTAAATTGCATACAAGCTCTTAATATTGGCAAAGGATGGGGTGAAAGATCATAAACATCGCCAAACTAATGGGGCAAGCGTCTTGAAATCTCAAACTAATGGAGTTAAACATGAGGGAGATGGAGTCCAAAAGAAAAACGACCATCCCCCCCTTAAACTGCATAAAATAACAAATACCATCCCCCCTTAAACTGCATTAAAAAATAACAAACGACCATCCCCCTCTCTTAAACTGCATAAAATAACAACCGACCATCCCCCCTTAAAACTGTGAAAATAAACGACCATCCCCCCTTAAACTGCATAAAATAACAAACGACCATCCCCCCTTAAACTGCATAAAATAACAAAGCATCCCCCCTTAAACTGCATAAAATAACAAACGACATCCCCAAACTGCATAAAATACAAACGACCATCCCCGCGTTAAACTGCAATAAAATAACAAACGACCATTAAAACTGCATAAAAATACAAACGAACCACCCCCCTTAAACGGCATAATAACAAACGACATCCCCCTTAAACGCATAAAATAACAAACGACCATCCCCCTTAAACTGCATCAAACGACCATCCCCCCTTAAACTGTAAAATAACAAACGACCACCCCCCCTTAAACTGCATAAAATAACAACGACATCCCCTTAAACTGCATAAAAAAACAAACGACATCCCCCCCGAAACTGCATAAATAAATAACGACCGAATCCCCCTTAAACTGCATAAATAAAAAACGACCACATCCCCCTTAAAAGGCATAAAATAAAAACGACCTCCCCCCTTTAAACTGCATAAAATAACAAACGATCCCCCCTTAAACTGCATAAAAATCGTAACACTCTCAAACAAGATGGGTATGAAAGGGGTATTTAATGTGTCCATAATTCTACCCACACCTCTTTTTTTTCTCTTTCTCTTCATCTTCTTTTGGCTTGTATTCATTCGGCCCCATTCAGCCTACTGTTTAAGACGTTTACCTCCATCCAGCGTCGATATCAGCATATATATATTTTGTTATTACAACAAGCTAAAGTTGAACTTTTTTCAATAGAAAAA
>CM064568.1:15608217-15680717 GCA_032716605.1 Paralithodes platypus | reverse complement strand
CGTATCGTATCAAGTAAACATATATACATATATATATATATATATATATATATATATATACAGTATTCGTTTACTCTCTCTCTCTCTCTCTCTCTCTCTCTCTCTCTCTGTGAAATATAAATAGACATGCAGTCCTATGCCAACTTGGAATATATATTAGAGTATATCGTTCTAACTGTTCCGTGAACATTGTATTTAGCTTAGGAAGGGTCTTACATAATCACACGGTAATTGACGGTAGTTTGATTGTAAAGTATTTAATCCACGCTGTTCCTCAATTTCAATGAAATCAACTGTGTGTAGTCTATGTAGAATAATATTAAAGGTAGTCTTCTGACATAGCAGGATCAAGAACACCTTCTTAATACTAGGTGATGAGACATTGACCACGAACAACTCTTCTATGCGAGTGCTATAAAAAAATAATCGATATTATTTCACGTCTCTCTCTCTCTCTCTCTGATATATAAATATGCAAATAGTTAAGGTAGGGGGCGGAGTTAGCTAGCATAACGGTGTTATACTACACCGATATCAAACACACTAATCAAAATAATATTAGTTTAGATGGAGCACAATGAGAAAGGGAAAAGGGAAACGAAGAAAGAAGGAAGGTAAGGAGAGAATATGGAAGGAGGTAGGGTAAAGGTTTAATCTATAGTCGTATCGGTCTTCACACCTCATTAACCCGGCAAGCGCGATAGGCCTCACGGAAGGCTTCCTATAGGGAACGCGATAGGCCTCACGGAAGCAGGACCATAAAAAAAGACTTCCATAAAAAAAAAGGGCCTATCAAAACAAAGGAATTTGTCTCTAGGTGAGATAATTCCCCTCCAGTACTCATCCATGTAAATCTCACCCACCCCCCTCCCCTCCTTCCCCACCTTATTCCCCCCTCCCTCCCCTCCTCAATTATCACCTATTTTTCCTCTTATTATCATCATTTATCGGTTATTTTTCTCTCCCGCGATAATGTAGCACAAGTGGGTTGCATAAAAGATCGTTATGCAACACCCAGACACCGGCACACACCGCCCCGCTCTCCTCAGTTGACTCCCAGACAGCGAGAGGGGAGGCTGCCTGTCTCTCTCTCTCGCCTGAGATTATGACCGGGTGGCCAATATCTTCGTTTTTCACCACCCAAATGCTTTTCCCACTTATTTTAGCACTCTTGAAGGTTCATATATACATCATATATGTAAAATAAAAGCATACCGAAAACAAATAATGGTTTATATTGTAAATATAACGAATTCTGTCAGAATCCAGGGCTAGAAATGCACAAATAACTACCCTAGCACCTACTGTCAAATCGCGCTTGTCAGGTTAATGCACCTGTCTAGTTTGCACTCCCGTCCCAAGCCCGTGTGTGTGCTCGTGTCTAGCTGAGACCCGTGGTGTCTAGGCAGGCGCCACCGCCTGCGCCAGGGCACACAGACACAGTACTCGCACAAGCTGGGCGCTACATATGACAATATTGCTATCATTATTTGTTTGTATCATTTTAGAAGGTTCTCTCTCTCTCTCTCTCTCTCTCTCTCTCTCTCTCTCTCTCTCTCTCTCTCTCTCTCTCTCTCACTGAGGTTAATATCTATCAATTTTCACGCTACACAATTTGTAGATTAATTAGCACACACACACACGCACACACAGAAACGGAAGGCAAAGTTCAGTGTTATAAACCAACATTCTTCACCGATTTCCGTGATAATACAATGAGGTGTAAACAATTGTTATTTTATCTAATTAACCCTTTCAAGATCCGATACGCATTTCTTTTCTGTGTTATGGTAATTGTTAGACGATTTTATTCAGATTAGGAAGGGTATATGGAAGTCAGAGGGTTGATCGAGCTAGTCTTTACCCTTTTAATAACAACAGATCCTTCCTAAGCTTCATAAAATCGTCTAATGATAGCAAAACAAAGTGCTAAAACGTATCAGAGCTTCAAGGGGTTTACACTCTTTAGATAATACAGGTATGTTATAATCTGCATCATCTTGCAGTGCTGGGTTATACGAGCAGTTCTATTTGCAACATCTGCATCAGGTAATATTATTAATGATAAGAACGTGTATTAACCCATACTGTACCGGCGACGTCCTTTTCTTCCTATTCTAGCAACTATTACGCGATTTTATGCAGCTTCGGAAAGACCTCTAGCCATAACAAGGCTTCAAACTATCTCAACCAACCCTTTTAACTATCACAGATCCTTCCTAAGCTGTATAATATCGTCTAAATATAGCTAGAATGAAATTGAAAAGACGTCGCTGGTATTCAAAGGGTTAATATACAGCTAAAGTTCTTACTGTTTCTATGAGATACTATTAGAATATAGACAATTATCGTTACCGTATCATGATTTTAGAATCTAACTTCGATGAAATTCTGTCTACTATGGAAATATATGGAAGTATAACTAAACATTAATTAGTTTACCGGGTATATAATTTAAGTTATATTTTACAGAATCTTACACACACACGCACACACACATACAGTGGTCCGTAGCATATTGGTTAGCGCACTTGGTTCACAGCCAAAAGGACACGGGTTCCATTCACAGGCGGGAAAGAAACATTTGGGCAATTCTTCTTACACAATGCGCCTCTCTAGACCTAGCAGTATAAATAGGCCTCTGGAATAAGAGGCCACTTACGACGTCTTTTTTAGTGTTGGTGGTCTATTACTAGCTGGACGGGTACCGTACAGGTCAACCAAACACTCAAAATCCAGATATCGGCAATTGGCTGATTACAGATTACATGCATATCTACAGCCACTCCCACCATGCATTAACACTTCACGCAATATATTCCCAGATCGAAAAATTTTCGGTAAAAAAAAAAAAAAAAAAAAAAATAAATAAAAAAACGTGAAACTGTAATTATTTGAAACTGAGGTGATCAGAAAATCCCTCAATACTCTCTTGCCCACATCACACCTAGTCATACATTCAGCAAGTCATTGCTCATCAGGCTGCTAAGGATGCTGAACGCGGTAGTATGGTTGGAATGAGCAAGAGTGGGGTGTCGGAACGTTTACCGGTGGTAAGAAAAGGTGGGAAGAAGGGCAACTGACAAACCGACATAGAAGTGGAGCTAAGCGGAAAACCACGTCATAACAGGACCAAGAAAATAAACCGTATACAGTATGTATAACCATCCATTCTCCAATGCCGACGAAGCTAAGCAACGTTTGCAATTTCAAGCTTCTACAGAAACTATACGCAAGAGATTGAAGGATATGGGATATAAACATAGATCACCAGCTGTCAAGCCAAACTTAACCAAGAGACACAAACAAACTAGGCTTGATTTCGCTCGACTATTTATTGACCAGGGCATTGACTATTGGGCACGAGTTGTTTTGATAATGTCAGAGGTTCCATAATATTACCAGAACGATTAAAATTGTGTCACTTAGCCGAGTTGGCGGGGTTCTTCAAATAAGAATAAATGTGGCTTCCTTTATCCGCTCATGGCCGAGTGGTAACGGTGCCCAACTCTCCCAAACATACCTGGAGTGAGTGGGTTCGAATCCTGGTCAGGATAACTCTCTCCCACCAAGAGTTGTTTTCTCAGACAAGAACTCTTTCAGCTCAACCACGCATGGGTTAAAGACTGCGCTGTTGGAGGCCTAGGAACACACGGCATGTGAGTTAGTCCTAGTCGATATTGTGCATAAAATATATAGAATAGTCATCATACAGAGTAATACTTTCCATCATATGACTCTTGGCTAATTTCATGTTAACCGAGCATTATATAACTTCTTAATTTCATTACTCATCCACTAATACTCCTAACTTACTAGTTAACTCCTTACTTATATTGTTCAAATACTATTAAGCTAGCATGACTTGATATAATATGCACATTAACCACTCCTGTCTATACCATCGGTTGTTTACCTAAAAAACAACCACGTTCGGTTTAGTAACTCATCCTAGCCACCTCGCCCGCCACTATCTGTGCAATATAGGATAGATCTTCCATTATTAATTCCCCCTCCCCCCTTAGTGAATGCATATAACTTGTTTGCGAATATAATAAATAATACCTTACCTAAACTATCATTGGTGAATAGAGACCAGTTTATCATGAGAATCAATAAATATATAATCATTAATCCCATTAGTATTGACTAATTTTGTCAGTTTAATCGGGCTTTTCATTAGAGGGTTTATACAACTTAAGATATTCTGTAGAAAGTATAGGGACACATACTATGTCATATTTACCCTCTGACATTCATATTCCCTTTCTACTCTGAATAAAATAGTATCTTTTTCTACTCTTAATATAATACTGTACTTACATAGACTTACATAGATAAACTGGCCACACAGACCTTACGATCCAAACGAGGTGGTCAAGACTTAATTCTAGTAGAGATGGCAAAGGAAAGGATAGAAAAGAAGAAGGCTCTCTCCCCACCCTCCGTTCCCTCCGGCAATTACCGTACATGAAAAAGTTGGAAGTGATTAACCTTGCTGGGCTTCGAAATCCTCAGAAGGAATTTACAGGAAAGATTGGAAAAAAAGAAAGGGAAAACAAAAAAGAAATTAAAAAAAATCATGCAACCCTTCGCCTTAGCAGCATGTAACTTTTGGGGTTAATTGGAATCATCCAACCCATCACCCTTAGTAGTATGTACATATTTAGTGATGTTTATTATTCTTATTTTTGATTTGTGTATTATTGTTTTTTTTTCTTTTCTAACGCTCTCTTCAGCTGAACAAATAATAACGGTGATAATTACGGCCTACTCCATACCAATTTTGTTGTGGTATGAATCTAGATTTTTCTTAAACGTATCTATAGAGGAGCTGTCTATTACTTTATTTGGAAGTTTGTTCCACTCATCAATTACACTGTGAGTGAAGACATTTTTTGTTGTATCTAGATTCGCTCTCCGACCTAATAATTTTAAGTTGTTTCCTCTTGTAGATGTGTCTTCGGCTTTTTTGAATAACTTATCTAGATTAATGTTACTGAATCCTTTTAGAATTTTAAAACACTATCATCCTTCGTTTCTTAAGTGAAAATAGATAAAGTTCTCTCAGTCTTTCATCATATGATTTATTTCTCAATGAAGGGATTAGCTTAGTGGCTCGCCTTTGCACAGATTCCAATTTGTTAATAGTATTTTAGCAATAGCAATATTTAGCAATATTAATAGCAATTTTGTGTAGTATAATGCTAGTCTGAATAAACTGCAAAATACGCGTCCTGATTCCACTAGGCCTACATAAACATTAACATAAACAAAAATCATAAAAGAGGGATTTTTTCAGAGGACTGACTCCATGGGCTGACTGGCCCATGGTATAAAGACTAATATTAGTCTTTAGCCTATACCATGGACTGGCCCATTCACGGCGGATCCCATTGGCAATCAACACATCACAGCCATGTGCCTATCTAATTATGTTTCTAAGTTTTCTGTCGTTATTGATCCTACTGTAGCAATCTGTAGCCTATTTCACATATCTACAAAACTTTTGCATGCTTATCACGGAGCAGCAGTCCGTTTCCCACTTACAACTTAATTAAGCATCTGTAGCATATCCTCTCTTACTCTACACTTCTAATATATGCAAGACTAATGTCCCCTTTCTTTTGTACTGACCATATCATGTATTTCATGATATTCACTACCTCAATAATCTTTTACTACTGTTAAAATTTAACATGTTCTAACCCATAATGTTCTAACCCGTTCTGGCTATAATTCCGTGTAATTTGGCCTTAGTCGTCAGGCGTTAGAATATTATTGATGTTCTAATGTTCTATTATTCTGGATTGTTTTGACATTCTTCTTTGTACCGTCACTTCCAATCAAGCTATGGACAATGGACAGCAACATTAAAAACATAATCCATGTGAAGCCTTAATTACTAAGGCCGGGTGAACTTTTAAAATTACGTTTGTTGTTATTCATGCTTCTAGATATCTATCTAAAAACTCTGATTTCAAACAATGTTGCATTGTTTTTTTGGTTTCATATCACGACTGACGATGACTTCCAAATCTTTTGTAATGATTAAGTTACTTAATATCATGTTATTTAGCCATCTATTGATATTGCGTCTTGCCTCTGTCACCACTCAGATTGGTGAACAAATTATATATTTTTTCTTCTGAGATATAGCTGGTGGTTACTGGCTACCCAGGCCTTGAGTAAGGGAGATGGGTAATGACATCAGACATCACAAGAATGTCTTGAGCTATTGAATATCCTTATACGGGAGATATATGACGCGTAATTATTGACAAAGTAAATATTGTTAAATTTATATCCTGATTTTTTTTTGTCGATTTCCCAATCTTAACTAAACCCAGTAAACTGCATGTATTGCCCATTCGGGTAGTGTATCAAATTGTTTTTGGAGAGCATGAATTGTTATCAGGATCAACAATTCAACCTAATTTTAGTGTCATTAGAAAAATTGCCAATCTTTTTAGTTAGGCCTAAATCAAGCTAGGTCGTTAATGTAAAAGATGAACAATTGAGGAACTAAAACTGACCATCGTGTAAGATCCCAACCTTCACTACACCCAATCTGATTGTATAGGCTACTGTTAATGTAAATGTTTTGTGTCCTACTAATTAGCCATGGTCTAATTCACGTAATATAGTTCGCCCTATTCCAAGAGCTGCTTCTTTAATCAGCAATCTTTCATGTGGGTATTTATCGAAAACTTTACTGACATGTCAATATCTTTGAAGGTGTTTTTTTGTTCTTTGTTTATCGATTCGTATGCTTGGGAAAAGAAAGGTTAGTAGATAGCGAGACACTCGCAGCCAACACGGATAAATTCCATTACAAGATTGATGATTAAGAGCTTAACAAATGTGACAGCAGCATACTCCTCTTAATTTGACGTTTGTAATTTAGTCAGTAGCCAGCCCTTATTCCCACAAGGGGTAGGGACTTGCAACAAGAAACACATGAAAGGAGGAAAACAACAAAAAATGGCAGGGGAAGAATCCATACAGCAGTTCGCACACAAACATTCGGAAACCTCAATCACTTATTAGCCCTAAGATCATTGGCTTCACCTCAGATGCTATTGACGTCCAGACAAATTAAGTCTCTCAGTCATTTAGCTGTATAATTTTTATTTTTTTTAGTAACATCGAATACATTTAAACGATTAGGATAACTCATACAATATATACCCGGTGCTAGCGAACTTGGCGCTAATCCTGACCGCATAACATCTTATAACTAAAAAAAAAAATAAAAAAAAAATATATATATAGCTAAATACATAAATATGAGTAGATCAGGAGATATATGTAGAGATTGACTACCCGTTTCACCAACACCAAGTATAGTTTTTAATAGGGGTTCTGATTAGAACAATCACTAACAAGTGTATACTAGATTATATAATACAATCTATACAACTCATTGTATTAATTTTAAGTTATGTATAGAAATGGATCTATAAAGTAGTTTGTCGCGCGTAAATATGTTTGTATTTAACGAAGAGAGAGAGAGAGAGAGAGAGAGAGAGAGAGAGAGAGAGAGAGAGAGCCTTCCATTATGATACAAACAAATAATGATAGCAATATTGTCATATGTAGCGCCCAACGTGTGCGAGTACTGTGACTGTATGTGTGCCCTGGCTGTGGTATGTGGTAGCTCAGGTGGTGGCGGCGCCTGCCTAGACACCACGGGTCTCTGCTAGACACGGGCGAGGCCACCCAGAGTACCAGGCCGCGTCGACCATACTGTGACGTCAGCAAGGTGGTGCTACATTCACGGACCGCTCTGTCTTCCAAGTCTATAATTACTCTCCCTTTTATATTTTATCAGTTTAGTTTTAAATTAAAGTACACATAAAACTATATTTATCTTTTACTGTGTACGCAAAATTATATTATATATTATTATGCCGATATTATAACAACATACTTTGGTATTTACTGCAAATTACACTCATACCTTGAACAAGTATTTGTACAAGATGAAAACGTATTACAAGTATATCACTATTACTTTTTTCCTATTGGAAAATAAAATACAAAATGCTATTATACATTACTATATTTTATACGCAGCCAATAAAGAGTTACTGGAGAGCCAATATAAGCGACATCCACTATTATTCGTGAACAAATACATATAAGTAACTAACTAAATGTATTACTATATAAATTAATATGAACATATAATTAATGTAACACACACAAACACACATATAAAGGAATGACCTTTGTACTAGGCCTAATCCAATCTCCGTTCCGGGATTATACTTTTTAAATCCAATTCCCTTACTTAACCATACCTGCAGACACACTCACCTTCACACACACACCTGCAGTCACACACACACACATACTCACAAACACATACACAATACAATAATTATACAATAATTATACAATACAGTAACATAGTCTATTTGTCTAGGGTTTGAAGCTTTCTCTTCATGCCTACATTCTGATTAGCTCTGGTAGCAGCTGGGATGTTATTTTCTTTAGCACAGTAATTATTTAATATTGCATTTGTAGAAGCATATACCACCATACTTTCTATTTTGTCGGTGTTATGACCATTTTCACACATATCATTAGGGAAGAGGAGATCAACATCTGCTAAAGCCGTAACTGTGAGCTGTGTTGCTATATTTCTTTGGCTAGTAGCATTTCGAAAGGCAGGAAGTTGAACAAGTTTGTTAATAACAATATAGTTATACATGACCATGTTGGCTGTCACACTATCTGGGTAAATAAAAGAACCTCTGCTAATTCCAGAAATGTAACTTAGATTTTCAGGGATGTCTTCACCACTATCTGAACACGTAATAATTTCTTTACATGCATTACATTTAATTTTCTTTATCACAGAGTAACAGCAATAGCCAGCTAAATAAACTATCACTGGGATAATGTCTTTACATCTATCAATATCCTCCTTACAAACTTCAACATTCGTATGACATAAACCAAAATCAATTTCCTCATCTGTTTTTACTTCTTCATAATTAATGTCTTCAAAATTCCTTAACATGGCCTTCTTGTCGAGTATGGGTAAACTTAGTTTTAACACTGACATCATCCATATCTTCTTTTCACACTCATATATTTGGCGTACAGAAATATTGTAATTTCCTCCTGCTAACTGCCGATAGTGACCAAATCTTGCTTCCAAATGGTCTGTTTGAAATGTTCCTGTTAGTATGTAATCCATCTTCAGTTCTGTTATGCAATAATTTGTAATTTCTCTAACAGACACACACACACACACAAGGACACACGCACTCCTCACCACACACACGCACTACTCACACACATACAGTACACACACACACACGCACGCACTCACTGTCACTCTGTTTTTAACTATCTATAGTATCTATATATTTAACTATATCTATATCAATCTATCTATATATCCTCCTTACAAACTTCAACATTCGTATGACATAAACCAAAATTAATTTCCTCGTCTGTTTTTACTTCTTCACAGTTAATTTCTTCAAAATTCCTTAAAATGACCTTCTTGTCGAGTATGGGTAAAAGTAGTTTTAATATAGGCTACTTATAAAGTATTTAGAAGGGGGAAATAATTTGGAAACACAGCGCGATCTTCCCCATATCTCACTCAAATGTATACTGACCTGTGAGGGTAGTGCGAAAATTAACCCTACCTTTGCCTACGTCACAGAATTTAAAGGTCCCATCCGTGTGGCCTGGTACTCTCGGTGGCCTCGGCTTGGGACGGGAGCGCAAACTAGACAGGTGCCACGTACCTAAGTACCTAATATTTTGTCGCAGAATTTAGTTGGGCTACTGTACACTCGACCAAAAAATAATCTTTACACTGGGGGTATACATTGAAGCAAATTGAGTTACTAGTGTTAATATAAACTTAATACTGTGTACACTCAAGGACATACCGGTAAAACGTGGCCATTATTTTCGAAGCTATCCCGAACAGAATATCATTTCATTCCTGCTTTACCAATTACAGCATACTGTATACATTTGGTTCACTTAAGGGGGCGCACCTTGTTTTTTTTTTCTTCTCTCTCTCCCTCTCTCTGTGAGTTGTATCCATGCATCCTACTGTTTTAAGACGTTTATCCCTATTCAGGTGTCGATATGTTCCTGGCGAGCGGTAGCGAGCCAGTATATTTTAAAAAAAAATGTTGACAACAGGTTAAATTTGTAAATTTTTCGATAAAAACATTTCTCTGGCGAAGCGGGATTTCTCCTTATAATGCTGACTCGCTATCGCTCGCCAGGAAGAAATCAACACCTAGATGGGGATCTCTATCTACCTATTGCCGGACGCAATACTCCCCTAATGAGGGTGGCCATACACAGAAGGACCACAAGCGGAATTATTCCTTGTAAGAAGGACAACCCGAGCCTTTTTTTTTTTTTTTTTTTTTGTTAACAGACAATGAACGGAGGAAGGAAAAACACAGATAAAACAAAAAGGTCCATGTGCCTAAAGGCATCCTCCATTCATAAAATGTTTGTAACAACTGGATTTAAACTGTTGTAGATTGTAAGTTTGTGGAAAGCAACTCGAGGGAAGTGAATTCCAAAGAGTAGTAGTTCTGGGGATAAATGAAATTTGATAAGCAGAAGTTCTGCATTGTGAAGGAGAAAGTGTAAATTCATGGGCGCTCTCAGCTGCCCTAGTTCTACGGGGAAAGATGTGGAGAGGCGGCATAATTGAACGAAGTTCTTCGGAACAATAGCTGTGAAAATATCTGTAGAATAATGCAAGGGATGCAACGTTTCTTCGTATGGATAATGTAGGAAGGGTTATTGATTAATCTAATAGCTTTATTTTGAATTTTGTCCAACTACCTCAATGCAACCACTCCACTTCCACTCCACAGAGGTGAACAGTAATCCATCTGAGAACGCAGATGACTTTTATATATTACGGCCAACTGCTCGTCAGTGAAGAATTCTCGAACTCTGTACAGGAGTCCCAGTTTTTTAGAGGCATTTTAGCAATGCTTCTAACATAATGTGTCCAGCTCAAGTTAGTAGTTAATGTTACACCGAGAATGTCAATACTAGGAGAAGTGGGAATATTTACATCATTACAAAATATATGGGAGTCAGTGAGATTCTGTCGGGTAGAAAATTGAATGTACTTGGTTTTCTGTGCATTAAAGGAAACTAGATTCACTTGTCCCCATTCATTAATTCTAGAAAAGTCCTGGTTCAGAGAAATTGCAGTGTTTATTTTTGAATTTATAAGATCGGGTTGGGTGAAAGAATTGGTAAATGTGAAGGAACTGTGGAGTGCTGAGTCATCTGCGTAGGAATGAATTGGATTATGAGTGGTAGATATGAGATCATTGATATGAATGAGGAACAGAGTTGGGGCCAAAACTGATCCCTGGGGAACACAAGCATTTATTGAGTGAAATTGAGAATAAAGGCCATCTACCATTACACGTATTTTTCTGTTATGAAGATAAGAAGAAATTAGTGGAACTAATGATGCAAGGCCGTAGTGTGACATCTTCGACAATAAGGATTGATGCCAGATTCTATCAAATGCATTTGATATATCCATATTGAAGGACTTACAGGATTGACCACTTAATTTAGGATCCGTCTGACTCCAAGGCCCTCTATGTATCTTGCTAGCACTATTTTTCTACAGTGGTGTTCGGCTAGTCCATCCACTAACCTGCCTTACACTTAGATAAGCAGTACAGATTTTTATCAGTTTTACTCCCCTAGACAGGTTGCCGACCAAGGCTGACGAGTCCCATCCACCTGGATTTGTATAAGGTTGTCTCCCCTAGATGGGTTGCCGACCAAGGCTAACGAGTCGCATCCACCCAAATTGGGATGGGGATAAACATCTTAAAACAGTAAGCTGAATGGGACCGAATGGGACCGAATGGATACAAGCCAGAACAAGGGAGAAAAGGAGAACAAAAGCAGGTCACCCCCCTTAAGCAGTTCGAGTATTCCGATAAGACCATGACTTACGTCCTAAAGTGTACTGAGGTAATTTTAGTGATGTAATAGCACGGTTGAGCACAAGACAGTCAAATAGCGGTACATACTGTAGGCTATTATGTTCCTTTATACCGTGACTTTATTGCACTGCTTCAGAGGGAATATTTTTACTGTTCAGTTGCCTATACATCAACTTGGGATAAGTGATATGAGTGAGTGGCCAAGCTTAATGCTATTTTAGGTTCATTTACATTTTGACAGTACATTAATTTTTAGTTTACTCTTTTGTAATTAAGTTGTTTGAAGTGGGTAAGCCTGTTTATTGTAATTAAAACTATTCAGGAATCTGTCCTGCAGGTGGTTAAAAATTACAAGTTCTTACAACAATTGTCACAGGTTCATGTCTGGCAACTGTACTATTAATGATAAACGTTCGTTTCTCCAACCACCCAATCCGAAACATCTGGGAGTCGACAACTAAGCATTTGAAAGAAGTGCCATTTACACCCAATAAATGCTTCGTTTATCAACCCCCAGGTGATTCAGATTCACACAGTGGCAGGTTGGGGGAACGAACGTGTGTCGTTGATATTACAAGAAGTGCAGGTGTGTTTCCTGGCAAGGGACTGGTGTTCTCGAAAAGGGGCTGCAGTCTTGACGCTATTCTTGACTTACAGTGTGCTGGCTTAATAATCCAGAAGGGTTGATAGCCTCTGCAGTCCTATTTTAACTAACTGTTCCTGGTCACTTGAAAGAAATATGATGTGGAGTTATTATAGCCGAAATTGACTTGTTCTCAGTATCGGTATCGCTGGTCCGACAGTAGCGACGCCAAGAGTCAAGTTACCAATAGCCTACCGTATGGTTCGACGTCGTAAATGCTTTTAGTATCAGTTGAATACTTAATGGTATTTGTTTTTCTACTTTAGAGCAGTAACGAATTTTCCTGATGACTAGCTTTCTCTAGGGCCTTTCTATAAAATTAAGTCAATTTTAGCCCTCATTACTGTCGGAAATTACTTTAACTAACTTAACTTATACATAACCAAACCTAAACCATTGTTCTAAGTGGGGGTAGCCGCCCCCACACTCAAATGTCTAACCTAACCTAACACAACTTATCCAAATCTAACTTTAACAGGACAATAAATGAACAAAAACCGAGTAGTCCAGTGAACAGAAATGGTGGTCGTCTCTCGCCGCATCCTTTATTTAACGCTATCTGACCCGATGTCTTCGGGGCCATTATGATTTTTTGTGTAATTGTTATTGAGAATTTTGCTTCCTTTTATCCATTTTCCAGCAAATTATTTGAGTTTGCCCCCTATGCTAACAAAAAACGCCTTCCCAGCCTTTCTTCAAACTAAAATAATAATAGTAATAATAATGCCCCACCCAGACCCCCTTCAAGCTAAATTTCTCCATGTTTCAACAGAAATATCCTGGCCGAAGACCAATATTTTCTAAGTTACAGGATCGTTATCGCTCGTCCAGAAAAAATCGACACCTGAGTAGTGTGAAGCGTCTTATTATCGCCAAACTAATGAGGGAAACAACGTCTTAAAATCTCTAAACTAATGGAGCGAAACAGGGGAGGTGTAAAAATCCCTGGACCAAATAAGGTTAACCCCTAGAGTCTTATTCTTTTCTGTTGCCAGACGCCTTAACCCCCATGGGGTAGCCACAAACGAACCGCCTGTATTCAATGGATGATCTAGCTTCTACCTGTTCACAAAGGAGGGTAACAGAAGCCCAGCTGTCCATCGGTGTGCATAGTGTGTGTGTGTGTGTGTGTGTGTTGGGGTGATGAGAATGTGGAATACTGTTGTACTGTTAGAATGTATGTGGATGTTAATGTAGTCCGTAACCAGTGTAATCTTCTCTCCAATGCTGATCAGGTGCTAGTATATACGTGTGTACATGCAACACTTGTCATACACACCTCTAATGTCCGCCATCGCAGCGAGTCCAAGTACAAATAATTTCATTTCCGACGGAAACTAATTACATACTAATCAGGGAAATTATATAAATAGCTCATATTATACACCAAAACTTCAACAGTACCCTAACCTTTTCAGTTTACGAGGACACTTTCCTTCCATTAAATGTGGCTATCAGATTATTGAATTCAGACTAGGTAGGAATGTTGGAGGTCAGAGGGTTAGTATTGTACTGGTAACTTACACTATACCGGCGATAAATTCATATAGATGACCAAATAATATTAAAAGTTTACCTCATAAGCAGCCAAACTATTGTTGATTATTAAATTCATGTAAAAAATCTTCGAGTGTTGCCGGCTTAAGCAAGATGACTGAAAAATCAATACCGTGAACATCTAGCATACACTTTGTTATGGTCATTTATTGTTCATGGAGGTGATATAACACGAGACTTGAGATCATTGGTCCTAATTGTAACGTTCCCGATACAAATCAATCATAGTCCTCCCTAACCCCCCGCATGTCATGCTGGACGAGAAAAACCCTCTGCAGGTTCTGAACTACTACTACTACTGTTCCATAATTAAAATAATTCAGAGTTCGGTACTGTACCATAATCAATAAAGGACATGCACCAATGCACGTTCGCCGCTAACATACTGGTGCTACTGAAGCACGAGCAATGTTTTCGGTGAATTTGTAGAAGAGTCTGGTATCCGCTATGAGTTAATAAATAGTTTAATGAAATTGTGCTTCCTAATCTTAGTTTAATGAGCATATACATTTATAGGCTACCTTAATCGAGTCTCTGTTGCGAAATCGTTATAAAGAATCACGTGTAATAAGTAGCAGTATTTAAAAAAAATTACTTGATAATCCTTATAGGCTTCCCGATACAATTCGCCATTACATTTTTTTGACAGTGGTTCGTTGGAGGAGGGTTTGTCTGATTAAAAGGAATAATGCGGTATTATGTTACCAAGGCCTGCACTGTAAACATTGAACGCTTAATTATTGTAACACAAATATTACACATAATAAGTGTTTCAATCATTTACATATTCAAATTAGCACACACAAACTATTTGTAATTTTGTATGTGTATATTTTTGGTTATAATTATACGTTTCATATTCACAGCGACATTGCCGCTGGTAATTGCTAGATCTCCCGCATTCCCAGCCAGCCAATATGATACGTTAGTTGTTGTCATTGTAATCTAAGTGCCATACTGTACTAATGTTCCGGTAATTTCCATTTCAATTACAATACCAAACATATCATAATGACTGCCTAGGGTTACAGTAACACCACAGTAATTACCACCGATAATGATGGGCTTTGTCTAGGGATATGGGCCTGCTCCCGACATTTCACGAATCGGTACAAGCTAAGAGGACAGGCAGTTTTGGCATTATCACTAACAAATGGCTGTTACCCTAAGGGGGTGACCTGTTTTTTGTTATTTCTATTCTTTTCTCTCTTTCTCTGGCTTGTATCCATTCGTCCCCATTCAGCCAACTATTTTAAGACGTTTATCCCCATCTAGGTGTCGATTTCTTCCTGGCGAGCGACAGCGAGCCAGCAATATATGAAGAAATCCGGCTTCGCCGGAGACATTTTTCTATCGAAAACATTAAAAATTTAGCCTGCTGTCTTAACAAAAATAAAAATATATGCTAGCTCGCTACCGCTCACCAGTAAGACATTGACACCTGGATGGGGATAAACGTCTTAAAACAGTAGGCTGAATGGGGCAAAATGGATACAAGCCAGAGAAAGATAGAAAAGGACAGAACAAAAACAGGTCACCCCCCTTAAACAGTTACTCATTGACAAAGGCTATCACTTCCAAATGTAATCTCCATTGTAAAAGCAAACTATGGGTTTAACCCCTTCAGCACCATGACGCCCTTTTAACCTTGATTTTGGCTAAAATTAGACGATTTTATTCAGTTTAAGAAGGGCCTATGTTATTCAGGTGGTATATTGAGATCGTATTTACCCCTTTGAATCCTAGAGGTAGATTATAAGATAAAGTGAACAGTCTAAGGGTAACCAGAATATGATTGAAAATTACGTCATGGTGTTGACGGGGTTAAAGAAGGTATGAAAAGGGTAATTAATGTGTCTATAATATATCCAGTTAAAGGTATATTGGTAGAAATAAACCCATCTTGTATAATGGTAGTATGATAAATAACTATCAATATACCTAATTATTTGCATATACGTGTTCTATACCCTATATTGTTTAGTGTACACAATATTGCAAACAATGTAATCTAACTTAAAGGGGGAATGGTACATGTTTTGGTCGATAATTTCATATATATTTTTTTTTTTTTTTTTTCTTAGTTTCTTCCCTAGGCCTCCATCAAACTTAACACAACATCCATTAGTTCCCTTTTTAGATTAATTTGTACATTTTTCGGTAGAAAAATATCCTGGCCGAAGGCTGGTTCTTCCCAAATTACACTGGCTCACTATCGCTCGCTAGGACAAAAATCGACACTTAAATAGCATGAAAGGTCTTAATATTGATAAAGAAATGGGGCGAAATTTCTAAAAATCGACAGACTAATGGGGCAAACATCTTAAAATCTGAAAACTAATGGGGCTGAACACGGGGGAGAAGGGGGTCTAGAAAAGAGATATATCTCCCCTTAAAGGGAAATCACATAAGAGCTTTTATCAACTTTCGATATTATACATTTTTTCCTGTAACATTTCTGTGACATTTTTAACTGGTAGCAGAAACTCGATATTCGGCCCCATTCAGCCTACTGTTTTAAGACATTTATCCCCATCAAGGTGTCGATTTTTTTTCTGGCGAGCGGTAGTGAGCCAGCCTATTTAAAAAAAACAAAAAAATTGACAGCAGGCTAAATCTCATATTTTTCGATAGATTTTTTTTCCGGCGAGGCCGGATTTCTCCATACAATGCTGCCTCGCTATCGCTCGCCAGGAAGAAATCGACATCTGAATGGAGATATACGTCTTAAAACAGTAGACTGAATGGGGCCGAATGGATACAAGCCAGAGAAAGGGAGACAAAAACGCAGGTCACTCCCCTTAATTTAGGTGGCACCGTTATTTACGAAGTTTATCTCATAGGCTGTCAGACCCATGTTGAGGATAAAGGTTGAGGGGAAACTGCTGGTGTGATACCTGCTTCACACTTCTGACCACTCACGGATGGTACAGTCTACGACAGAACTGCTGTCATGGCCTGAGGCAATGTGTTAGTTCACTTATCTTTTAATAGATGGCACTTTAATCGCTTCTAATACAAGGGGGCGGGGTTAATATAGAGGTTGGAAGGAGGAGTCAAATGTGTGTGTGTGTGTGTTCTAGAACAGCACGCAGAATAAGTTTATTTTAACATAACACACAGGCTATATTATTAGATTAGCTCATGCCGGATCACAAATAAGTAACACACATCAGGTGTTGCGTTATTTATGGAATTTAAACAGACAATCAGTTTATATCCTTCGCACTTCGCACTTCCCATTCCCCCTCCTCCCCCTCTCCCTTTCACCCCAACTCTCCCTCTTCACTCGCTTTCTCTCCCCTCCCTCCCACCTATCTCTCTCCCCTCCCTCCCACCTATCTCTCTCTCTCTCTCTCTCTCTCTCTCTCTCTCTCTCTCTCTCTCTCTCTCTCTCTCTCTCTCTCTCTCTCTCTCGGACGTAAATGATACCCTCTAAAATACGCAGATTAATACTATGCAATTGTTTTGAATTTACATATACATAATAAATGTTAGGGATGACTAAAATAACTAACATATATTGATTAGGAATAGGATAACTAGCGGGGCAACGAACAACACCTGTTGCTTGCTGCCTCGCTAGTTATCCTATTCCTACTTAAGCTACGATTCCCGAAGAACACGTCTATATTTGTTTGTATATATATTAAGTATAACAATAACACTTAGGATTCAAGTTATTTGTGTTGGCTTAAGGAATAAGTTGAATAATACATATACTTATGACCTCCACAATTTGTAATGTTTGGGGAGACGGCGCTTCAACCTCTCTCCTCTGTCCATCACATGCAAGCACCAACCCACCCACACCCACACCTACACAGGATACAAAACACACACACACTCACACCCGACAACATAAAACGCACATCACACACATGATCACATACAACGTAATGGGCACAAATCACTCACACATAACATAAAACGCACACACACACACACACAAACACACACAAACACACACACACACTGGTCCAGGCAAAGTAGAAAAGGTATTAGCATTAGTGAGGAAATGCTGCTGTCTTCATTGCGTGCCATGGCCATCCTGAGCCTTACGACGTATACAGACTAATAACACACATAACAAACCCACTACAACAACTTCGTCTCTCTCCAACAACCCTTCTCCCCTCTCTACACACTTCAGACAATAGGAAAAGTAGATAGTAGCTACGAGGTGCCGTATCCTTCAATACCTTTACCTGACCTGACCCCATCCGGGGTTTAGCTGGTCCACAAGGGTGTGTGACATGAACCCAATAGAGAATTTGTAGGTCATCATGTCATGGAGTGGAATGTGGTTCAGGTTAGGATTGGAAAGGGCGGGAGGAGTGGGATCAGCAGGGGGCAGGGGGGGGGGGGGGGAATCCGTCGCCGCCCTAATATAAGTTGGAAAATGTTTAAATCAGCTCCAACGAGAATACAGGAGGTAGTTGATGCAGCTTGTGGGCGGAGATCATATTGATTGAATAATATAAATTGTAAATGTTTACATTTAAGATCCCTTTACATGTATTATATAATGTGTATGTGTTTCCAATGTTCACCGGAACATAATGATGGTGAAATAATACATATTAAATTAAATTCAAGGTAACATACACAGAGCTATAGTATACTTTTAATTATGTTTGGACGATAATTTAAACAATTCGAAGTAAAAATATAAAAGCCTAAACAATTTATATCAACTTTAAAACAACATAACCAGATTGCTTGGATTATCGTTAATTGTTCAATTCGATGTCTTACTTTATAGTAAATCATTACAATGGGTAGCGCCGAACTGTTCACTGATAATGGGAAGCCACAGTAATTAAGCTAGTAATTAAGAATCCACTGAGAAAAGTATAATGCAATAATCATAGCGTGTCATATTACATGTTAAGGTAGATTATGAATTGGTCAACCACAGTGCTGTGAATAGTGGTATGGAAGAAAACAAATATTTACTCTAATATCAACATATGTTTTTATTACAAAGAAACACGTTTCGGCTCATCTAAAGTGTTTTCTCTAACTGAGCCGATATTATCTTGTCTGTATGATACATATATTTGGTCCAAGCTAGATTACAATGTGATCCAACTTGTCTTGATGCGTGGATTGTAACATCCCGTTTTAATTACTTATATATTTATACGAATGTTCAAACTAACTAGGACGCTAAGGTTGGCAACTTTGAGTGTTTTGCAACGGAGCATATCTATTTATTTTCTATAACACATTGTATAAGGTAAAACATAGAATACGAGTTAATAATTGAGAATCAGTAAAGGTAAAAAGAACAGTATTATTAAAACACCAAAGTCATTTTTATGGACAGCTTTGAGCACGATGATGAGGAAAATTATATATTCGGTTAGGAGAGAGAAGGGGGAGAGAAAAAGAGAGAAGGGGGGAGATAGGGGAAGGCAGCAGAGAGAAGGGGAGGAGGGGGGAATGGGAAGTTCGAAGGATAGAACCTTGATTGTCTGTATATTAAATTCCATAAATAACGCAACACCTGATGTATGTTACTTATTTGTGATCCGGCATGGGTTAATCTAATAATATAGCCTGTGTGTTATGTTAAAATAAACTTATTCTGCGTGCTGTTCTAGAACACACACACGTTTGACTCCTCCTCCTTCCAACCTCTATATTTACCCCCTCCTCCATGTATTAGAAGCGATTAAAGGGCCATCTATTAAAAGATAAGTGAACTAACACATTGCCTCAGGCCATGACAACAAGTTCTGTCGTAGACTGTACAGTCAACTAATATACCTGCTTCACACTTCTGACCACTCACGGATGGTACAGTCAACTCATATACCTGCTTCACACTTCTGACCACTCACGGATGGTACAGTCAACTCATATACCTGCTTCACACTTCTGACCACTCACGGATGGTACAGTCAACTCATATACCTGCTTCACACTTCTGACCACTCACGGATGGTACAGTCAACTCATATACCTGCTTCACACTTCTGACCACTCACGGATGGTACAGTTGGTCAAGGATGAAAGTATACAGTTTTTCGTCTGCTATAGCTACACATAGTTTGTCATGTTGGCAGCCCTGGTAGCCATATCTCAGAGCCCGCCCACCTTATACAGGGTGTTTAAAAACGTGTTCCTGGACTTAGTTGTCAGACGGAAATATGAATATATTGCTCTATAATCTTTGACGTTAATATCACTTCGGAGATATTAAACACTTAATGTTAAAGTTATTGATAGATATACAAGAAATGCGAGAGTGAAAACGAAAATCAAAACGTCTACCTATATACGATATTTCAGTGGAATACAGGTCCATTTTCACACGTGGTAATATGTGGCTAATATTGTAGGGTATGGTGATATCAATGTTGCAGTTGGTTTGCAGGTGTTCTGCTGATACAAATAAAAATAATACTAATAAATAAATAAATAAATAAAAATCACAAGTAAAGCCTCATTATGCTTCGAGGACTGACTCATAAAGCAATGGCGCTCGCAAGATGAGTACAATTGCTGGGTCATTACCCTATTGAACACACAGGCTTCCTTACGTCCACGTTTAGGAATTAGATTTTTGTGTATCTAAAGTAGACGAATATGGAGTGGCTATAAAAGATATTACGATATACACTTAACATTATAACATTCATAATAAATAATGCGTAGAAAGAGGAATCTAATAATACTTGTTAATTAATAAGTAGGTAAATATTGATATTTCACTTTCATCCCCAAGACTGGATTATATGTGATCCAAAGGGCAATGAAACGGAGGCGAGCGCCGCGGCTACGCGCTGTTCCAGCGTATGCCTCCAGCTTTGTTTTGCTATCTCCATAACAGTATTTAGTCACCCTGAAGGTTTATGAATAATTCTCTAACTTTTGATATTTATGGAAACGCTTTTTCGAAGCACTCCGTATATTAATTAATGTATCAATATAATAAACCCCATGTGTGTTGGGATGGTTTGGGCTAGTGGAAAGGCTGTCATGGCTGCCAACATGACAAACCATGTGTGGCTATAGCAGACGAAAAACTGTATACTTTCATCCTTGACCAACTGTACAGTCAACTCATATACCTGCTTCACACTTCTGACCACTCACGGATGGTACAGTCAACTGCTGGTGTGATACCTGCTTCACACTTCTGACCCCTCACGGATGGTACAGTCAACTCATATAACCCGCTGAGTCTCAGAATATTGCTTAGGCTTATGTAAAGCTTAAAAGGTAATGTATAAGATTAATGTGCAATGTATAAAATGAAAAGAGATGAATTAAGAAATATATATGCAATACAGTTTCCTACAGCAATCTGAAATACTATAATTGCATAACTAAAATTTCCGAGACTCTGTGGATTAAACGAGTTGACTGTACAGTCATGCTCAGTAATTTATGGACATTATATATTAGCGCAGTTTTGATACACTGACGAACTATTTTGAGAAAGTGATTGAGACACATTAGCCGTATTTCGGTATTCAGTAGTTAAGAGGAGTCATCGGCTTTTTTGTTTTTCTTTATCTCCTTTTCTCTCTTACTATGGCTTGTATCCATTCAGCCCCATTCTGCCAACTGTTTTAAGGGATTTATTCCTTAATTCCTAGGCTTGCTCTTGCTCGCCAGGCAAAGGGTGACATTCTAATTAATTTAACGCCAAACTAATGAGGCAAAACTTCTTAAAATCGCCAAACAAATGGGTAGAAACAGAGTGCGTCCAAAAAAAGACCACCCTGGTTTAGATACAATTAAAGAATACCTCTAAAATCTCCAATACAACGATATCTACTGTAGTGTCTTTGTATTTTTGACAACAGTAGTAGATTTTATTAGTTTATTATTTTATTAGGGGAACAGTGGTTATTTGTGGGGTCTACTTATATAATATATATATATATATATATATATATATATATATATATATATATATGTATATAAATATATATATATATATATATATATATATATATATATATATACCGGTATATATATATATATATATATATATTTTTTTTTAGTTTCCTCCCTAAACCTCCATCCAACTTAAAAAAAAACATCCATTAGATCTCCTTTCTAGATTCATTTATACATTTTTCGGTAGAAAAAGTCCCGGCCAAAGGCCAATTCTTCCTAAATTACAGGCTCACTGTCGTTCGCCAGGAAAATAATCGGCACCAAAATAGCATGAACGGTCTTAAAATTGACAACGCAATGGGATGAAAGGTGTTAAAATCGACAAACTCATCTCAAAAGCAAAAGGGCTAAACATAAGGGAGAAGAAGGGCCAGAAAAGACGACCCATCTCCCCTTAAAGCCCTGAACACCTTCCCGTGATCATAGGGTAACAATCAAACAGGATCACATATCTCGATTGTCGAAATATTCATCTTAGATTGGTAAGATTGGTAAATCTCTGTTGGCCATAAGTTATCACATTTCAATACGATTAGCTTCCTGGCATACCGTACTATATTAATCAATTTAAGGGGGAGGTAGTCGCTTTTTCTGGTTCCCCTTCTTCCTCATGTTTAGCATATTAGTTTTGAGATTTTAAGAAATTCGTTCCGTTAGTTTGGCAATTTTAAGAAATTTTGCCCCATTTCTTTGTTCAATATTAAGACCTTTCGTGCCATTTAGGTGTCGACTTTTTCCTGGCGAGCAATAGCGAGCCAGTAATTTTAGAAGGAACCGGCTTTCGGCCGGGAAAATTTCTACCGACAAATGTACAACTTTATCTTGAAAGGGGGTCAAGGGGGTGTTTTTTAAAGCTTGATGGAGGTCTAGTGAGGAAACTAAAACATGAGTTAATAAATAATTACAGTATATAGACCAAAAAGCAGCCAGTACCCCCATGATTGCTATAATTCTATTAGTATTGCTAATTCCAGACGATTTAGTTAAATTTGGGAAATACTTCTATGAATAAAAACATTACAAATTTATTGAGATCACGCACTAACTGCAATAGACCGCCCTTGCTCTGAATATTTTGTTTCTGGTGATAGGCCTAGTGTGATTAAAATATATACGTCATTCTTTGATTGAACGATAAAATACATCATCAATTAATTCCATACTTCCAGCATTATCTACCCTCCCTCCCTACTGGAATTTAATATATAATACAGGTTTGTGGACTAATTATTACCTATTTTTAAACTAATAAAACAGTGTGTGACGGTCATAGGTAATTATCCAGGTATACTATCTGTAGGTATCTTATTTTAGGTTATACTCTTACCCTAGTCCCATCTGTCAACCCCCGCACACCATAAGAGCCCTCTGCATGTCCCACCTAATCACCTAATAAACTCCAGAAGATACGTATTTCTGCTGTCTATCGATTGCAAGAGACACATTACCATAAATCAATTGTGTTTTACCTGTGCTGTATACGCTAACATCACAATCAATAATCACTAGGTAAACATTCCCAGTAGGCTTCACCTTGACTGTTCCAAGAACAACCCCCTCGATTTCACATTAACCTACTGAAAGCTAATTAAACACGAAGACAAAAAGGTTACTCCATTCATCCTCACCTAAGAGAAGGTAGGGATTCATCTTCCTGCCACCGCTAGACAATTCCATGGTAGGTGTTAGAAGTGGGTGCGTGGGTCCCAGGATTCACACACACTACGGCGTCTCACTAGACTGCTACCCAACTCAACACTGACGGACTTCGTGTTCGACCCTCGCTTTTTCCTGCCTGGCATTCTCGCGTCATATCCGTTTTCTAATATTCTTACTGGAATGTTGCTCGTTTTCTTTCTTATTCTTGGGCTAACTTCTGTCTATTTTCTCAAGGTAAGCGTTAGTTAATTGAGACAGTTTCCCAATTTCTCATAAGGTCAGCATTATAGTAACCTAGCTGAAAATAACCATATATATATATATATATATATATATATATATATATATATATATATATATATACTGTATATATATATATATATATATATATATATATATATATACAGGTATATATATATATAATATATATATATATATATATATACTGTATATATATATAGAGAGAGAGAGATTGATTTTGATTTTGCCCCGAGGGGCGAGTTTATTGAGCAGCGCCCCCCATCCTGTGAGGGGATAACCACTGGTAAAGCATACATAGTGCTCAAAGAGCCATTATTCCACTGAAACAACAGCATCGTCTTCTGGTTACATTCATATTTTTGTTTATAAATCAGGTAGGTATTATTCAGATGTGTTATTATAGTTTCCTCATTTAATTGCCACATGTGCTGTATATACGTAGCTCATGATTAATGGCAAAAAAAAAAAAAAAAGCTTGTGTGACTGAATTATTAATTGACAGGTTGTAATTAATAGCACTACAAAACTAATGCCATTATATGAGGAGACTGTTCATATTTGTCATTACATCAATGGTTATTGAGGTCATAGTTTGCTGAATACAATTATTACATACATGATGTGACTAATATTTCCAACTACATAAATTATTATGCAATAATAGTACCACAAATATATTACAATCATATGAGGGACACTTCACATTCTTCATTACATCAACGGTTATTGAGGTCATAGTTTGCTGAATACAACAGTTACATACATAATGTGACTAATAATACCAACTACCGAAGTTATAATGGAATTATAGTACTACAAATATATTACAATTATGAGGGACATGGTTCAAATTCTCATTACAATAATGGATATTGAGGGCATAGTTAGCGGAATATGACCAGTGGATAAGTTTACATGCCCATAGTAATATAATATTTAGTAGGGTGTGAGGTTATGGGAGAGAGGGAGGTGGGGGGTTGTAGGAGGTAGAGGAATGGGAGGAAGAGGAGGAGGAGTAGGGGGGGGGGAGGAGGAGGAGGTAAGGTACTCCAGGGAAGAGGTGTGTGTATGTGTTGGGTGAAGGGGGGGGGGGGGGGACATACTACATATAAATACGTTATTTAAGGCCAGCAATAGTACTGAAAATAAAAAAATGGTAGTATGAAGACAATAATAATAATAATAATAATAATAATAATTATAATAATAATAATAATAATGAAAGTAATAATAGTAATAACAGTAAACATAATAGTAATACAATATTTCTTACAAGGGTAAGTTTGACTTTCAACGCAAGTCTACAGATATTAGCAGTATCGTTTCATCGGACCTGACACAACATATCAATAAGTAAGGAAGGAAACTGTATGAATGCAAATATCAAAATTCAATTATGTTTGGTAGCAAACCAATATTCGGAAGGAAGGTACAAGTAGTCCTCCGGGAGGGATGTGCCGCATATCTGGAGGTACTTGTAGATCAAACAATTAGCCGAGAATATTGAGGACAATTATATTGCTTACATGTGGAAGGGTCATGTATATTGGCTTACAAAAGAATATGAATTGGCACTTAACAGATTATTTAAAGTAAATGCTATGTTAGAGGCTCAGAAGGACATTGTCAATCTATTATATGAGAATAGCAGTGATAAGTAAAGAAATACTGACTGATATTATAAGTGTGATATGATCAATGAAAATATGAAATCGAAACGAAGGGTTTAAGTGTGACCTTGTAAGAAAGAAGATATACAGTATGTGGAGGGCAAGGGGTGCATACTTATACGGTGCATATTTACATCAGTACATATTATTGTGGGGGGGGGGGGGTGGAAAAGTTCTTGTTTTTTTTTAGTATGTTATTGATTACGATATTCTTTAGCATGTATGTTGCTTGACCCTCAATTGTGGTTCACTGATTATTTCTGTATTCCCTAATCATTAGGCATTCCAAGATATAGTGCTCGAGAGAGTGTTTGTTGGGAGTTATGCAAACCCTACATTGCCTGTGTTCTTCTTCTACCTGCCAATTCAGCTGCCATGGATAACAATAGCCAAGTCTTATTCTCGCATTTACTGAGTCTACCCACCTACTCGTTGTACGTTTACCATAAGTGTATTTGGTCGTAAATGCTACAGTGCTCCAACACAACAGCGCCTGGTAGTGAAAGGTTTGATGCTGTTAGTTTACTTGTTTTTGTTTTTCTGTACTTAGTTTCTTGTTCCTCGCTAAGCTTATTGGGATCATGGCAGGTATGGAGTGCGAGTCTCTAACTGATCTGCATCATCTTATTCTCCAGGTAAGAGAGGAGATGGTTGTGGTGAAGGAAGAGGTCTTGGCTCTAAGGGAGGTTAATGTTAAACTTCAGAGGGAAGTGGATTTGATTAAAGACGAAAATCTAGCTTTCAAGCTTAGCCAAGAGGAAATAAAGTCAAGTAAGGGGAAAAGGGAGGAAGTTGATGAAAAATTGTATTCATGGCAGGTTGTTAAAAATACGGGTGGGAAAGTCACACTCAAGAAGCAGGATAGTAGAATAGGTATGAGTGTGACAAATACATTCTCTCCTTTGCGAGACGAATGTGAGGGAAAAGATAGTCAGGATAAGGGAGGGATAACCGAAGTGCCTGCCGCCGACTCAGCTCCAACCTCTGACGCTGTGCTACCTACCACCACCACTACCCCCACCACCACCACCACCAAGGGACCTTCTGCCACCACCGGGGGTTCTCCAACTGCAGCTGCTGGATCCTCCCGAGGGAAAGGTAAGTCTGTGTCCCGAGAAGGTAAGTCTGTGTCGATTGTGGGCGACTCCATGGTAAGACATTTAGTTAGGGCTACCCGCACTAAACTTAGGAAGGTTGTGTGTCTGCCTGGCCATGGAGTTGGGAGGGTTTTAGAGAAGATGGACCACATCTTGGAAGATAGTGGAGATAACCCCATTATCTGTCTCAGTGCCGGGAGTAACGATGTTGGTAAGGGTAGAAGTGAGGAACTGCTGCAGCAGTATCGGGATGTGTTAGATAAAGTTAGGATGAAGGGAGGGATCCCTGTAGTACATTGTATCCTACCCAGAAGAGGAGTTCCCAAGGAATGGACATCCAGGGCGATTGGTGTCAATTGCCGTTTGGAGAAATATTGCAAAGAAAAAGCAATACCATTCATTGATAACTGGGATAGTTTCTATGGGAGAGATGGGATGTACGCAAGGGATGGGGTTCATCTTTCACGGTTAGGGGTTTCTACATTAGCTAGTTCTTTAGATAGGGTGGTTGTGGGGTTTTGAACAGAAATATTGAGAGTGTAAATGAGAGGTTAATTGGAACAATTTTAGCGTCAGGCGAAAGCGATAAGGATATTCAGTCTCATGCTAAAAATGATGACTATAATGCAAATAATAGTAGTGATGGTGCAACAGAAGATGGAAATGTCGCTAAAAACAAAGGTAAATTAGGTATAAAGAAAAGAAGTAAATTGAGAGTATATTACACAAACTGTAGGAGTCTATGTAACAAAATGAACGAACTTAGAGCCCTTGTTAGCAAAGAAAATATAGACATAATAGCGCTAACTGAAACATGGATTATACAGAAACCAGGCATTTTTTAGCAGAATTTGATATACCAGGATATAGTTTGTTTAAATATGACCGAACAAGTAAGAGGGGTGGCGGTATAGCAGTGTTTGTCAGGAGTACATTAAAAAGCTGTATTAAATCAGGTATTAGACTAAATAACGATAATGAAAGTGTTTGGGTAGAGGTTAACGAAGGTAGTGAGACCATAGTTATTGGAGTTATGTATAGACCGCCAAATATGAGTAGAAATGACGGAACGTCATTATGGGAGGAAATTAAAATGGCATCAAGGTTTAGCAATGTGTGCATTATGGGGGATTTTAATTTTCCGAATATAGATTGGCAGCATCAAATAGGAGACTCTGATTCTGAGGAGTTTATAGAGGTAGTACAAGATAGTTTTTTATTTCAATTCATAGATACGCCGACTAGAGGTAATAATATTCTCGATTTAGTTTTCAGTAACAATGAACATATGGTAAATAATGTAGAGATAGGGGACCACCTAGGAAATAGTGACCACAATTCTGTGTATTTTAATATACAATGGAAAGGTAATACCAGAGAGAATACAACATTAATACCTGACTTTAGAAAAGCCAATTATGGTGGGTTAAGAAGAGCCCTATTAGCGGACCCTATGGTCAAAAAATTAAGTCGATCCAGGTGTCCAAATGAGTGTACCCCTTCTCAGGCACCTGTCATCTTAAGTCAGGAAGAGACGTCAACCTTGGTAGATACATACGATAATTTTATCAAGTCAGTATTCAATGCACAAAATAAATACATCCCCAAAAGAAAATTTAGATCAACACAGAACCAACCTAAATGGATGAATAATAGACTATTAGATCTTCTAGGACAAAAGAGAGGAATATATAGAAAAATTAGAAAAGGCGAAATTCACCTACTTGCTTACTATCAGAATCTATCAAGACAGGTAAAAAAGGATATTAGGAAAGAAAAAAGAAATTATGAAATTAAGGTTGCCAATGACTCAAAAAATAATCCTAAAGCTTTTTACCAACTATATAAATCCAAGGTTAGAGATGTAATTGGTCCCCTTAAAACTTCGATAGGAGAAATGACAGAAAATGATTTAGAAATGTGCAGTACATTAAATGGTCAATTTCTTTCCGTTTTCACTAATGAAAATTTGGCACAGTTTCCAGAAGTCCGTAAGGTATATAGCGATAGTATAGAAAATAGGTTAAGTACGGTTACTATAAGTAGAAATGATGTGCTTAAGGAAATTGACAGACTGAAACCTCATAAATCGCCTGGTCCTGATGAGGTATATGCTAGAGTATTAAAAGAATGTAGGGATGAGTTAAGTTACCCATTAACATTTTTATTTAACAAGTCATTGGAGACAGGTATAGTTCCAGAAGCTTGGAAGCTTGCAAACGTAGTTCCGATCTTCAAAAAAGGTGACAAATCAATAGCATCCAATTACCGTCCCATTAGTCTTACATCAATCATAGGAAAGCTACTAGAGTCAATTATTGCTAGTAAAATTAGAAACCACTTAGATACATTTAATTTAATAAATTCTTCTCAGCATGGATTCACTCAGGGACGTTCTTGCCTTACTAATTTGCTTAGTTTTTTCTCAGAGGTATATGAAGCAGTAGATAATGACAAGTCATATGATATAATATATTTAGATTTCAGTAAAGCTTTCGACAGAGTCCCCCACGAGAGATTGATGAGAAAGGTTGAGGCGCATGGAATAGGTGGGGCGTTGTTGGGATGGATTAGGTCATGGCTAATTGGTAGGAAGCAGAGAGTCAGCATAAATGGTACGAAGTCAGAATGGGGAGCAGTCAAAAGTGGTGTCCCCCAGGGATCTGTATTAGGTCCTCTGTTGTTTGTTATATACATAAATGACCTTGATTTAGGTATAACTAGTAGGATAAGTAAATTTGCAGACGATACCAAGATGGGGAGAACAATTGATTCAGATAGAGATATAGAGTGCCTCCAAAGGGATCTAGATACCTTACACGAATGGTCAGTAAATTGGCAGATGAAGTTTAACATTGACAAATGCAAGGTATTAAAGATAGGGAAGATGCATACAAATGTTAAATATAAACTAGCTAATGTGGAATTAGAAAACTCGAATTGTGAGAAAGATCTAGGTGTGTTTGTTAGCAATGATTTGAAGCCTAGACAACAGTGTATAAGCGTTCGAAACAAGGCAAACAGGATTCTCGGGTTCATCTCAAGGAGTGTGAGTAACAGAACTGCTGATGTTATCTTAAAACTTTACTTGTCATTAGTGAGACCCCATATGGATTATGCTGTTCAATTTTGGTGTCCTTATTACAGAATGGACATAGATTCATTGGAGAGAGTACAACGTAGAATGACAAAAATGATCCATAATATTAGAAATCTTCCGTATAAAGAAAGGTTGAAGAAATTAGGCTTACATTCGTTAGAGAGACGCAGAGTTAGAGGGGATATGATAGAGGTGTTCAAGTGGGTTAGTGGGATTAACAAAGGGGACATGACAAATGTACTAAAGCTCAGTGATAGCGAAAGAACTCGTACCAATGGTTTCAAATTAGATAAATTTCGTTTCAGAAAAGATATAGGCAAATATTGGTTTGGTAACAGAGTTGTAGATGGGTGGAATGGACTACCAAGTGCTATAGTGGGATTAAAAACGATAGGGAGCTTTAAGATAAAATTGGATAAGCATATGGACGAGAAGGGTTGGGTGTGAAGGGGGATCAGCAGGGTTGGGCCAATCAGCGCTCTGCAGACCCCCGTAATCCTGCGTTAATCTCTAACCGTTTTGGTAAGATGATCCTCAGGGTATTAGAGTGTTGAGCCTATAATTGGGCTTTGTAATTGGGGTTGTGTGGGACAGGGATCTGCCTTGCTTAGGCCAATCGGCTTTCTGCAGACTCCCATTTTCTTATGTTCTTATGTTCTTATGTTTCAAAGTTTATCAAGCTTATCCCTGCATTTTCTGAACATAACCCTGATGCTTTCTTTCGAGAATTTGAGAATACTGCCGCACATTTTGGTTGGCCACATTAGCACTGGGTATGGTTGGTGAAGCCTAAGCTTGTTGGGAAAGCAATTACCGTGTGTGAGGGTGTAGCGAACAATACTGATTACAATTCTGTTAAGAAAACTATTCTGGCAGCTTACTGTATCTCTACTGAAGGGTACCGACAGGCATTTAGAAACCTGACTAGACTAAATCAAACCTACATGGAATTTGCTTCTGAAAAAGTAAGAGCATTTAAGAAATGGTTAAAATCAGCTAAAGTAGACACTTTTGATAAGCTAGTTAACCTAATGGTTCACGAGGAGTTTAAACGAAAGGTTCCATTTTCCATCATGCTACATATCACAGACAGGGAAGAAACTGACTTGATAAAGGCTGCAAAAATTGCTGATGTCTTTTCCCTTATCCATCACCCTAATATTGGGGAGAAAAAGAAACTTCAGTCAAATGTAAAATCAGATGCAGGTGGTGGTGGACAGGGTCATGGTGGCATAAAAAGTAATCAACTATTATGTAAATTCTGTAGGAAGACTGATCATGTTATCAAAGATTGTCCGGATCCTAGGTGTAAAGTGTCAAAAGAGGATCGAAATGTAACTTTCTCAAAACCAGTAGCATCAGCTAACCTTAACAGTAACTCCTTATCCACAGATCTCTTTAAGCCCTTCAAAATGACAGGTACAGTATCACTTGGTACTGGCATGAAGGAACATAAGGTACAAATCATCCGGGATACTGGATCAGCTCAGTCACTAATCACTAGCTCTGCTCTTCCTGACCTTGAAAGTAATCTTACAGGTGAAAAGGTTCATCTTCAGGGTGTCCATTCAAGCAGTCCAGTACAATTGGCAAGAATCAAACTAGATTGCGGAGTAGTGAAGGGCTATGTAAAGGTAGGTGTTGTGAATACTCCTCTTCCAATACCTGAAGCTTCCTTTCTCCTGGGTAACGACATGGCTGGCAGTGTAGTGGTTCCATCATTAACCATTTGTGATTCTCCACTAACCCATAACCCAACAGAGGACATAGAGAAGGACCAACCCAACCTTTTTCCCATCTGTGCTGTCACCCGTGCCCAAACTAAACTAGCTGGAAGAAAGGATCAAGACTCTTTTCCACTCAAATCGACTATGCCTACACCACTTCAAGAAACTGCTACTTTGGGTAAGGTAATAACTGAGGAAAAACTAGAGGAGGCACAGAAGTTGGACTCCACCTTGGCCACTCTGCACCAGAGGACCATTCAACAGGAGGACATCTTGGACTCGCCTTCCTTCTACTACAAGGACAACATCCTCATGAGGTTTTCTCGGCCCCCTCAGCTTTCAGATGAGGACCACTGGGCCGAATCGCATCAAGTTGTACTACCTCAGGTTATTAGGAAGCCAATCATGGAAATAGCTCATCAGGGATTTGGTGGTCATCTAGGTATTAAGAAGACTTATCTCAAGCTTCGCAATTAATTTTACTGGCCAGGAATGAAAAATGATGTAACAAAGTATATAAATTCATGTCATACTTGTCAGATGGTAGGTAAATCAAATCAACCTATCTCTCCTTCTCCATTGCAACCAATTAAAGTTCCATCTGAACCTTTCCAGAAGATCATAATTGACGTAGTTGGCCCTTTGGCAAAAACAGAGAAAGGGAATCAATATATTCTCACTGTACTATGCCCTACCACCAGATACCCTGAAGCTTTCCCTCTAAAAAATATCACAGCCAAGAATATAGCTAAACATCTAACCCCCATGTTCACTCAATTTGGTATTCCTCAGGAGGTGCAAAGCGATCAAGGTTCAAATTTCACAAGCAACCTTTTTCAGCAGGTACTGAGTGAACTTGGTGTCCAGCAAATCCTGTCCTCCGCATACCATCCGCAGACCCAGGGAGCTTTAGAGAGAGCTCACCAGACAATGAAAGCCATGATCCGTAAATTTTGTCTTGAGAGACACCAGGAGTGGGATTTTTCCTTTTTTGTTATTTGCTATTAGAAAAGGCCCTCACGAATCACTTGGCTGTTCACCATTTGAGTTAGTCTTTGGTAGGAATGTGAGAGGCCCACTTAAAGTAATAAAGGACAAGTTGATTAGCCCATCTCAAACTAAACTTGTTACTGTTACAGCATATCTTGAGCAACTTAGAGACAATCTTTGAAAAAATGTAGAAAGTTTGCCAGTGAGAACCTGAACCTTTCTCAGGAAAAGATGAAGACTAATTATGACCTTAAAACTAAAGTAAGTCACTTCAAAGAGGGTGACAAAGTGCTACATCCCAGTCCCTGGTTCTCCCTTGTCAGCTAAATACTATGGCCCTTATACTATTAAGAGTAAAGTCAGTAATTTGAACTACATAATCCACACTCCTGACCGCCGTAAGGCAACTCAGCTTATACATGTCAACTTGCTTAAGCCATATAAAGATCCTAACCCTGCATCTGATTCTTTGAGACTTTCATTTACAGTCATAAATGTAAAAGATGACATGCTGGAGACTAATGACCCTGTGTTTGAGTGGAGTGGCTGTTCAAACTCTGAGATATTACAGAAGCAATCATATTACCTATGTCACTTAAATAGCACACAGGTGAATGAGGTCTCCACAATGTTATCAAATTACCCAGAAGTATTGGCAGATACCCCAGGTCATTGTAACTTGACAAGTCATGATGTTGAGCTAATCCCTGGAACTACTCCCATCCGTCAGGCACCATACAGAGTTCCTCAGCAGAAGAAGGACCAGATGAGGAAAGAAGTGGATTACCTCCTGGAGAATGGGTTGGCAGTTCCCAGCAGTTCCCCTTGGGTTTCTCCCTGCCTACTGGTTCCCAAGGAGGATGGGACCCTGCACCTCTGTACAGACTATAGACGCGTGAACTCAGTAACCTTGCCTGATGCATATCCAACATCCAGAATAGATGATCTTATTGATGCAGTAGGACAATCAACTTATATCACATAGATTGATTTGTTAAAGGGGTACTCCCAAATTCCACTGTCAGATAAGGCTCAACCTATTTCAGCTTTCGTTACCCCATTTGGACTCTATCAGTATTTGGTTATGCCTTTTGGAATGCGTAACAGTCCAGCTACCTTTCAAAGAATTATTAATTTCATTTTACAAGATCTTGAAGGAGTAAATGTGTATTTGGATGACATAATTATCTTTTCTAATACTTGGGTTCAACATCTTGATAAAATAGCTAGTGTGCTGGAACGACTGAGAGGCGCCAACCAAACGATCAAGCTGGCCAAGACTACCTTCTGCAGCACTGTGGTCACCTACCTAGGACATGAGGTGGGGCAAGGACGAGTCCGACCGAAGTCTGCCAACGTGGATGCCATCATGAAGTACCCTGTACCCACTCACCGGAAGGCCCTGATGCGCTTTTTGGGTATGGCAGGCTTTTACCGGAGGTACTGTACCAACTTCTCGGCAGTTGCTGCACCCCTCACCCATCTTACCAGTGGCAAGGTGACCTTCGAATGGACTGAAGATTGCCAGACTGCCTTCAACCAACTCAAGGACTTCTTGGCGCAGGACCCTGTCCTGCTGGCACCAGATTTCAAACTCTCCTTCACTCTACAGACTGACGCCAGTGATCTTGCCATTGGGGCGGTCTTACTACAAGAGAAAGAGGGAATTCTTCACCCATTAGCCTACTACTCTGCGAAGTTCAATAAACACCAACGAAAGTACAGTACGATTGAGAAGGAACTTTTGGCCATCATCCTCTCAATAAAGAAGTTTGAGTGCTACATGTATGGAAACCATCCCCTGCAGGTGTATACAGACCACAATCCTCTGACCTTCTTGTCTCGCAACCAGTTCCCAAACCAACGGTTGTTGCGATGGTCCCTATTCCTCCAGCCGTATGACCTCCAGATCAAGCACATCAAGGGGTCCGACAATAAGATCGCGGATGCTCTCTCTAGGACTGGTACCGGATCAACATAGTCATGATAGCGCCATATATTTTTTAAGATTAAACCATTCTATTAAGATTAATCTTCTTTGGGGGGAGGTGTCATGGCCCTATCTATTTCATGTCTCAATTATTGTATTAATCAGTTTTAATTAAGTCTCTCATGCTTCATTGTTCAACTTTAAATATGAATCAGTTTCCTTTTCATAAACTCTAACTGAGTGAAGCCTCATTTCCTGTAATTATGTTCGACTTGAGTGAAGCCTCAAGACTTTTATCCATTTAACTTTGAGACCTGGGTGAAGCTCCGACCTCGGTTATTCGAAACAGATCGGGCTTTATCCAAAGCTATATAAGGCTCCCAGAATTTGAGTTTAGTCAGTCTCATCTCAACACAACAACGAGGTCTCTTTTACTCTCCCCAAGGTGTGAGGGGCGAGCTTGGACAAGAGAAGGCATTACCAATGGATAAGTTTGTTTGTTCCCTGTTTTTTAAATTGGGGTTGATTGGGGTTAAATTAACATTGATAATGTTTTTGTGTGCAGTTGGAATATAGGAATCTCCTACATATTAATTATTTGTTTATATGTATCATTAAACTTAAGAATATAATATTTAAACTAACTTAATTGTTTCATAATTCCTTATTTGTATGATTACCTTATTATCTCATTATCTTATTAACTTATTATTACCTTAACTTATTATCTTAATAACTTCTATCATAATTGCCTTATAATAACTTTCTTATTAACTCATAAAACTCACTTTAATCTTATGGCGTAACCTCCAGTTAGTTGATTAAAATCCCTAGACTCTTATTACATTGCTTCAAAGTTCTCTATTCATATTAAGTGGCTGGTGGGGGCGTTATAATATATACATATATATATATATATATATATATATATATATATTTACAAAATGTTGGCACGATACCGGCTCAACATTGGCATCCACATTGGCTTGACGCCGGTTTATATATCGGGTGCCATTATTGAGCCGATGTAGACATGATTGACTTAATTCGTTTTCTACTTTCATAATACTATCTGTAGTCCATTCATTATAGTTAGGCAAAACAAATCTCTACAACTAGCCTCTATAACTCAAAATAGGGCTAGAGCAAATGGGGAGTACATTATCCACACCTATTCTCTGGCTGACCCTTCTCAAATGGTAGAACACTGAGCTTGATTAATGTAGTCGTTAATTATTGAGTTATAGAGGTTAGTGGTCAACACTTTATTGACTACCTATAATGAATGGCCTAGAGTTCATTCATTATAGTTAGACAAATAATCTTAACTACTACCAATCAATGACGATATCTACAGTATATACACACATACACACACACGGCAATTACCCGGAAAGGCCCCTACAGGAACTAAGTGGCCTATACGGGAAGGGTAACCAGGACGGCAACTAGCCGGAAGGACACTACTTGTACCAAAGGGGCCTCTACACTGTTACTACTACTACTACATTATCAGGGTGGCGATGATCTGAATAGGCCCCTACAGGAACTAAGTGGCCTATACGGGAACCAGGTCGGCAATTAGCCAGAAGGACACTGCTTGTACCAAAGGGGCCTCTACAATGCTACTACTACTACTACTACAGTTATCAGGGTGGCGATGATCTGAATAGGCTCCTACAGGAACCAGAGTGGCCTGTACAGAAACCTGGACGGCGATTAGCTCGATGGGCAATACTGGAACCAGAGGGGCCTCTAGACTATTACTACTACTACTACTACTACTACTACTACTGCAGTTATCAGGATGTCGATGATCTGCATATGGCCCTACAGGGACTAGGACGGGGATTAGCCGGAAGTATACTACTGGAACCAGAGGGGCCGTTACACTACTACTACTAATACTACTACGGTTATCAGGACGGCTATGAACTGGAAAGGCCCTACAGGAACCAGAGTGGCGTATACGGTATACAGGAACCAGGACGGCAATTATCCGGAAGGACTCTACAGGAACCAGATGTGCCACTACACTAGCCCACTACTACTCACAGTAACTCACAGTAGAATCCCTGGAAGAGGCCCTAGTGGGCCTGTGGCTCCAGTGTACTATTACTGCTAATGAAAATACTAATTCTAATAGCCTATTACCGCCACCACTAATCTTACCAGGATGGCGATGAACACAAAAGGATCCTCAACAATTTCACAAACTGAAGACACAGCGATATACTGCTCACGGATCAAACTCACAGAACAATAATTAATTATCATGTTTGAGCGATTCGATTCTTTCAAATAGCCTAAATTATCTACTTTGTTGGTTGTTGCAACTCCTATCCAAGTCAAAGTATGTATTAGCCTTGTTTATTGCGGGCGTAGCCCTCTCTCTATGTATCATCCTTCTCAACATCCAGAGGGGCTGTGCTGATATACAGGTGCAGAGGGGACCGGTAGTGTACCAGGTCAACACTAAACAAGTATTGAGGGACCTCGTCACACAGAAATCACACACGAGTGAAATTTCTGTCACCATTCCTGCCTGGTCTATTTCATATATCGGGAAGACAAGGCTTGGCAAGTACTCTGGCACAACCTCGCTACAACACCTATTGTGCTACACTCTAATTAGCTGCGGAGATGTAGAGACCAACCCCGGCCCTAGTTCAACGTTGAAGAAACATCACCACCAAACAAGTAAGGCAGACACCGACATTTCAACAGTCCCTAGCAGTAAAATTCGTTATAACAAACTGGGCCAGCAGGCACCCAAGTCTCCCGTCACGCTCCAACTCACAACCAAGACCGCAGGGCAACCGCCAGCACAGTGCCAACACTCTACCTACTCAACATTACCCTCAACTGTATCATCACTACCACAGATATCGGTGACCCAAATAACACAACATGCAACCAGAACATCCAAACAAGCAGGAAGCTCTAGCAAACACATCGACAATGAAGTAACAGCAACGAACAAGAAAGACAACAAGAGAAACCACCCACCCCCACAACACGACGCCGCTACACAACAAATCAATCAAACCTACTACAACACAACCCAACACTATCGGCGACCCAGGTAGCTCAACATGCAACCAGAACAGCTAAAAAAGAAGGGATCAGTCGCAACAACATCAACAATAAAGCAGCAACAACGGCCAAGAACAAGGACATCAAACAACAAATACAGGTAGGGGTGGGAGGGGGGCAAGGGGGAGCCACAACCTGTATCCATCTCACGCGCTCACACACCATCAGCCGCTCACGGCGCACAGCTGATCACCACACCGCCAGACGTACGATGAACAGTAACAGGAAAATATGTATAGTGTGCGATATTGGATTCAACAAAAGGAGTACAACGTCACAATGTAGTAGTTGTAATGAAACAGTACACGATCGATGTACTTACGTTACTAGCAGAAAATAAGTGGAATGCGATAAATGTAGGGAAGTAGCTATTAAAGGTCCTAAAATCATTTGTGAAATATGTGAATCACTCATAACAAGAAAACAAAGGATCCTAAACTGTGTTAAGTGTAAAACTGTAGCTCACATGAAGTGCATCTCTAAGAAGACCAACAGTGAAGAACGGGAATTCCTATGCAACATATGTGCCTTGCATTCATTACCGAATATTAATGTAAATGAACCAATTAGTATTAACAACTCAGAATCCAGCCAGGACACATTCAAAATCAAAGATGAATACAGAGTGTTCACCAACAAAGGGCTCCATCTTATCCACATTAAAGCCAGATCAATGTACCATAAATTGTCAGAAATTAACTTGTTAGCTAATAAGGCCAAAGCTTCAATAATTGCAATCACAGAAACCTGGCTGGATTCAAGTATAAACGATGGTGAAATAAACATTCAAGGTTTAAATAGGGTTAGGAATGATACATTTTTCGGTAGAAAAATGTATCATTCCTAACCAATGGCAATTCCAATAGGCATGGGGGAGGAGTATGTCTGTATGTAAAAAACAACCTCACACACACAACTAGGACCGACCTCCATGTAGAAAATCACGAAGCTCTGTGGATCGATCTACACCTGCCGAGGACAAGACCCATCACAATTGGGGTATGCTATAGGCCACCAAACGAAACACAATTCTTGACCAAATTTGAACGAACTTTGTCATCGCTAGACCCTCGGAATGAATCCATTATACTAGGGGATTTTAACCTGTGTTACAAACAACGAAATGATAGGCTTGTACGAGAATATAGGCATATACTGACAATGCACAATCACAAACAACTCATCACAACCCCCACACGTATCTCTGAGAACACTGCCACAATGATAGACTACATAAACTGTAACAGAGAGGACAAAATATCCCAATCAGGGGTTATACAGACTGGGATAAGTGATCACTTCGTCACATATTGCACACGAAAAACCACAAAAATTACCCTAGAGAATCACAAGGTTATCAAAACAAGGTCACTCAGAAACTACAATAAAGAAACATTTCTGGACATTTTATGGAATACAGACTGGTCTCCAGTGTTTGGAAGTACAAACGTTAATGACGTATGGGTTGGCTTCAGAACCATCATCACAAACATTCTAGACGAAATAGCTCCTCTGAAAGACATACGAATTAAAGCAAGGTCAGACCCATGGATCAACAATGACATACTACACCATCTGGAACACAGAGACAATCTGTTAAAAAGGCTAGCGAAACATAGACAGGATCAAGGTCTGAAACATGAGTTCAACAGGGCCAGGAATAAACTAAGTAGGAAAATAAAATCAGCGAAAACTAATTATTTTCACAATAAGGCAGAGGAATATCAGAATAACCCAAAGAAACTATGGAGGCACCTAAAAACAACAGGCTACAGCAACAAGACAAGGGATTCGTCTAACACTAATATTGCTCTCACCATTAATGATCAGGTTTGCCACGATAAACGACAAATTTCAACCTACTTCAACTCCTTCTTCACCTCCATAGCAAACACACTTGCACAGAACCTACCTCAACCTCTCAATAAATACACGACAACAACGGCCACCTTTCGAAATTTCTACAGAGATAAAGACATACACCCGAACACATTTGGATTGCAAAATGTTACACCAAAATACACTTTTGACGAGCTGTCTAACCTAAATGTACATAAAAGCACAGGACCAGACAAAATTCCTGCCAAATTTCTACGAGATGGAGCCATTGGTATAGCAGGCCCCCTAACCCACATCATCAACTTGTCAATTAACACCAACACTGTACCTGCTGAACTGAAGGAAGCTATTGTAACCCCTCTATTCAAGAAAGGAAATAAACTAGAAGTTGGTAACTACAGACCAGTTAGCATATTATGTACTGTATCTAAAATCCTTGAAAGAGCGGTATACACCCAAATTGAACACTACCTCAAACAAAATGATCTATTCTATAAGTTTCAATCAGGTTTCAGATGCATGTACTCGACAGACTCCTGTCTCATCCACTTAACGGATCACATTCGTAAAGAAATGTCTAAAGGTAACTACACCGGTATGGTTCTTCTTGATCTACAAAAAGCGTTTGACACAGTAGACCATGATATCCTATGTAATAAACTACAAGCAATGGGCATAAGGTCTGTGAACTGGTTTATATCTTATCTTAGTGGTAGAACCCAAAGAGTCAAAATTGATGATAATATATCTGATCCTATGCCAATTAACTGTGGGGTCCCGCAGGGAAGCATCCTTGGTCCCTTACTCTTTCTCTGTTATGTGAACGACATGGAACTGAGCGTATCATGTAAATTATTACTGTATGCAGACGACAGCGTGCTTCTGGTTTCAGGAAAAGACCCAATAAGTATTGCCGCTTCACTTTCCAAAGAACTAGAATCATGTAGTGAATGGCTAGTGGACAATAGACTATCTCTTCACCTGGGCAAGACGGAAGCCATCTTATGTGGAACAAAACGCAAACTGAAAGACATTGTGGGCTTCTCGGTCAACTGTAATGATATTCCTATAACAACAGTGTCACAAGTTAAATATCTCGGACTAAAACTGGACGCGAGTTTGTCAGGTGAAACAATTTTGGAATCTATCCTGAGTAAGTGTAGAGCACGTATAAAATACCTGTATAGACAGGTGGGATGCTTGCCCGCGGCGACCAAAAAGACCCTCTGCCAAGCGCTTGTACAATGTCATTTTGACTATTCTGTGTCATCCTGGTACTCTGCATCATCTAAAGCAGCACAGCACAAACTTCAGGTCACTCAAAATAAAATGGTTAGGTTCATGCTGAACCTAGGACCCAGATCACATGTTGGCCAGGAACAACTTCAGTCACTAGGTATGCTCAATGTCTCTGACAGGGCCAAACAAATCAGGCTCACTAATGCCTTCAAAATTGTCTATGACAGAGCTCCAGAGTATCTAAAGAATGATTTTGTTAAAGCAAATGAGAGGAGTGGACATAATACAAGAAACAGGATGTTTAATTTTAAGGTCCCGAGAATCCAAGGACAGGGTAAGCAAACATTCTTCTTCACCGCCATGAAAGACTGGAACGACCTACCCCAGTCAGTCCGTAAAAAGAGAACACTGTATCCCTTCAGACGTAGCCTGAAGGAACACCTGAACCGGACAGCTGCGAGAAGGGAGCACCAAGCTTATGTCTACTACTAAATGTGACATAAGAGATAGACAAACCAAACTGAAATGATTACTGAATACGGATTACTGATATTTACTATAGGATGTAAGGTATCTTAAAATAACCCCCTAGAAATACTTTCTCTAAAGTATCTATTTCTTTATCCTCCCCATTTTCCCCAGCTAACCTAATCCCACAAGGACCCCAATGGAAATACGCCTAACGGCCTTATTGGGCTATCCTTAGTTGGAATTATGCAAGGCTGGTACATGTCATATTTGTAACATACTAAGTGGTACCAACTCTGTAAATTGCTAACTGAATAAATATTATTATTATTATTATTATTATTATTAAATTCATTCTAATATCGAAAACACAAAATTGTACTAGTTTTACCTGCATTTACTCGAAATAAGCAATATGATATGAAGAACAATACATAATTATCCTTTAGTTACCCATTTAAATATATTAGTTTTCTTATATAACTGTATAAGCCTTTTTTTTTTTTAGCGGTAACTAAATTATATAATACAATCGGAGTATTTTACAATTAATTTAACTGAAGATTATGACACATTTTGAGAGTTTATTGCGGCAATCATTAGACGATTTAATGCAGCTTAAGAAGGATATTTGGGAATTAATAGGATAAAGACTATCTCAATTCCCCCTCTGACTTCCATTTACCCTTCCAAATCTAAATAAAAATCATCTAACAATACCCAGAAAACAGAACAGAAATGCGCCATAGTATCTTGAAAGGGTTAAGTAAAGCCAGATAGGGTAAGGGGAGAATTGTATATATTTATTTATTTATATATTTGTTAATATTTTCTTTAGTTTCCTCTAAACACCTTCACACCTAGATAAATACCCCCAAGACCTCCCAGAATATGTGAATATTGTTGTCACAAATTATTTTGCAATATTTGAAGACAAATATGGAATCTATATGCTCTAAGCATCATATGAAAATGTGTTTTAACCCTCGGTAAAACCTAATAAAAATATATGGTACTAAAATGTTTTCTTTCGTAACATGTTTGTCAATAGGCCTACTTTCCTATAGACGGCACCGATTCGTATACTCGCCATCTTCCCTCGTCTCCCGAGGTCTGTGCACCACCTTTTTAGTCAACAGTATCTCCATCTGCATATCTCTGTCGAAACTACAGGTGTTAATTTTCACACCTTTGCGCATCACGTCACGAGACACTGCTGGGTTCTTATTGGTTTCTTTGTGAACACGTCATTATAACTCATAGGCTACGTCACGCATACACTCAGGAACCAATCACTCAGGTGTAATATGTTGATTACGTCATTGCAATCTACCAATCATAAATATACACCTTGATTTACCCGAAAATCGCCAGTCTAGTCATGGCAGTATCGTGTAATGGTTGCTCTCCTCTGCCACACTCGGTTATTATTAATACAACAAGAAATAATACTGCAGCCCTTAAAGTATTTACAGAACATGGGTGTTTGCCTACTGATGTGTCTTGTAAGCGGTGTGGTCACCCATGTTATTTTTACTACCACTCGTTGCCGGAGTAAGGTATGTCCCATAATGCTGTTTTTTTTTTCTCACTGTCACCCTACCAGCGGGGGTGTGGGGGTGGCAGCCCCCCCCCCCCCCCCATAATACTAGTATAGGTTAGGTAAGGTTGTTAGGTTAGGCTTCTCAAAGTTGACTCAATTTATATAACATAGGCTATTACTCCTACAACTCTCTGCAATCTCTCTCTCTCTCCGCCACAATGTTGCATCTCTCTCGCTATTCTATCGCTACTATAAAAATCAGTGTTCCTCAGAGCTTTCCCAGTGTATACCACCTCCTTTACGTAGGGCACGTGGTACCCATCTTGCAACTCAGTCCCACCTCTACTCTGTACAACTCTCCAACCCAAGAGTGAATGTTACTCTCAAACTTTCTTCTACTCAACAGCTGAGCTCTGGAACTCTCTCCCAGAATCAGTCTTTCCTACTTCCTATGACTTAAATTGCTTCAAACTCTGTGTGTCCAGGCATTTTGGCTCGAACGTCCCTTGATTTTGGCCCTGTCACTCTTTCAACTATGGGGGAGGTACTCGCTATAGGCAGTTCTGCCTTTTGCCTCTCTCAATCACATATAAAAAAAAAAATAAATAAAAATCCACCCCAACTGGATTTCTACCGTTAGCAGTTTTACCCAACCAGCGGGGTGTGGGGGCGACAGCCCCCACCCATAATACTAGGATAGGTTAGGTAAGGTTGTTAGGTTAGGCTAATGTCTTCTCAAAGTTGACTTGATTTATATAACATAGGCTATTACTCCACCCAACTGGATTTCTACAGTTAGCAGTTTTACCCAACCAGCAGGGGTGTGCGGTCGGCAGCCCTCACCCATAATATAGGTTAGGTAAGGTTGTTAGGTTAGGCTAATGTCTCCTCAAAGTTTACTATTTATATAACATAGGCTATTACCCACTCCATCTCGTGAAATCCGAGCCAACTTTCGTCAAAAAATGGGGTTGTATGGGTCTCGAAAATGCACAAACCCGAGCCTACTTTTATTTACAAATGCAATATAGCCTACTGTAGGCTATTTGCTTTATACGCTTTTTACCCATCAATTTCCCTATTCTTCATATCCCTTCCCACTTTCGAGGGCCGTGTTTTTAGATTCTTGGATAATGGGTAAATACCGCCATGGGACCGGTAAGGGTTCGTGTTGTATTCCACGTACTAGGTACTACGGACACATTGTAGTAGTTAGGTGAGGGTTAGCCTTGTATCCAATGTACTAGGTCTATGTTACTGTATATTTATTATTTTAATAATTGATACTTTCTCGATAAATCTGTTTATATGGGTTTGCAATTTGGGAAACCATGAGCCGATTTCCAACATTTGGTTACTGTCTTGTTCGACTCTTCAAACTTGAAAAAATCCGAGCCAAGTTTTGCTAAAACTTGGCTAGGGTTTTCCAAAAATCGGGTTTTAGGGGTTTGCAATTTCGGGAAACCTGAGCCAAGTTTCTAAATTATGTTAGTGTATTTTTTTTTTTACTCTTAAAACTCGCAAAATCCCAGCCAACTTTTGCCTATTTCGATAAATAGGACTTTATGGGTTTGTAAATAAAAAAAAAACCTAGCCAAATATACAAATTACGTCACTGTCTTTTTGTACTCCACAAACTCGCAAAATCCGAGCCAACTTTTGCCAAAACTTGGCTCGGGTTTTCGAAATCTTGGGTTTTATGCCTTTAAAAACCTTAAAACCCGAGCCAAGTTTTGCTAAAATACGCTGTTATCGCCGTTTTACGCATTTAACCCCTCATTTTTCCTGTTCTTCATAGCCCTCCCCACTATCGGGCGGCGTGTCCCAAGATCGTTGTATAATCGAGAAAACGGGTTTTCCGAGGCTTGTATTTAATTCCAAACACTACAGTATATACGGTATTGATAAAAAAGTAACATAGAACAATACAAACAAATCCATGGGAAAATAATTAGTACTTTAATATTCAAATTTTCCGACCTCCCTTCAAGATAAACTTATATATTTTTCGGTAGAAAGGTTGTCCCTGCCATCCTAAATTACAGGCTCACTATCGCTCGCCGGGAAAAACTAGATACTTAAGTAGCACAAAAGGTCTTACAATTGCCAAAATAATGGAGCCAATGTCTCATAATCTCAAAATTTATGGGGCTAAATATGAGGAAGAAAGGGGTAAAAAAAAAATATATAAACTCCCCTTAACCCCTTCATTACCGGTGACGTCCTTTTCATTATGTTCTGGCAACTATTATACTATGTTATTCAGCTTAGAAAGGACGTCTACCCAATAAAAGGCTATGTACTCTCCATTGATCCTTTTAGCTACCATATAACCTTTCTACCCAATAAAAGGCTATGTACTCTCCATTGATCCTTTTAGCTACCATATAACCTTTCTACCCAATAAAAGGCTATGTACTCTCCATTGATCCTTTTAGCTACCATATAACCTTTCTAAGCTTCAGAAAATCGGCTCAATGTAGCTGAAATATAATGACAAGAGACGTCACCGGTACAGAAGGGGTTGAGCCGGTATCACACAAAGCCCTTTATCTTTTTCTGTACCCCCTTCTCCCTCATGCTTAGCCCCATTTGTTTTGAGATTAGAAGTCGTTCGCCCCATTAGTTTGTCGATTTAAAGAGCTTTTGTCCCATTTAGAATTAATATTAAGATGTTTTGTGCCAATTAGGATGTCGATTTTTTCCTGGCGAGTGAGAGCGAGCCTGTAATTTTGAAGGAACTGGCATTTTTCTACTGAAAAATGTGAAATTTTATCTCGAATAAATAGTATTGAGGATAAGTAAATAAGCTTGATGGAGGTCTAGGGAGGAAACTAAAACAATAACTAAACAATAACTAAATTAATAACTATACTAATATATAAACTCTACCCCCCTCAACATATATCTGATATCTACATTAACCCTTTCTGTACTGGCTACGTCTCTTTGTATTTGATTTCAGCTACATTTAGACGATATTATGAAGCTTAGGAAGGTTACATGAGATAGTCTGTAGCCTTTTAAACCATTGAGTACCGAAGATGTAGTTCTTTTGTGTCTAGATATATTTGGACGATTTTGTGCATTTTAGGAAGGATCTGTGGTAGCTAAAAGTTTGATTTCTGTTTTCTATGTGGATAAGGGAGACAGAAGGCAAAACTGCCTGTGACGAGTGCCTCCCCTAGAGTTGAAAGAGTGACAGGGACAAAACCAAGGAATGGTCGAGCCAAAAGGTCTGGACACACGGAGTTTGAAGCAATTTAAGTCATAGGGTCAGGGAAAGATGGATTCAGGGAGAGAGTTCCGGAGCTCAGCTGTTGAATAGAAGAAAGATTGGGAGTATTGTTTCACTCTTGGGATGGAGAGTTGCACAAAGGGGTGGGATTGTGTTGCAAGACGGGTATTACTTACCCTACATAGAGGAGGTGTTATACACTGAGAGAGCTCTGAGGAACACTGCTTATTGAAAGCGCGATAGAATAGTGAGAGAGATGCAACATTGCGGCTTTATGATTGGGTACTCCCTACGAAAAACTTCGTAAAAAATAAAAAATAAAAAATAACTTAATAACTGTAATAATAAGGCTTACCATCACGTGGATGTCTTATGTGGATTCTAGCCCAGACGCTGCTCACAGAGCCGCCATACCTCCTTCAATGCCATATCAAGACTAAACTTAAGACATCACACGAATGGGAAGGGGATGGAAGGGAGGGCCCTACATCGTCAATGATTTCGGGGCCACTACTAAATATTAGGTTTTCCTTCTTCCCTCCGGGACTCAAACGTATAATTTATTAGTGGCCCGTCCATCATTGACGATATGCCTGATATCTCAAGACTGGAGGGGGACATTCGTGACAATATCATACCACTAACAAATACCTACTGTATAGGTAGAGAAAAATAATCAAATAGCAAATTAAGTGTTTATTGCTTACATACAATAAAATATAACAATATAAAATGGGAAAGAAGGCAGTGCGTTACTTCAAAGAAAGTCTGCTAACAATGACCATTTAGGTACCATAGAGAGAATATCACATTGAGATTCACTAGGTTCAAGGTGCATACATGATATGAATATGTTTTATGTCCTTAATATAACTTTGTACATAGTATAACGTTTGTACATTTTCATTTACTAACTTCTAGATACACTCTGATAGTTATCTTATATATAAAACAAAAAATTAAATTTCTTGAGCTGTAGAACCAGCTCGACTTATCAAGTATCACAGTTCGTGATCTAAACACATAGTCCGGCGGAGGGTCTAGATGTCTAAGCTCTCAAGAACTCCCCCCCCCCCCCTTTCTTTTCACATAAATTAAAAATAGCACATAGACTTACTAGATCCGCTGACGCAAGGCCACAGAGGTCGTTTTTGGCTTATCTAGGGCCACAGACAGGTAACGCGTTAAGATAGTATGGTTGGAAGCCCACAGTTTGGTATTAGCAATATCCTCTATTGAATAGTTGTGTAAAAACCGCAAAGAGACTGCCCACTTCCTGATGTCATGAGCTCGGCCCACTACTCCAGGGTTACTTTCCCTAAATACATACACGAGTAAGAAAGCCAGTTTTCTCCTCGTGATGCGCGTACCTGTGTTATTGACCCATAGGGCTCCCTGTTGTTGAGGCTGTGTCACCCTCATAAACTTGATTAGAGCCTGCACCGGGCATACATTATGATGTGTATGCCCTCTTTTGAGAGCCGGGATTGTAAATTCCGAGAACACATGCTCGCTATCCTCATTCTTTGCCACGAACGTGGGAGATGGTGCAATTTGCAAATGTTCATTTAATCTACCAAACCTGAGGCAATTAGGTTCGTTGCTCATCGCCGCAAGCTCTGACACCCTGTTTCCTGTGGCCAAGGCCATAAGGAACACAGTCTTCTTTAATAATGAGTCAAAATCCGGCGCAAGACTATACTAGCGCGAATGAAGCAAGGATAAGGCCTTATCAAGTGACCAGGTAGGCATGAGCTGACGGGGTGGTGGGCGAAGCTTGAAACACATCCTCATGAACCCTTTCTCCTCCGCCTGTGGTATGGATAGACCAGTGAGGTCATAAAAGGGAGTTCTAATGGCAGACAGATGATTTTTTAGTGTAACTACAGAAAAGCGCTTCTGGTCGAACAAATAATTCAAGTACTTAAAAACCAGGGCTACTGATGTGTCTGTTTGTGCCGTTTCCACTATCCAGGTTGTGAAAGTTTTCCCATGTGACTGGTACTCTCTCCTGGTAGACAAAGTATACTGATCAAGTAATTTATTTGTTACACTATCCCCATACAGAATTAACCATTTAGCCTTCTGAATGTCCAAAAGGCAAAAGTCAGCGAGGCCTCTAGGTTGCCAATTGTCTCCAAGTGGAAGTACGAGACCGGGAGCGACACCGGGTTCTCGCACCACGTTTTCAACTGGTGGTACCACGTCTGAGCCGGCCATAGAGGCGCGATCATTGAGACTAGGCCTCGGTAACCCCGTAGTTTGTGAACTACTTGACACATGCGTGAAGCGTCGGGAGAAGGAAAAAGATAGATGGAACTCCACTTGTTCCAGTCCTCCGTCAATGCGTCTGGCCCCCCCGCCGAAGTTGTTAACCGGCGGGTTAGGAAGAGGTCTGTGGTTCCCGAGGATGCGAATAGATCCACTTGTGGACGGTAAGGTTCTGCAATCATCTTGTTGAAGACGTTTTGCTTGATAGCCCATTCTACTGTGTTTCTCTGTCGCCAGAACAGTGCGTCTGCCCAGACGTTCGCAATGCCTGGGAGATAAGAAGCGTGAAGATGAATGCTCAGCTTTTCGGCCAGAGCAAAAATCTTCTCTGACAACTCTAGCAACTTCCGAGACCTCTTTGACCCTTGCTTTTGAATGCAGTGTACCGCATTCAAATTGTCCATCCGAAACGCTATTGATTTCCCCCACAATGAGGAGCCGTGAGCCTGAAGGAAAAACAAAGGGACTAATAGTTCCTGCACATTGATATGCTAATTCTTGGTTTGGGACCAAAGCCCTTGCCCTTGGTGGCCTAGGCTTGACTGATAACCCTAGCCTATTGTCCTCGAGGCATCTGTGTCTATCCATACCGTAGGTGGGGGAGAAACCCACGTCATTGTTGAGTGCAATATTTCTCTCTTTGCCCAGACCGACAGTAAGCTGTGAATTAAGTGAGGAATTTGCCACAATTTTCCCGCCGGCAATAGCGGGAAATATTTGTTGCCTTCCAAGATTAATATCTTTACTTTCAACCGGCCCAACTTTACAGTTAGTTGGATCCAGTTGAGAAAACCGACCAGAGACTCTCAGATCCTCCTCGTCGTGTTCAGACTGTGGAGAAACGCAAATAATTTCTTTCGAAATCTGTTGCTGTTGTCCACACTCTGGCTGAGAGTAAGATTGGCTGTGTCCCAGACCAGTCCTATCCATTGAATTGCCCGTGTGGGAACAAGATGCGACTTTGCCAAGTTGACCTTGAACCCTAGGGATTGTACATGATTGATAACGAGATTGACATGGGTTTTGCATAACTCTCTGACTCCGCCACTACCAGCCAATCGTCCAGGTACCACAACACCTTGATCCCCTAATTTAACATTGGCATGAGGGCCTGCCGGACTAATTTTGTGAAAATTCTCGGTGCCAGGTTCAAACCGAATGGCATTTTTTGGAAGACATAAGTCTCTTGCCTGATCCTCAAGGAGAGGAATTTTTGGAACCGTTTGTTGATGGGGACATGCCAGTAGGCGTCTATCAGGTCTAATGAGCACATCCACCCTAGTGGTGGGAGGGTTAGCCTGATGTGATTCACAGTGAGCATCCTGAAGGGTACATTGTGAATATATTCGTTCAAATGCGAGAGATCTACTACTGGTCGCATTAGAACACTGTCCCTCTTTGGCACTAGAAAAAGTCTGGACGTGAATACAGGGCAAGTTGGATCGACCGGGACAATGACATGCTTGGTGATCATTTCCTGGACTAGTGACTCCACCTCTAAAGACATATGATTGACTTCTTGAGTCTGACGTAAACGAGGTCGCCGGAGTCACCGCCAGGTGATCCCTTTGCGTACCACTGTTTTTGCCCAAGTTCGCCGGGGCCAGGCCCGGTGACACGCCCGAAAAGACCCAGTTACTTGACTGGGTCTGTCCGGCAGCACTACCCTCGGATCCGACTCGCCCTCGATGGGCCCTGGGAGAGAGAGAGTTTGACTGACTAGTTTTTTGCTGGTGGTGGGGTAGGTGTGGACGGTTGGCTGGTTTTAGCTGGTGTCGTTCCCTGTCCTGACTTATGTTGTGGCCTATTCTTGTTATGCCACTTACCTGAGTGCTTACCCTGTTTTGGCTTGTACTGGGTACCTCCTTGTGCTTGGGAAGACACGGGGCCCTGAAAGGACTGCTTAGCATCAGAAGGATGTGACTTACCTCCACCTTTAGGCTTGGAGTAAGGTTTCTTGAAGTTCTCCTCTTTAGCTTGGGAGGTACCCGGCTGCAAGTTGTCAACCATATTATAAGCTGCCCTCCATGTGTCAAGGCTGAGCAAAGAAGCAGTTAAAACTGGGGAAAGGGTTACCCGGCGACCAATGTCTTCCGGTAACTTCTTAACCGTGTACACTCTTAAGTCTTGGTGTGCCCGGACTGCCTCCAACAAGGCTATCCGGATGTCGCCCACAGATTAAATTGAATTTTGTAACAGAAGCCGTCTAGATTGTTCAGTAGCCTTCCGTACATTTTGATCAGAAATAGTGGCTATGGTCCTCGTGAGGGACTGGGCTATTTGGCGGCTCAACAAAAATTGAGAAAATAGTCTGAGAGCTTTATTTCTCAATTTGAAATCTCTGTCTAAGTGTGCAGGAGGGGAGTTGAAATAGGTTCCTGTAAGTCATAGAGAGACCATCTGGGAACCGACAGGAAATCGAAAAGGGCTGGGGACACCCCTCCGGCTTTATTGATTGGCATGGAAAACTATAGGTGGTTATCTTGTGGAATTTGGTGGGAGGATTTTGAAGTGATAGTGGTAGCAAACTGTTGAGCTTCTGCCTCCCAGTCCACCCAAGGGCCAACACCTACCTGCCCCACCTGCAGAACTGGATTAGGAGACTGGTCTAGAGCTGGAGTTGTATCCAACTCCGGCGTTAGCGCGTTGAGCGATTTTATATCGTTCACGCCGTCTGACTTCGTCCAATCCGCAAAAAGTCGTGCAGATGAATCGGTAGGTAATGCCGGAGTAGAAGAGTATGCAAAAAATTCAGGAGAATACACATTTGGAATGGCTTTGATAGTAACATCTAAGACTTGCCCTTGTGAGTCTTTGGCCCTTAGTTTCTTACTTCTACTAACTTCTATCACCCATTCCGTAGGCACTGGGATCTCCCCCGATACTGTTGTCTGTGCTAGGCTCGGGTTTTTAGCAATAGCCGGCACCCACGAGCAGTCGGGACCATATAAAAGCGGCATAGGGCCTCTTCTATGTGGGGTTTTATCTAGAGGGGGAGGGGTAACATCCGTGATAACGCGAACATTGGTAGTGGTCAAGGAGGCGGGCACTATAGTGCCACTTGCCGTAGTGTTCACTGGGATTACGTTACTTTGTGGGAGTGATCTATTAGGGACAAGTCTGGAAGGTTCTAGGGGCCGCACAGCCGACCCTATCGGGGGAGCTCCCGGCGGAGCAATGGGAGTATCCTGAGCCTTTGGTACATTGTATTGATGCATAACTTTATGCAAGATATAATCTAAATCATCAGTAGTTATATATTTACTATGTGACTCCTTAGACGATTCTGAACCCACATCCGAACCATCCTCTGTGTGTGGAAGTTGAGCCGAAGGTAGTTCTACCACTTCCGGCTCTTCTTGTACCTCTAACGGTTCCGGCTGTTGTTGCTGCGGATCTGACCATGGTGTAAAAGCCGGCCAAGGTAAATCCGGCACTGAGGAAGGAATAATTTCAATATCCTTCATATCCCTGACACTGTCTTGGAACCGTACATTGTTCTCCACTAATGAGGGTTCTGATTGTCTCCACACACTTCGACCTGGATTAGGAGGTTGAGAATCAGGTATCACTTGACTACCCTGTGAACTAATAAGGTCCTGATGCCTGCCTGATGTATATCCCCGATACTGTTCAGCTAACACTCTTTGTGACACTATTGTGGGCCTACTGACAGGTAAGTTCAATTTTGGTATTGCAAAATGTATGTCCTGATTCACACTTAAAGATTCCCTTGATTCCTCCCTGGGAGTTGACTCAGTCCCCTCCGTCCCCACCTCTGAGCTGCTAGATTGGACGTTAGGCACGGAGGTAGGGGTGGAGGGAAATGGCCGCAGCTCCGGCGTTGGCCGGTGCCGCGACTGCGTCTCCTCCTTGCGGGAACTTTTATGTCCCTTCTCTGATTTTCTATGACTAGATGTCGCCTCGTCATCTTTTGGTCTCTTTTGAGATCTTGAAGACTCTACTGAAGAGCTCGACCAGGACCTTGAGCGGTCCCTCGGTGAAGGTGAACGGCCCCTCTTCTGGCGGCTGGGGAGGGGGGTGGGGGGGGGGGGGCCTTGCTAGAATCACTGCTCTCGTCACTACTCACTAGCTCTTTAGATAGAAATTTAGTTTTGCTTTTAGATTTAGTAGATTTAGCCGGTGTATACTTCAGCACTGGTGATTTGATAACCAAGTGCTCCCAAAGTGCCTCATCATCATAGTGTAGGGCCTTATGGGCAATGTCTTTAGTGTAGGCATTATAAAGTGTTCTTTATTTCCTTGAGTGCTACAAGACATGAATGATCTTTCCTACCAAATAAATTTGAATGAAGTTCGGAACAAATGGCTCAATATTGGATACCCAAATACCTTGTGATCTATCGAGGCATTTTACACACTTGATACAAAGTTTGTGTGCAAACACGGGTATAAGAGAGCAAGTAGGCGTAGCACAGAGAACAACAAGAGGCATGATGGAGCTAAAACCCCGCCCCCCTCCCCCCCCCCCGCCGGGATCGGCCCCTTCCCCTGCCGACCTGTGCCGCTACAGATGTGCCGTGATCTGGAAATAGAGAATTTCCAGGAATTAATGCTCATAAGGATAAACCGAGAGGTACACACATCCTTACTCTCACAAATACGCCGGAAAGTTAGCTGTAGACCAACCGCTACTCTAACCTTCCGCTGTAATTGTCTGCGAAAAAAACGCTAAAGATTTCGTCGTCTTTAGAACTGCTTACCTGTGACAAAGTGTCACTGGCCCGTAATAACCTTAAAAGCACACTAACCCATAGTCTAAAAGACCGGAAGGATAGTAATTACTGGACTGTTTCGCCGGGCGCGTATAAGTCTGGTCATGCCAAGTGAGGCTCTTGGTCTGGGCGAGTTCACTCGGCCGGTCCGAGATTCCCTTAAGAATCCGCATTTCCGCTGGGAATAGTGGTACAACACACCACTCTGTGTAATTTGGCTAGTTCCTTTCTCGCCTGCAAAGCGAGTCTCCGGCATCGATACACAGAAAGATTGCCGGAGGAAAAATACAAACTTTTGAAGGAGACTGACTTATACGAGAAAGTCAGAACCCCTCAAAACCCCACCAAATAGACAGGACGTCTCCTGCCACATTGTTATCATGTAAAATACCCTTTATGACAACAATAAACACATCTTAGGGCTAAAATATGAAAATTAAGCAATATATCGTACCCCTAGCCAACTAAGAATACCCCTAATGAGGCTGGCCACGAGGCTCATAGTTATTTATATAATGAATCTCTTAGTCTTACCTCTGAAGAAGCAGCGACGAGCGGAGAAAAGCCCCTCGGCCTAGGGGAAAGCAAAACACGGACCCTGGAAAGTTTCACACCACGTGTGACAACTCTTAGACCAGAGCGTCTGCTAAAATAAAAAATATAATGCAACTGCCTCATAGCGATGGCCTGAAGCATTATCCTGGGGAAAGATAGCCTCCTAACTAATAGTTAAGTAGCAAACACTAAGGCGCAGAATCAAACAAGAACACATCATGAACGCGCAGGCCCAATGGGGACAACAAAGCGCCTGTACAATAGTACCCTATTTTAACACTTTCCTGCGGGCACACCAATGGGGCTGCCTGGTCTAGCTAGTCTAAACCTATTCTAGTACAACTCGGATAGATACAAATGAGCAAAAGACTCACTAGAGTTGAGTAAACGAAGAATAAAGTCGAGCACAGGCAGTGGGCACGTCTGGAAGCTGTGGACGCAGGGAGAGGAAGGAAGTATGGCGGCTCTGTGAGCAGCATCTGGGCTAGAATCCACATAAGACATCCACGTGATGGAAAGCCTTATTATAACAATTATTAACCCGTACAGCCCCAGCGACGCGTCTGACGCGTCGGCGATGTATGTAACGCACAGCCCCAGAGACGCGCCTGACGCGTCACCCTAATTGTGCCGACCGTAACCTCAGGTGTAGCCACTCAAGAGGGCTCAGATTTGTATGGGAACTGTGTACGTATCCCACGCAACCGTGCCGATGGTTGAAAACTCTCAAAGTCCACGTGCGTGCGCGTGAGCGCGCAATAACCTGTTTTTGTAGGGTAATTGCCTTCAATTTTTTACTCTTGTAAAATACGTTTTCGGGGGCTCTGTAGGACCATTTTTTAAGCTTTTTAAGCGGTTTTTCCTTCATTCCTAACCCATTCGCAATTGTTTCTGGAATAAAACAATTTTTTGAAAACCGGCCGGGTTCTGGTGAACAAACATTACAAAACTGGCCGGGGCTCCACGGGTTAAGTTAATTTTTAATTTTTATTTTTTACAAAGTTTTTTTTGTAGTGAGTACCCAATCATAAAGCCGATTCCATAAGAGAATTAGCGTTACACTTATGATGTAGGACTCTTTCTCCCTGCGGCGGGGTTTTCAAATACGCTGACCGCGGGTACTTGAAAGAGGACTATTATACTAATAGGCATATCGTCAATGATGGAGGGACCACTAATAAATTAAGAAGCTGTGCAGGGGTAAAGAATCCCTTGAGGCAGTTGAGCACACCCAGCTTCTGGGAAGCTGTTTCAGTAAGAGTGGTAATATGGTCTTTCCAAGAAAGACTAGAAGAAAAAAAGTAACCGAGAAAACTGAGAGCAGATGAAGGGTTGATTTTTGTATTAATGCAGTATAAGGGATAGTCCTCTTGGAGTTCTTAACGTGTAGCGAAATGGAGATATTGGGTTTTTGTAGCATTGAAAACAACAAGATTTTCTCTGCCATAATCATAAATGGTTGTTAGATCAGAAGATAAGTGTTATATGGCTTCATCACGTTTGTTTTTGAGGTATTGCTTGCTGAGTGTGAGGTGAAGTTGAACGGTCAGGCTATGGAGACCGTCAGCTCTTTTAAGTATCTGGGCAGTGTGTTGAGTAAAGATGGGACTGTGGATGAAGAAGTGTGGGAGAGGGTGAAACAGGGGAAGAGGGTTGTAGGAACATTGAAAGCAGTAACAAGAAATAGAGTGGTCAGTATGGAAGTGAAGAAGTCCTTGCATGACAGTGTGGTAATCCCGACACTAACTTACAGAAGCAAAGCATGGACGTTCGTGGAGAGACTCAGACCAAGAGTGACAGCGGTGGAAATGAGTTACTTGAGAAGTGCGTGCGGAGTAACATGGAGGGATAGACAGACGAATGAGGAAGTAAGAAGGAGGTGTGGTGTGGAGGTAGATGTGCTGTAAAGTGTGAAAAGGAACAACTTGAGATAGTTCGGCCATATGGAACGTATGGGAAGCGAGAGAATGACTAAGAGGGTGTACGAGAGCGAGGTGGAAAGACAGAGAGGGAGAGGTAGACCGAAGGAGAGGTGGAAGGATGGAGTGAGGAAGTATATGAATGAAGGCGATGCTGGTTGGGAGGAGGGGCGTCGACTGACTGGGGACAGAGGTGCATGGGGGCGGTTCGTTTGTGGCCACCCCTTCGGGGATCATGGCATCAGGCAATAGATAGATAGATAGATAGCTTGCTGGGGCATTCTGGAAAACTAGTTGAATAGTGTAAGGTAGACTCGTCAGCATATGAATGGATTAGACTGGAGGTACAGTTGAGAAGATCATTTATGAATATTAGAAAGAGAATTGGAGATACGACAGAACCCTGAGGAACGCCGGAGTTGATAGGATAAGAAGAAATTAACGATGGCCGTCCACAACCGCAGCTATGGAACGGCCATACTGACGATCTGAGAGTAGATTATGAGAAGAGAAATGCTTGAACAAAATTGAGCTAAGAATAGTTTCTAAAACTTTAGAAATACAAGAAATGATAGCTCACTGGTCAAAAAAAAAAAAAAAAAAAAAAATCTGGCATAGAAACTTAGAGCAGTTTTAGACTAATTTTGGGGTGCTGAATCCAAATCTGATCTCAGATTTGCTCTATCACATCACATTTTTGTGCTATCGGTATACCCCATTTTCATGGATTTTACCAAAAATTATCTTTTCGTCACTCATTGCGGATGGTCAGTGATTGCTTTATTGTTAGAATATGGTGTTTTATTTTTTAGGATATAATGTGTTTATAATAGTGAGGGTTTTATATAGATATCCATATTTATGTATGTTTTCATATTTGTTTGCAGTTCGTGAATAGCAAGTAGTTTAGAGTGACGGCAGCGAAAGAGTTAAATGACATGTTCATGCAGAATCTTTATTTAAAACCACTTACTGTTTTTTTTGTATTTTTCAGGTGTGAACTGATTGTCTAATTCTACATAGAGTACTGGTTGCTGGTATAAAACACTGCACTGTACCACTGTGATCTAGCTATGGCTACAACATCCCAAAGAAGGAAATGCCGTAATGACTCAGATATCTTCTGCTACATCTGTGGAAACTTCACTTTGCAGGCTCAAAGGCGCAACATCAATAACTTTGTCAAGAGGTTGAATCTTGCCTACTTTAACCCTTAATTAGCGGCGAGCAACATAAGTCGAGTTAAATAAAGCTGGACTATGGCGGCGTCTCGATTGGCAATTTCAGCACGTAATGTGGCTGAGAGAGAGAGACAAGTGGCAGGGACAGCGAGCGTAGACTCCAGACCACCGCGGCGACCTACTGACACGAATCTCAGCTCCTCATCTTCACTCGCTACATACTCAATTATGTACCGAAAGTACCGAATTACCTGCTTTTTGCACTCGCGTTGCACGGTTATTGCAAGAAAACTATCCATCATACAAGGATCGTTATGGTGTCATTCGAAAGTGATGCCCTTTCAGGGATAGATACTTGTTTTACGTTCTGGTTTTAGGCATGAAAATGATCACGTAAACAGCCCTATTTTGGCAACCCTGCTGGGCGGTACACATAAATAAACCGCATAGGCCGCTCGTAAGGTGTTAAAGTACCACTTGGAGACCAGGACAAAAGCTGGGCTCCTCACAAAGTGTGCAAAACCTGTGTTGAAACTTTGCGATCATGGTCTCAAGGAAAGAATGCTAAGCTCAAGTTTGGTGTGCCAATGGTTTGGAGAGAACCAACAAACCATTTGGAGAACTGCTACTTCTGCCTTGTTAATGTAAAAGGTTTCAATAAGAAAACCAAACAACATTTGCAATACCCAGATATCCCATCTGCCATTCGACCAGTTGCAAACTGTGAGGAAATACCTGTGCCTGTATTTACTGAGCTGCCAGAGATTGATATCGAAGCCCTCAATTCACCTGCTTCTACAGATGAAGATGATGAGACTGATCTTTTTAAGCCATATGATGCAGATTGTGATAAACTGTCTCTGTTTAGTCAGCCTGAATTGAATGATCTGGTCAGAGATTTGTATTTGCCAAAGCAGTCTGCTAAATGTTTGGCTTCCAGGCTGCAAGAAAAAAGACTGCTGAAACCTGGCACTAGAGTCTCCTTTTATCGTAACAGAGAAGCAGAACTGCGGAAGTACTTCCATTCAGATGGTCAGCTTGTTTATTGTAATGATGTTGAAGGGCTTCTCACTATGGGACTGCCTGCATATGATTCAAGTGAGTGGAGACTTTGTTATTGACAGTTCTAATAGAAGCTTGAAATGTGTTTTACTTCACAACGGAAACATATATGGTTCAATCCCAATAGGACACTCTGTAAAAATGAAAGAAGAGTATGCCAACATCAAGATTGTTCTGGAGAGGTTGCAATACCATGTTCATGGATGGATAATTTGTGTGGATTTGAAAATGGTGAACTTTCTGCTGGGCCAGCAAGGAGGTTACACAAAATACCCCTGTTTCCTGTGCTACTGGGACAGTAGGGTTACAGTAGACCACTGGGTGCAAAAGAAATGGCCACCAAGAATCAGTTTGACGCCAGGTGACAAGAACATCATTAATGACCCTCTGATTGATAGGAAAAACATTGTCTTTTCCCCACTGCACAAAAAACTTGGTTTGATGAAGCAATTCGTCAAAGCTCTTGATCACAGTGGAGACTGCTTCAGCTATACTGTATATGTTCAACCTTTCCAAGTCTCAGTGACGAGAAGAAAAAGGCAGGAATATTTGATGGACCTCAAATAAGAACACTCCTCAGGGATCCAGACTTTGTTACAACAATGGATGCGGCAGAGGCTAGAGCTTGGAATGCATTCTCTGATGTGGTGCAGAATTTCCTTGGGAACAGGAAAGCTGACAACTATCAAGAGATTGTGGAGGAGCTGCTCTTGAGTTTGCAAGCACTTGGATGTAGAATGAGCATCAAGGTGCACTACTTACATAGTCACTTGGGCAAGTTTCCAGAGAACCTGGGTGATGTGAGCGAAGAGCAAGGTGAACGCTTTCATCAAGACATTAAAGTAATGGAAGAACATTACCAAGGCCGATGGGACTCAAACATGATGGCAGATTACTGCTGGAGCTTGATGAGAGACATTCCAGAAGCTGTACATCAGAGATCGTCAAAGAAGAGGAAGTTTATGCAGTTGTAACATGACCACAACGAATAGACCTTTTTTACGTAGTGTTGTTATCTTCACACTTAATTCTTACATGCTAATGTGCATTCACTCTCACAACTTTGTGCTACGACTCATTAAATGTTTGTATCTATGTATGTTTAATTCTTCCATTATGAGCATAAATTGCTGTTTATTGCGAAAATGCAAGATTTTATATCCCGAAAACCTGATGTGATAGACAAAAACTGATGACAGATTTGGATTCAGCACACCAAAATTAACTAAAATCCATTGGAATACCTTGTGCCAGAAAAATCGTGTTGACCGGTGAGGGTTGAGAGCGGTCACCCTTCTTTGGGACCGGTTGAATGAGGGTAAACTTCCAGCAAGAAGGGAAGACGTAGAGGAGAGACAGACGGAAGAGTTTACCTAGGGCATGGAGTCAGCACGGAAGCACGGTTTTTGAGTAAAACAGGAGGACTACGATCCGGACCGTACGCGTATTAAGCCCAGAGAGGGTAGAGTATACATCTTTAGAAGAGATTAGGATATTAGGCATAAGTATGAGAGAGGGGGGTACAGAGGGAGAAATAGCACCGGAATCATCCAAGGCGGAGGTTCTAGTGAAAGTTTGAGCAAACAGTTACACTTTGTCAGATAAGAAGTGATGGGTTTGCCATCAGATTGGAAAAGTGGTGGAAAGACGAGGAAGCAAAATTGTTGGAAACGTTTTGGGCTAGATACCAGAAAGCTTGGGAAGAGCTAGAGTTGAATTGTTCAGTGCATTTATTGTTGATGAAAGAGTGTATGGCGAGTCGAAGGACATATTTGGCCTGATTCCAAGGAGAAACATAGGAAGAATGAGATTCTTGAGTTTGAACGTGTTGGTTGGTTGAGATATTCTGAAGTCTTTTTATTGCTAGATATCTTTCCTAAACTAAATAAAAATAATCTAAGACTAGCCAGAGTACCACAAAAAGGACGTAACCGGTAATGAATGGGTTGATGGGTAGACGTCCATCCTAAGCTGAATAATATCGTATACTATTTGCCAGAATATAATGAAAAGGACGTCACCGGTACTGAATGGGTTAATATCATTTCTGTTCAGTTTCCGATGCTAAAAGTGGTGTCACACGAGCTATTATTCCGTTAATTTTTACAAGCAGTTTTAGTCTGGCAGCTTGTAAATATAAGTTACATAAGAGTTAGCCTTTACAGTACCGGTGACGTCTCTTTTCTTTTATTTTAGCTGCATTTAGATTATTTTATGAAGCTAAGTAAAGCTATATGGTAGTTAATAATAATAATAATAATAATAATAATAATAATAATATTTATTCAGTTAGCAATTTACAGAGTTGGTACCACATAGTTTGTTACAAATATGACATGTACCACCCTTGCATAATTCCAACTAAGGATAGCCCAATAAGGCCGTTAGGCGTATTTCCATTGGGGTCCTTGTGGGATTAGGTTAGCTGGGGAAAATGGGGAGGATAAAGAAATAGATACTTTAGAGAAAGTATTTCTAGGGGGTTATTTTAAGATACCTTACATCCTATAGTAAATATCAGTAATCCGTAATCAGTAATCATTTCAGTTTGGTTTGTCTATCTCTTATGTCACATTTAGTAGTAGACATAGCTTGGTGCTCCCTTCTCGCAGCTGTCCGGTTCAGGTGTTCCTTCAGGCTACGTCTGAAGGAATACAGTGTTCTCTTTTCACGGACTGACTGGGGTAGGTCGTTCCAGTCTTTGATGGCGGTTGAAGAAGAATGTTTGCTTACCCTGTCCTTGGATTCTCGGGACCTTAAAATTAAACATCCTGTTTCTTGTATTATGTCCACTCCTCTCATTTGCTTTAACAAAATCATTCTTTAGGTACTCTGGAGCTCTGTCATAGAAAATTTTGAAGGCATTAGTGAGCCTGATTTGTTTGGCCCTGTCAGCGACATTGAGCATACCTAGTGACTGAAGTTGTTCCTGGCCAACATGTGATCTGGGTCCTAGGTTCAGCATGAACCTAACCATTTTATTTTGAGTGACCTGAAGTTTGTGCTGTGCTGATTTAGATGATGCAGAGTACCAGGATGACACAGAATAGTCAAAATGACATTGAACAAGCGCTTGGCAGAGGGTCTTTTTGGTCGCCGCGGGCAAGCATCCCACCTGTCTATACAGGTATTTTATACGTGCTCTACACTTACTCAGGATAGATTCCAAAATTGTTTCACCTGACAAACTCGCGTCCAGTTTTAGTCCGAGATATTTAACTTGTGACACTGTTGTTATAGGAATATCATTACAGTTGACCGAGAAGCCCACAATGTCTTTCAGTTTGCGTTTTGTTCCACATAAGATGGCTTCCGTCTTGCCCAGGTGAAGAGATAGTCTATTGTCCACTAGCCATTCACTACATGATTTCTTTGGAAAGTGAAGCGGCAATACTTATTGGGTCTTTTCCTGAAACCAGGATCACGCTGTCGTCTGCATACAGTAATAATATACATGAGACGCTCAGTTCCATGTCGTTCACATAACAGAGAAAGAGTAAGGGACCAAGGATGCTTCCCTGTGGGACCCCACAGTTAATTGGCATAGGATCAGATATATTATCGTCAATTTTGACTCTTTGAGTTCTACCACTAAGATAAGATTTAAACCAGTTCACAGATCCTATGCCCATTGCTTGTAGTTTATTACATAGGATATCATGGTCTACTGTGTCAAACGCTTTTTGTAGATCAAGAAGAACCATACCGGTGTAGTTACCTTTAGACATTTCTTTACGAATGTGATCCGTTAAGTGGATGAGACAGGAGTCTGTCGAGTACATGCATCTGAAACCTGATTGAAACTTATAGAATAGATCATTTGTTTGAGGTAGTGTTCAATTTGGGTGTATACCGCTCTTTCAAGGATTTTAGATACAATACATAATATGCTAACTGGTCTGTAGTTACCAACTTCTAGTTTATTTCCTTTCTACAATAGCTTCCTTCAGTTCAGCAGGTACAGTGTTGGTGTTAATTGACAAGTTGATGATGTGGGTTAGGGGGCCTGCTATACCAATGGCTCCATCTCGTAGAAATTTGGCAGGAATTTTGTCTGGTCCTGTGCTTTTATGTACATTTAGGTTAGACAGCTCGTCAAAAGTGTATTTTGGTGTAACATTTTGCAATCCAAATGTGTTTGGGTGTATGTCTTTATCTCTGTAGAAATTTCGAAAGGTGGCCGTTGTTGTCGTGTATTTATTGAGAGGTTGAGGTAGGTTCTGTGCAAGTGTGTTTGCTATGGAGGTGAAGAAGGAGTTGAAGTAGGTTGAAATTTGTCGTTTATCGTGGCAAATCTGATCATTAATGGTGAGAGCAATATTAGTGTTAGGCGAATCCCTTGTCTTGTTGCTGTAGCCTGTTGTTTTTAGGTGCCTCCATAGTTTCTTTGGGTTATTCTGATATTCCTCTGCCTTATTGTGAAAATAATTAGTTTTCGCTGATTTTATTTTACTACTTAGTTTATTCCTGGCCCTGTTGAACTCATGTTTCAGACCTTGATCCTGTCTATGTTTCGCTAGCCTTTTTAACAGATTGTCTCTGTGTTCCAGATGGTGTAGTATGTCCATGGGTCTGACCTTGCTTTAATTCGTATGTCTTTCAGAGGAGCTATTTCGTCTAGAATGTTTGTGATGATGGTTCTGAAGCCAACCCATGCGTCATTAACGTTTGTACTTCCAAACACTGGAGACCAGTCTGTATTCCATAAAATGTCCAGAAATGTTTCTTTATTGTAGTTTCTGAGTGACCTTGTTTTGATAATCTTGTGATTCTCTAGGGTAATTTTTTTGGTTTTTCGTGTGCAATATGTGACGAAGTGATCACTTATCCCAGTCTGTATAACCCCTGATTGGGATATTTTGTCCTCTCTGTTACAGTTTATGTGGTCTATTATTGTGGCAGTGTTCTCAGAGATACGTGTGGGGGTTGTGATGAGTTGTTTGTGATTGTGCATTGTCAGTATATGCCTATATTCTCGTACAAGCCTATCATTTCGTTGTTTGTAAACACAGGTTAAAATCCCCTAGTATGATGGATTCATTCCGAGGGTCTAGCGATGACAACGTTCGTTCAAATTTGGTCAAGAATTGTGTGTCGTCTGGTGGCCTATAGCATACCCCAATTGTGATGGGTCTTGTCCTCGGCAGGTGTAGATCGATCCACAGAGCTTCGTGATTTTCTACATGGAGGTCGGTCCTGGTTGTGTGTGTGAGGTTGTTTTTTACATACAGACATACTCCTCCCCCATGCCTATTGCGATCATTCCTAACCATATTGAAACCTTGAATGTTTATTTCACCATCGTTTATACTTGAATCCAGCCAGGTTTCTGTGTTTGCAATTATTGAAGCTTTGGCCTTATTAGCTAACAAGTTTAATTCTGACAATTTAGGGTACATTGATCTGGAGTTAATGTGGATAAGATGGAGCCCTTTGTTGGTGAACACTCTGTATTCATCTTTGATTTTGAATGTGTCCTGGCTGGATTCTGAGTTGTTAATACTAATTGGTTCATTTACATTAATATTCGGTAATGAATGCAAGGCACATATGTTGCATAGGAATTCCCGTTCTTCACTATTGGTCTTCTTAGAGATGCACTTCATGTGAGCTACAGTTTTACACTTAACACAGTTTATGATCCTTTGTTTTCTTGTTATGAGTGATTCACATATTTCACAAATGATTTTAGGACCCTTAATAGCTATTTCCCTACATTTATCGCATTCCACTTCTTTTCTGCTAGTAACGTAAGTACATCGATGGTGTACTGTTTCATTACAACTACTACATTGTGACGTTGTACTCCTTTTGTTGAATCCAATATCGCACACTATACATATTTTCCTGTTACTGTTCATCGTACGTCTGGCGGTGTGGTGATCAGCTGTGCGCCGTGAGCGGCTGATGGTGTGTGAGCGCGTGAGATGAGGACAGGTTGTGGCTCCCACTTGCCCCCCTCCCACCCCTACCTGTATTTGTTGTTTGGTGTCCTTGTTCTTGGCCGTTGTTGCTGTTACTTCATTGTCGATGTGTTTGCTAGAGCTTCCTGTTTGTTTGGGTGTTCTGGTTGCATGTTGTGTTACTTGGGTCACCGATATCTGTGGTAGTGATGATACAGTTGAGGGTAATGTTGAGTAGGTAGAATGTTGGCACTGTGCTGGCGGTTGCCATGCGGTCTTGGTTGTGAGTTAGAGCGTGACGGGAGACTTGGGTGCCTGCTGGCCCAGTTTGTTATAACAAATTTTACTGCTAGGGACTGTTGAAACGTCGGTGTCTGCCTTACTTGTTTGGTGGTGAGGTTTCTTCAACGTTGAACTAGGGCCGGGGTTGGTCTCTACATCTCCGCAGCTAATTAGAGTGTAGCACAATAGGTGTTGTAGCGAGGTTGTGCCAGAGTATTTGCCCAGTCGCGGCGTCTTCCCGATATATGAAATAGACCAGGCAGGAATGGTGACAGAAATTTCACTCGTGTGTGATTTCTGTGTGACGAGGTCCCTCAATACTTGTTTAGTGTTGACCTGGTACACTACCGGTCTCCTCTGCACCTGTATATCAGCACAGCCCCTCTGGATGTTGAGAAGGATGATACATAGAGAGAGGGCTACGCCCGCACCCTTCATCCCTCCCGCCATTATAGAAGCCTTAACACCTTACGAGCGGCCTATGCGGTTTATTTATATGTACCGCACAGCGGGGTGTTTTTAGCCAAAATAGGGCTGTTTACGTGATCATTTTCATGCCTAAATAAGACCCAGAACGTAAAACAAGTACCTATCCCTGAAAGGGCATAAACAGAGCTTTCGAATGACACCATAACGATCCTTGTATGATGGATAGTTTTCTTGCAATAACCGTGCAACGCGAGTGCAAAAAGCAGGAATCGGTACTTTCGGTACATAATTGAGTATGTAGCGAGTGAGAAGGGAGGAGGGAGCTGAGATTTGTGTCAGTAGGTTCGCCGCGGTGGTCTGGAGCAGTCATACGCTCGCTAGTCTCCTGCCACCACTGTCTCTCTCTCAGCCACATTACGTGCTGAAATTGCCACTCGAGTTATGTCGAGCGCAGCCACATAGTCCAGCTTTATTTAACTCGACTTATGTTGCTCGCCGCTTAAGTTAGGGTTCATTGAGATAGTCTGTAATCTTTCACCTGGTAGATATCGTTCTTAGCTGAATACAACCGTCTAATAGTTGTAAGAATATGATGAAAAGGACGGCACCGGTACAGAATGAGTTAAACTGGCCAACATTATTTTACCTTCCATCTAGTTTCCGATTCCAATGCGAAAAAAACCGTCAAAATAGTACGAGAAAAATCTTGTTCATCGAAAATTGCCGGAAAATGCGCTCATGTGACACCGCCTTAATGTACCATATAGGATTCCAGAAATGTTGTCTGTAAAATATTGACCATCCAAAGTTGGCTGAACAATATCTGATGTGATAGTTCTTTTACTGTAGTCAAGAATAGTTTTTAAACAATGAAGGAAACATTAGCTTAAAGGGAGATTTTTATTTATACAGTATGTATTTATTATTATATATTATGTTATTATATATGTAAATTCCTCTCTAGAATTCATCAAGCAAAACAAATCAAAATACCCCGAGGATCCCACTTCAAGATATACAGTGCATGTGCATTTTTAGGTAGAAAAATTACTCGGCCAAAGGCCGGTTTCTCCTAAAATGCAGACTCGCTATCGCTCGCCAGGAAAAATTCGACATGAAAGGTCTTAAAATTGCCAAGCTAAAGGGACGAATGGCTTAAACACCCCACCTTATTAACTATGCTTTACTTTCACGGCTCCTGATAACCAATTGATAACACTGTTAGAATGATGAGTGTTGTTTGTAGAGAGTAACGATATTTGTTAAGTTACTTATGTCCGTCCCCCTGTGTCTAAATTACCAGTATGCGGTTTATATCTCTTTATCTGTAAATAAGTGAGTGAGAGTGTTATACCAGGTTTTTACTGGGTTTGTATTGACTTTATAGGTAGGTTCTTACTTGACTGGAGGAGATGAGAACACACAAGAACACAAACACAAAGGTAATAGAGGAGAATATAACACAGAATATATACATAGATTATTATTATTAACACACAGTGATATATGAATGTTGCAATAGTAATATAGACAAGGATAGGTTTCATTTTGTAGCACTATCGAGGATCCTCAAGGTGTCTCAAGGGGAAGACACAGGCAGGTTCTGAAGATCTGTAAAGACGTTGCTGCCTGGTATTCCCCACGACCGTCCTGGTCCGTGGAGGTGGTCCTGTCGTGTGACGGTGATAGCAGTACTGTAGAGGTGAGGGCTCAGATTTCAGTAGATGATTGAAGACTTCCTTGAAGATCTCTGAAGACTGTAGAGGTAAGGGTCTTACATGAAAACGAGCAGTTCCACCAGTGTCTTACGCTCTCGTATCATGGGATTAAGATAAGGAGCTGTCTCACCAGTGTCTTACGCTCTCTCTTACAATCCAGACCTAGACTTCTATGGGAGTCTCTGCAGGAACTTCTGTATGGGAATCTTGGGATTATTACGAAGACGAGCCGTTCCACTGTGTCTTATGCTCTCGTATCGTAGTTACTATGGTTTTGGGTTTACTAGAACTATAGGTCGCACTCTGTGTGGTAAACCTATAATTATAGCAAAGTACCGTACTAAAGCAAAGTAAAAATGTTAGTCGGCCACCAGTGTGGTGTAACAAAGGTACAAGCAAAAGTATTTATTATGGTTTCAGGTATACTAGAACTATAGGTCGCACTCCATGTGGTAAACCTATAAATATAGCGAAGTCCTGTACTAAAGCAAAGTAAAAGTGTTAGTCGGCCACCAGTATGGTCTAACAAAGGTACTTACTATGTTTTTGGGTTTACTAGAACTATAGGTCACACTACATGTGGTAAACCTATAAATATAATAAAGTCCGGTACCAAGGCTAGAAATAAAAATGTTAGTCAGCCACCAGTGTAGTATAACAATAATACAGAGTAAATATCCAAAGTACCTTCGAGAAAATGCGTCGAGTAGTTCCACCAGTGTCTTACTCCCTCAATGCAATTTCTCTGTATAATTATAATCCCAAGTCTTCCAGATGACCTCAGCCTGTGCCCTTGGATATCTTTTAAACTGTACCACTTCTGGATTTGGCTGGGGATGTCGTACCAGTTCTGTCGTTCTTCCTGGCTGTGCATCTTGGGTCTAGATGGGCGGTTGTGCTTAGAGGAAGGTCTATGTTGATGGTGGTAGCCCTTCTCAGAATTCGCGCCATGGCGGTGTTGCGTCTCCGGGCAAGATGGGCGTGTGGTGGTTTTGGGTTTATGGAAAGTTTTCTCCCCTGGGTGTTGTGGTTGGTGTTCTTTGGGTTTACTGGTGGTGTTGGAGGTTAGTCTTCTTATTAAGTATTTTCCTGGGGTCGAGGAAAGTGGCGAGGTGATGGTGGTGACGCAGGCCTGATGTGGTGAGGAGGCTCTTATGTCCTTTTGTCTTGGAGGGGTGGTGACAGGAGTTGTGTTGATGCTGGTGCTTCCGTCCCCTCCTTTGTTTTCTCCTCTATCTCGGAGAGTAAGTGAGAGTAGGTGAATGGGGGTACCTGAGAGTGAGTAGGTGCGTGAGAGTAAGTGAGTGAGCGTAGGTGAGTGTGAGTGAGTAAGAGTAAGTGAGTAAGACTAAGACATAGTAAGTGAGTGTGAGTACAAAGGAGTATAAAGGAAATCAAGCAACAACAGATCTAGTGACCCCTCTAGGCTGCTTGTTCTCCAAAACACTGAGGATCAAGTGTCCAAACAGTGGTTTAGAGTGGGTACGGAAAAATTGGAATGGGAACTACTGCCCTTGAACTAATGTCCGTGGCAGGATTAGGAAGTTAGTACGGGACAAATGGGTTACTAAGCATAACAGGTTATAAGTGATCTTTCGCATATTGGGAAAAAGAGGGTAATGTCTTAGTGATATTATTAATATAAACGGGGGAATAAAATAAAGTAATTCATTTACAAACGCAGTCAGTCACGGGTTTGATGCAAGATATTTGTCTAAGCGATGTTTAAAAGAATCAAAGGTGCTGCAGTCCATAACATCTAGGGCAAGCCCATTCCACAAGTTGACAACTCGATTGAAGAAGAAATTTTTAGATTTGTTTGAGTTAAAAGATTTAACAATAATTTTGCAACCGTTTCCCCGAGTGTAATTAGATTGGTCGATAGTGAAGTACTTACTACAGTTCATATTGTCGATGCCTTTGATGATTTTGAATACTTGAATTAAGTCGCCTCTTAATCTACGCTGTGTTAAAGGAAATAGATTTAATTCTCTAAGACGCTCTTCGTATGGTTTGTTCTTTAGGCTAGGTATAATTTTGGAAACTCTAAGTTGAACTCCTTCTAGCTTGTCTATATCTTTTTGGTAATAAGGAAAGCAGGATTGAACGCAGTATTCCAGAAGAGGGCGACTAAGGAATTGTAAAGAGTTAGGATAACTTCTTTGGATTTATGGTCAAATGACCTGCCTATAAAGCACAATTATTTTGTTTGCCTTCTTACAACTTCTGAATATTGTTGACTCGGTATTAGGTTACTCGATATTGTTATTCCCAGATCGGTTTCTTTGTCTACACTCTAAAGGTCGTTGCACACTGACACGACAGCCCCTTAAAGACTGGCACGAACACCCACGACACATACAAATCCTGTCTCTTGCTGAATTTACTAGAGATCGCGGCGAAAATGGCTGGCATCGTTAGAGTTGTTTCTCTACCGTATCTCTTCCGCACAACTTGATAAGACTCTAGCGATGCCGATACGGTGGAGAAACTAATGCTACGAAGAAGATAGGAAAAGTCGTGCGAAGGGTACATGACTAGTCCACGGAAAATATACGACCCAAAAGACTGCGATACAACTCAGAAGAATCGTATCGACTCCGTATCGACGCTGTGAGACGTGCAACCGGATTGAGGCTAGACGCGCGGTTGCCAACTCGACCGTTGCCAATTTTCTGCACGGAAAAGATATGGTCCGGTCGGTCCGCACGAATGTAGGAAAAAAAGGCACCGGAAAAAAAGGCACAGGAAAAAAAAGGCACCGGAATTAAATGCACTGGGGAAAAAAAAGCACAGGAAAAAATGGCATATTATGAAAATCTATCATAATGTTTAATTAGGCAACTTTATTATCCAGGATTTATTCCTAATTGATTTATTATTCAAGAATTATATAATTTATAATATTGATATGATTGTACTTCTATAGTTTGCTTTAATTACACTACATTATCTTACAGGTTGCTGATTATGGGCCACCGCCTACATCGGGCTGCCATCGGTAGCCACCCATAATTTGTGCATCCGTTGTGCAACTTCAACCTCAGGCTAATGTGTTAACAATTAATATATTTTTACAATGTTGGCGCAATATCGGCCCAACATCGTCATCAATTAATTTGGTTTGACGCCGTTTTGTTTTTGTGTTGTTTTTCTATGTGAGTGAGGGAGACAAAAGGCAGGACTGCCTGTAGCGAGTGCGTCCCCCAGAGTTTCAAGAGTGACAGGGCCAAAATTAAGGGACGTTTGAGCCAAAATGCCTGAACACACAGAGTTTGAAGTAATTTAAGTCATAGGCTAAGCCTCGGGTGCCATTGTTGGGACGATGTAGGCAGCCGCCCTACATTAGTACATTGCCTCACGTGGTGGCCCACGTCGGGTTGATATTGGGACGTAGTGTGAAAAATCAAAATATATTTTGCCTCATTGTCCCTATGTCGGCTTACATCAGCATTAACAGCAGCTTCACACTTATATCAACATGTTTATATATGATTTGTCCCAAACAGGTTAACGTCGTCTTTATGAATTATGATTCTTCCACATCGGCCTGACATTGGTCAACATTTAATCTATATTTCTTTCCCCATCGGCCCTACATCGGGACAATGTTAGCATTATAATTCATCATTCTTCTCACATAAACCCAAACATTGAACTCAACTCAGCATTACAAACTATAATCAGTCCCACATCAGTACTACATTGGCCTGGTGTTGCCATTCTCAACTATGATTTTTCTTACATTGGCCTGACATCATACCAAAATAAACATTTACAACAGTAATTATTCCTACATTGGCCTAAATTGGGCTGACGTCAGCATTACATGAAGCTAGGGGGCGATACCACTCTGCTCACACAGTGTTGATATAAATCCTTTTATTTTTAGATAAATAAGCCTACCTCAAAATGATAGGGAATATTGTATAGACATGATTGACTTCATTCGGTTTCTACTTTCATAATTCTATCTGCTAGTCCATTCATTAAAGTTATGCAAAACAAATATTTACAACTAGCCTTTATAACTCAAAACGGGGCTAGAGCAAATGGGGAGTACATTTCCACACCTATTCTCTGGCTGACCCTTCTCAAATGGTAGAACACTGAGCTTGATTACTGTAGTCGTTATTTATTGAGTTATAGAGGTTAGTGGTCAACACTTTATTGACTACCTATAATGAATGGCCTAGAGTTCATTCATTATAGTTAGACAAATAATCTTAATTACTAACCTATATTACTCATAAACGACTCAAGTAATCAAGGTATTGATTCCAATATTTGGGAAGAGACAGCAAGGGAATAGGTGTGGACATTTACAGCTCCTTTACTGTAGCCCCTATTAAGTTATAGAAGTTAAAGGTCACGATTGTTGGCCTATCTATAATTAATAGACTATAGTGCATTGTTCGGTTTATTTAGTCATGCCATCCAGACTCATCTAGACTTACCAATTAATCATATAAATTAAAACTGACTTGATATATGTTGATGTTTTTATGCATCCTCTCAAAAATTAATACCAATGAATGATGATATCTACAGTATATACACAACATGCACACCTGTGAGACATCCACCATCCCCTGTTTATCCTCCTTGCCCACAAGTAGAAGGGCACCAGAGGTACCGGCCGTGGACACAGGTGTTACACACCCATCGCTAGCCATGGCACACTACCGGAAAGTACACTAACACTATTCGTCCGATAAACAAAACAAACGTAATCCAGAGCAACATATCACACCGCCTCACTGGGCTCACACCTCTGGCCAAGCTCCAAAGCTTGCCAGAGGGATACACAGGACAACGGAAAACCTAGGCACTAAACAAACAGACAGACAACCCGACCTGCACCGTAGCTCAAGAGGCTCTTGGCACAGAAAACCAAGAAGGATCTAATGAGGAGGAAGGTCATAAAATGGGCCACCCAATTTGATTCCCTAGTTTTGACCAAGCACCCCTGAAGATGGCTCTGCTATCGGTGGTTCATCGTCTGCACACTTACAAATGTCCACTGGGGGAAGCTGCCAGATGGCGTGGAGGCAGAATACAAAGCATTGCACCAAAAAACAATACAGTCACCAGCTGTGTTGTTGTGGAGAAAATGCAAGGCGGGAAGCAAAATAATGTCATATATCACTTCTTTCCCAAAGGTAAGGTGAAGTGCTTAGCATCCATTAGTAGGGTGTATCTACGAGTACACAGTATTAGTATACTCACATACGAGTATATATAATGGCTCTGACCTGAAATAAAGATTTCAGAGACATCATCTCGGCATTTTGGCTCGAACGTCCCTTGATTTTGGCCCTGTCACTCTTTCAACTAATGGGGAGGCACTCGACTATAGGCAGTTATGCCTTTTGCCTTCCTCAATCACCTAGAAAAAAAAAAAAAAAAAAAAAAAACAATAGCTGACCTGATGAACCTAATGATTTGTATCATGACAGATGTTTTTGTTATGGCTCAAGAACCTTGACAATCAATCACTGAAGACGAAAACACCTGAATCAGTAAAACAGTCCCGTGTTTGTGTGAAGCAGCCACTTTTAAGATGACCAAGTATAGCGGGGTTGGGCCGTCTGACGTCTGAATGCTCCCACAATTTACAGATGTTTTAAATAATAGAAATAAATAGGCGTAATCTACTCACGTTGTAATTAATAATGCCATCCACCTGAATCGGTTATCTTTAATGTAAGACATACCCTCAAATTTGATGTTCTTAGTTTTTGTGAGTGGTGAGGTTGGACATTACTTTGCTTACAGACAGTTATTCATGACATACTAGAAAAGCAATAAACGATACGTTGGGAGACCATGTTCCTCTAAGCATTGTATTGTGCTGCAAGTGGTCGACCTTGAACAGTAAAAAACACGTAACACCCACCGAGACGAAAATATATTTTATAAACACGTTCAACATGAGACAAAATATGTGTTCCCCACTTTTTGGTTAATGGTTGGTTGCTGAAAAGGGATTTGTTGTATTTATTAGTGTATGACGTGTATTGGTAGACCTGTAGAAGCATATAAATAAAGCCTGGTTCACACTTACTGGAGTGTGAGCTAGAATCACTGCTAGCTAGCGGCAAAAATTTAGACTCGCGCTCCTATTCGCAGCAAAAATCCGGATGAACTCGCCAGTTGGACCTCTACCGAATCCTGTTAGACCTCCCGGCCAGCACGGGCCATCGCGGGCGGGTCAGAGATGGTCCGCCAAAATTTTACCCCTCGCACGAAATTTGGCCTGAGAGTTCGACAACTCTCATTGACTCTCGCCGACCTTATTGTTGGCCGTCCCATCTAGTACTCCCATGGACCCTCTAGTTGATTCGTTAAATTATTCTTATGCAAGGTTCACACATTGGCGATTCGGAGCGCGAGGCCAACGTGGAGTGCATGAAATTCTTGCACAATCGCCAATGATTACCCCAAATTCGCCGACACTCGCCGACACTCGCACAGACTCGC